>SKCR01024029.1:0-150593 GCA_019454045.1 Zanthoxylum bungeanum | reverse complement strand
AATATTGATTTGAGATTCAATTGAATTGAAATCGGAATCGAATGAAAATCCATACAAATGCCGTGAGCTTCAAAGAATGGAAATGAGATGATTTTTGTTTCAATAATGTTGGACATGAGTTGATGATGAAAAGCATGATTAATTAATTAGATTAGTATTTTAGAAATGTAATTTAAATAAGTTAATCATGGCTAAGCACTTAATTAATTAAATCATGATATTTGGAATATTGAAATTTAATTAGTTGGGCTTAATTTGGAATTGGGCTTATAATGTTGTATTTGGGCCTAATGGGCTTGGATAGGCCAAGTTGGTTTACGATAATTGGATTGGATCGAAATTGGGCCTAAACCATTACATTAAGTCCAAATTTAACTAATGGACCTTTTAATGTTTAATTGGGCCTAATGGGCCTAAATTGGTTTCTTGGCAATATGGTGATTCCTTAATTGGGCTTTGGTATTTGGGTTTGACCCATATTGACCAAATTCCATGCCTAAGAAATTAATTGAAAGCCCATTGGAATTTAATAAAACGACATTGGATGTTAATTGGGCTTTGAGACCCATTTAGATTATTTTGGAATCGAAGTCGTAAAGGCGCATTAAAAAGTGTAGTTATTTAATTTGGAATTAAATAGAGAGTTAGTATTGAATACGAGTTGTTGATGGTGTTTTTAGGTACTATAGTATTTAAAACAGCATGGCAGGGATAAAAAGGTAACTTTCTTCTTGGTCAAAATCATTAAATGCCGACCCGGTCACATGACCATTATAAACAGTAAGAGATCGAGCACTCTTATCAGTAACCGACCACTTTGGATGATCAGCGACCGAGCATTAATCAGATCGGCAGAAGTATTCTCAGCTCAAAAGACCATGATGAGTGACCATGTCAAGACCGACCATATGACAAAACGTACACCAGAAGAGGAATCCTATTTCTACTGATAGAATAGCAAGTTGTCCTATTTCCATGGGGTAAACTGCTGAGTTAGTGTCCTAGTGGGATAAAAGGAAGTAAATGTAGTTTTGACTAGGAATCCTCATGTGAAAGGGGAACTGTTTCAACTAGGAATCTTTGTAACAAAAGGAGTCTGATTTCCATACTATTATAAATAGAAGGGTAGAGTATACGATGGAGGGCATCGAAAATCAGAGTCGATCTCAGGATCATCAGAATCATTATTGTAAAAACTTGTAAGCACAAGAGACACAAGTTTCAGTAATAAAAGAGCAGTTCAGTTTGTGTCTGTGGACGTAGGTCTGATCCAAATCCACCGAACCATGTTAAATCTCCTTGTTTGATTGACGTATTATCTACCTTATGCTAAGTTTGCTTTTGGTTCCCCCATAAACCAAACAAATTCACTATTGAGGGAGGATTGCCTCGGGAGTAATATTCCCATATTACCCTGAGACCAAAATCAACCGTCAACAGTTGGCGCCGTCTGTGGGGAATTTCGCAACAAAAAGCAATTCACGAGAAAGACAATGGCAGAAGGCGGAAATCATCAATCTTCGGGGAGTCCAGCAACAGACTGGATGAAAAAGATGGAAGAAAACATGAAATCCATGATAGATTGGCTGGAGAGAATAGAGGGAACAAAAAACGAGAGACCTGAAGTCGAAACCAGTCGAAGAAGAAGAGCAGAAGGGAAAAGGTGATGGACGCAAGTGAAGACGATGGACCCAGGAGGAGGGGCCCCTACGGGATAAAATCCGTAGTTGTAGAGAAAGATTCACAAACAGAAGACACATGGGAGGAAGAAGAAGGAAGACAATCACCAGATCCCTCATGTGATAGTCTCCGCAACCCCAGAAGAGAGGACATGGAGTATAGCGAGAATGTGCGGGAAATTTCAAAGCGTGAGGAACGTCGCACCCGGGGAAATGGACGCGCAGAGGAGAACAGAAGACGGCACAGCGGCACCAGCAGTGAGATAAAGTCCTGGTTAAAAAAGAGATGACCAAGTGGGGGGTAGGCCTCAAAACTGATGCAGGAGATGACAGTGAGGAAGTCTCCCCTCACAGAGGAAATAAGGGCGTTGAAATTCCTCAGGCGATTCAACATGCCAACCATGACACCCTACAAAGGCCACTCCGACCCGAAATCCCACAACGACAGTTTTGTCCTGCTGATGGAAGTCAAGGGAGTGGTAGGAGAAGCCATCTGTAAAGTGTTTCCTGTAACTTTGAGTGGACCCGCCCTCTTATGGTATAAAAGCCTGGCCCCAGGGAGCATCGGGAGCTTCCCACAGCTTAAAAAGTCATTCATCTGGCACTTCAAAGGAGCTTGCACCCCTAAAAAGACGATAGGAGAATTAAGGCTCATGAAACAGAGAGATGACGAACCCCTGAAAACCTTCATTGAGAGATACCACAACATGGTACTAGAAGTCGGCGGATATGAGTCCCTAGAAGACCTAGAAAGCTTAAAGGGAGCCATAAAGGTCGGGAAGTTATGGACTCACCAAAGAATCTAGGACACACCAGATTATGCTACTGCTCTGGAGGTAGCCTGGAAATTTGTCTTGTTAGAAAGCGAAGAAAAGATCTCCCGAATAGGGACGACCATCCGAGAAAGAACAACAAGCACAGAGGCCCCCCGACGACCGGACATAGAGTTCTGAAAATTCAATCCGAGACCCAAAGAATTCAAACCAATGCCTCGAAGAGATCAGGAGAAAAGGGTCGCGACCCAGGTGAATCATGTAGTCCGAGAAGAAGCATATATTCCCCTGACCAAGCCACCGGGGGAAATCATCATGGAGATACAGGAAAGAGGCCTCTTATAGAACCCGACCTTAGGAGATTCCCCCCGGATAAAAGGAACAAGAAATCTTATTGCGTACATCATAATCAGAGGGGGCACACAATGGACGAATGCAAGGACCTGCGGGAATAGATGATGGACCTAGCCCGAAATGGGTATCTAAATAGTTATATCAACCATGAGGCCATGGCAGCCAGACAAAGAGCACGAAACCGACAGGTGAACGTCATCACAGGAGGAAAAACATTGGCCGAGGATTCTAACCGGTCAAGAAAAAGCTATAGCCGAATACAGGGGATAGAGGTGGTGGAAACAGAATGGACCCCAGTATCGCGAGGAAGTCGGTCGATACCCATAATGTTCACCGACGAGGATGCTCGGGGGGTGAGTTTCCCCCATAACGATGCACTAATAATCAAAGCTACAATCGGCGGCACATAGGTAGATAGAATTTTGGTAGATCCTGGAAATGCAGTAGGCATAATCTCCAAGGAAGCTTTAGAAGGCCTGGGAGTAGAGTACGCAACTCTGACCAATGACGGCACCCCCTATACGGTTTCGGGGGTTCAATGGTCATCCCGCTGGGAAGAATACAATTAGCAATGATGATCGGGACTCCCCCTAAAACCCGAACAATCATGATAAACTTCACGGTAGTGGACTGCATGAGTAGTTACCAAGTCATTGTCGGTCGGCCCTTCATGATGAAAACCAAGGCTGCAATGTCCTGTTATTACTTGAAACTGAAATTCCCCACCCGGGAAGGAATCGGAATCGTATATGGGAGCCAGAAAATAGCTCGTAGCTGTTTTGCCACTCTCTCACGAGAGACCCTCTGCGTCGAAGAAGGCACCAAGAAGAGGCAAAGGGGCGAGAACGAAGAAAATGCAAGGAAAGACCCATGTCATCGGCCATATAAGATTGCCCGGCTAGGAGCAGCTGAAGAATTAGAAGAGATAAAACTGTTCGGACCGGAAAAAAGCATAAAGATATGGGAAAACCTGGACGAAACCCTAAAAAAGAGCCTGCTAGAATGCCTACAAGAATACCCAGACATCTTCACATGGGGACACAACGACATGCCCGGGATCGACCCAAAGTTCGTCAGTCACCGCCTGGCGGTAAATCCGTCACACAAGCCAGTCAAACAGAAGAGAAGAATCTTCAATCAAGAAAGGTGCAGAGCAACGACGTCCGAAGTAGAAAAACTATTAAAAGATGGCTTCATCAGAGAAGTCAAGTACCCAGAATGGGTGTCAAACGTGGTACTAGTAAAAAAGTCCAACGGAAAATGGAGAATGTGCGTAGATTTCACCGACCTTAATAAAGCATGTCCAAAAGACAACTTTCCTCTACTAAACGTGGATCAGCTGGTAGATGCAACAGCCTGCCAAGGACTGCTAAGTTTCATAGACGCCTTCTCTGGGTATAATCAGGTCAGGATGCATCCTACAGACGAGGAGAAGACAACTTTTATCACTGATCAAGGACTATACTGTTACAAGGTAATGCCCTTCAGACTAAATAATGTAGGAGAAACTTTCCAAAGACTGGTAAACAAGGTTTTCAAACCACTCATCGGCACAACCATGCTGGTATATGTGGACGACATGATAACAATGTCCAGAGAACCAAGAGGTCACATGACATACCTAAAGAAAACCTTCGAGTTGCTGAGAAAACATAATCTAAAACTCAATCCAGAGAAGTGCACATTCGGAGTAGCCTCAGGAAAATTTTTAGGCTACATGGTGAGTTCCCGAGGCATAAAAGCCAACCCCCAGAAGATACAAGCCCTACTGGACTTGAAATCCCCCAGAATAATTAAAGAGGTGCAAAGTCTAACAGGCACGGTCACCGCGCTCAACCGATTCATCTCTCGGGCGACGACAAATGCCACCCCTTCTTCAAAATCATCAAGAAGGCCTAAAAGGGGATCGACTGGGCGCCAGAATGCGAGGAGGCCTTCCAGCAGCTAAAGCAGTATCTTGCACAGCCCCCGCTCCTGGCTAAACCTCTCCCAGGAGAGACATTATACTTGTACTTGGCTGTTTCAAAACACGCAGTGAGTTCAGTACTGGTGCAAGATGCCGACCAGGTCCAAAGACCAGTATACTACATCAGTAAAGCTCTGCTGGATGCAGAAACCCGGTATCCCATGCATGAACTAATCGCCCTCTCCTTGATCACTACAGCACGGAAATTACGACCTTATTTCCAGGCCCACCCTATCGGAGTTTACACCAATCACCCCCTGCGGTAGATCTTACAAAAACCGGAAGCCTCGGGAAGACTAATGAAATGGTCGGTGGAGCTAAGCGAACACGATATTTCTTACCTCCCAAGGGTAGCAATAAAAGGGCAGGCCTTGGCAGATTTTGTTACGGAACTTGCAAAACCTCAAATATTGACTATGGAGGAAAGTAAATGGGAAATGTCAGTGGACGGGTCTGCTAGCTCACAGGGTAATGGGGCAGGAATTGCACTAAGAAATAGTGAAGGATAGGAAGTGCCGCTTGCCTTGAAATTTACCTTCAAAACCACCAACAATGAGGCCGAATACGAAGCAATCTTAGCTGGATTAAGGCTATGCACGGTGATGGGAATCCACGACGTAGTAGTGAGGAGTGACTCTCAGCTAGCCATTCAACAAATAAAGGGAGAATTCCAGGCCAAAGAGCCGACTATGATAGCCTACTTGGCCGAAGTAAAAAAGTTGATGGAGAAAGTAGGGAGCGTACGCTTCGAACAAATCGGATGAGAAGACAACTGTGAAGCAGACTCCCTGGCCCGGCTCGCATTCTCAATGAAGATCAAAAACCCCAGGATAATTCCGCTGATATGCCTCCGAGAAAGAAGCATAGGGGAGCCGGAGGTAAATGTAGTAGAAGAGGAAGGCAAAGACTCATGGATGCAACCGATTAGAAGATACTTGGAAATAGGGGAAACCTCTGAAGACAAAAAGGAGGCCAAGAAGCTAAAGCTCAAGAGCACCAAGTTTTCCCTGATCGAAGGGGTGCTCTACCGGAGAGGCTACACCGTACCCCTCCTAAGATGTTTAGCAGAATAGGAAGCAGATTATGTACTCAGAGAAATTCACATGGGCATCTACGGAAGCCACGCCGGGGGAAGATCAATCGCCTTTAAAGTCTTAAGACAAGGATTTTACTGGCCGACCATGCACCAGGACGGTGTGAGGGTAGCCCAAAGATGCGAAGGGTGTTTGAAAAATGCCAACATCCACCATCAACCGGCAGAGCAGTTAACCACCCTATCCAGCCCCTGGCCATTCACGCAGTGGGGCTAGATATCATAGGACCAATGCCAAAGGGACAAGGGCAGGCGAAGTATGCAATCGTGGCAATAGACTATTTCACAAAATAGGTAGAAGCCGAGCCGCTATCCACCATTACGGAAAAGAAGGCCACAAAGTTTTTGGAGAAGAAAATTGTCTGCAGGTTTGGAATTCCCCGGGCAATCATCACCGACAATGGAAAATAATTCGACAGCAAGGGATTCAGTAAGCTCTGCGAAGACCTCCAGATCGCTCTAAAATTCACCGCTCCAGCCCATCCCAAGTCAAACGGACAGGTTGAGGCAACGAACAAAACTATCAAGGCAAACCTTAAAGCTCGGCTCGGATCATGCAAGGGCTTATGGGTCGAAGAATACCAGAAGTACTATGGACACATCGGATGACCAACAAAGATTCCACAGGAGAGACACTGTTTCCCTACATATGCCCTATCAGTGAGGCCGTCATTCTAGCAGAAATCGGGGTAGCAACTCACAGGGTCCGCCACTTTGGGAATGAGCAGAATGAAGAACTTATCAAAAACCACCTCGACCTGATCGAGGAAAGGAGAGAGAAATCAGCCATGAAAACAGCAGTCTACCAACAAAGGATGGCCCGTTTCTACAACAGAAGAGTTCGAACCCGCTCCTTTCTCCCGGGCGACTTAGTATGAAGAAGGGTCACCCTAAACACTCAGAAACCAGAAGAGGGCTCATTAGGTGCCAAGTAGGAAGGGCCCTATCAAGTCACAGGGGTAGTAAGACCAGACACCTACATCTTAGAACATCTAGACGGCACGCGAGTGAAGAAACCATGGAATGCCGAGATGTTAAGGAAATACTTTCAGTAGATCCTCTTTCTCCTGAAACAACCTGACAAAGGGCCGGACATGGAATTGTAAAAATGACAGTATGTCCCCGAATATGAATAAAGCTTTTTATTTCTCACCCACTTTTAAAAGACCCCGGGGACATACTTCAATACAATAGACCGATGTCAAAAACACAAAAGCCAAAGAAACACAAAGAAAACACGGTACCAAAAGGGACAATACCCCTACCGTATCCACCTACTCCAGAATCATCAAACATTAGGAGGGATATGCCTTTAAAAACTCGGGCACTCATGGATCCCTACTCACTTGGTCATACAGCTCGGGGCTGGATTACGTTCCGCCGAGGCCACGAGATTACACAGCTCGGGGTCGGGTTTTAGTCCCACCAAGTCACGCTCTTTTGGTCTGGGGATGGAACATTCCCCCAGAACCATCTCTCTCTCAGCTTGGGGTCAGGTTTTAGTCCTACCAAGTCACGCTCTTTTGGTCTGGGGATGGAACATTCCCCCAGAGCCATCTCTCTCTCAGCTCGGAGTCGGGTTAAACCGCCGAGTCATGCACGCTGGTCTGGGGAAAGAACATCGCCCCAAAGTTAAGTGCTTCTCTCAACTCGGGGTCGGGTTTTAGTCCCACCGAGTCGCCCTCTTTTGGACTGGGGATAGGACATTCCCCCGGATCCATCTCTCTCAGCTCGAGGTCGGGTTCAAGTCCCACCGAGTCATGCTCATTGGTCTGGGGACGGGACATTCCCCCGAAACCAAGTATCTCTTTTAAAGCTCGGGGTCCTCAGAATATTCAGGGACATACTCGATGCACAGGATCCGTGAGAAGCATAGCACAGGGAGGGATGATACCCCCGTGGCGATTGCTTGCTCCAGTGTTACCGAACATAAGAAGGAATGTGCCCTTAATGTTCTGAACACTCTCTGATCCTCACATACCCGATGTAATGGATCCGTGAGAAAGCATAGCACGGGGAGAGACGATACCCCCGTGACGATTGCTTGCTCCAGTGCACCGGACCTAAGGAGGAATATGCCCTTAGTATCCCGGACACTCTTTGATTCATTCATCATTTGGATCTAAGAGAGGCGCAGCACGGGGAGGCGTTGCGCCCCTGTGGCGTGTGCCTGCTCCAGCATTGTAAGGAGGAGCCCTCGCATAATGTACAGGCTCCATAGTGACCTGGCAAAACAGAGGATGTGCCCTTACCATTCAAAATGCTCACCTGATCCAAATCCTGGTTCGCCAGGACGCTGAATTGAAAGGTTCAGAATTATATTTTGGAGGCTTCGGGCAGGACGCTGTTTCGAGGCATCCCTGCTGTTATTTACACTTGCAAAAAGTTTTGCTGTGGGACAAGTGCTAAGTCACCCCCACTTTTGATTTTATTTTCCAAAGTTTTGCTTTTTGTTTTTCGCTGGAGTGGCAAGAGTACTCGGCTCGGGGCGGGATTTGTTCCGTCGAGGCCACGTGATTATTCGTCTCGGGGCTGGATTTTATTCCGCCGAGGCCAGTTGATTATTCGACTCAGGACTGGATTTCGTTCCGCTGAATCCAGTTGATTATTCGGCTCGGGGCTGGATTTCATTCCGCCGAGGCCAATTGATTACTCGGCTCGGGGCTGGATTCGTTCCGCTGAGGCCTCGTGATGATTCAGCTCGGGGCTGGATTTCATTCCGCCGAGGCCAGTTGATTATTCGGCTCGGGGTGGATTTCGTTCCACCGAGGCCAGTTGATTATTCGGCTCGGGGCCAGATTTCATTCCGTCGAGGCCAGTTAATTATTCGGTTCGGGGCTGGATTTCGTTCCCCGAGGCCATTTGATTATTCAGCTCGGGTTCGGGCTGTGTCCCACCGAGTCAGCCCTACGGGCATTCCCCAGCAACGTCTCTCAGCTCGGCATCGGGTCACCCTCTCATAGACAGGCCTTGAATAATCATTTTTTCAGAGCGAAAGATCAAAAGCAAATTACAAAAACTAAAAGAAATAGAGAAAAAATATATATATATACATGTAAAGAGTTATTACAAGTCCAAAGTGTACACAGGGCCCCATTCAGGTTACCCTTATCAATCAGCCCATGCAGGGGCAGTAATTTCTTCCTCAAATCCGGATGGAAGATGACTTGGTACGACTTCAGAGAGAGGGACGGCAGTTTCCGCATAAATGACTTAGGAGGCCACATCAACTATGGCTTCAGAAACCGGAACAGGAACCTCAGGACGGTCCTCGACAGGAACAGAGAGTACCGGGGCAACCGAAATCGGCTCAGGATCCATCACTTCAGCAGGAGGTAGCCACCTCTGAAACTCTTCCTTGGACATTTCCCCTTTACAAAAACAAATGACCGCATGAATATGACCCATGTCTAAATCAGGCAGAACCGTTGGGATGATCTCTACACAATCACCGACCCCTTCAAGATGGATAGAGTCCCTCTCGGCCTCCCACTCAAGTTCTCTATTCCTAAACTCGGCACGGGCCCGTATCAGTTCATCCTCCTTAGCCCGCAGCCTATACTCCACACTACCTATTTCCACCTTGAGGATCCTGATCTCAGACTGGGCGCCCTCCAAACTTGCTCTGGCCTCGTCAGCATTTTTCCGCTCCAGAGTAGCAGAAGCCCTAAGGGATTTGTTTGTTTTAAGAGCGTCAGTCGCAACCAATTCATGTTCCCTATTCCTTTCTTCCGCACTCTCAAGCTTGGCCTCCACTTCAGAAAGCCGATTCTGGAGTCTCTGGGCCTGACAGCCCTCAGACAAAAGGCTCAAAAACAGATCCTTATTTTAGCCATCAAGTAGTTTGCCTGCCAGAAAGAAATAAAAAAGAAAATCATCAGAAAATAAACCAAGTCAGGAAGACACATCGGGAATAAGGGAAAGAACACAACCTTTGCCATCTGAGAACACAACTCCGCAACCACCTCCTCAGTGGAAAGATCATCGTACCCCGAAACCTTCTCCGGAGGTATGGCCTCGGACAGCTCATTGAAAGCAGGCACCAGGTGGGAAGTAACCTCCCTAATATCCTTCCCGAGGTCGTCAACGCCGAGGATCACAGAGACCTTCAGTTTTTTGGAAGAACCCTCCGGCGCCCTCATCTCCTGCCGAGCCGGCGCTTCCCTGCTCGAAACCTCCTCCCCCTCCAATTCCCATCTTAACTGGGGATCCACAGCTCCGAACGGACGCTTCTTCCTCCTGGAAAATCTTGGAGGGCTAGTAGGACGGGTAGCACCAATCGGAGGCACCCCAGAAAGCAGACCTTGAGCGCTCGGACGCTCCACCTCTTCAGCCACACGTCCGGCCGCAGAAATTTTAGGCCGCTTCCGAGAAGAACCAGCTCCACCAGGGCTAGTTTTCTTTGAGGTACCGGCCAGCCGATCAAGGTACTTTGGTCTCTTCGACATTCCTGTAAAAAAAAAGGGAGAAAGGAAAAAAAAGAGTAATCAGTCCGGATCTAAAACAAAATCAAAAGGCATCATCACACCAAAACAAATGAAGGGATAGGTTAGAAGGGCAGCAAGTCCTACCAATCCTCCCCGGAACCTTGGGAGGAGCGGCCGGAATAAGGCCGGACTCAACTAAAGCCACATCACTCACTAACTCCCTCCAATGATCGGCGTACCGTCGAGCCCAGCCAACCCGTTCCCGGACCTGATGGGAAACCTTGGGAGCATCCTTCCAACAAGCTAAGGGGGAGCAAAAAGAGTCAGAATCCTACCATAAAAGAAGGGAGAAGAAAAGACAACTAAGGAGTGAGTTCCTAACCTCCCGCCCTGAAGATCCTGGACAGAAATCTCTTCGTCAAAAGATCTCAAAACCCGCCCCCAATCTCCTGTTGCCCAAAACCATAAATCCTTAAAATTCTTGTTTGAATCGGGAAGCTTGCGAACAATGTTTGAGGAGTCGGCATAGGCAGAAAGATAATACCAACCGTGGTGCGACCTTGGGTTGGCCTTCAACCGATACAACCTCTTCACCTCCTCAAGACAAGGCTCGCTAAAACCTGTCCGGTGCCAAATTACGTGCAGCCCAGCCAGGATCCTCCAGCTATTCAAACTCAATTGGCAAGGGGCAATCTCCATCTCAGCCAATACCCAGGCGAAATAACGCTGAAACGGCAGCCAAAGCCCGCACTCAAAGAAAGCCGGGAGCAAGGCCACCGAACCCTCATCTGGACGACTAGCGTGATCCAACAGCCCGAGAACCTCCAAGGCAATATCATTCGGAATATCATATCATTGCCGAAGCAGGTCTAGGTCACCTTCAGTTATCTTGGAAGGACGATCCATATCTAAACCCGAGTAGTTAAAATCAACGGGCTCTGGGTCCTTCCGTGGAATTCTATGATGATATGTACCCTCTTCGATTTCAGAAGGGGTAGGGGTAGTGTCAAAGTCATCTATGTTTGGTGTCCTTGAGCCTGAGGAGAGCTCTATGACAGGGGCAGTCAAAGGTTCAGCAGGGGATGCTGAGGAAGATTCGCTAACAGACATCCTATCATCCGGGAAACAAGAAGGAAATAAGAGACCGGTCTATGGCACATCCAGGGAGACTAAGACTCAGGAGATTCTAAGAGTGCCCTAAACAAGCATTCGGCAAGAAAAATAAATCTCTCCCTAAAAAAAATGACGAAAAGAGCCATGTAAAGAGAACTTACTTAATCTTTTGAGGTCGGGAATGAATGTGGGAAATATTGAAAGAAACTCCGGAAAACTGAGTCGAGCAAGCCACGGTCGAAATGATCACAGATAGAAGAGAGAGTTTGCCAAGCAATTGCACAGTAAACGCCTCATCTTCTTATTTTCGTAAGTGGGACGCTCATGGCCATTGGACCAGGAAGGAAACCACGGATGGATGTCAATTTCAGCTGCAAAAGAGGTCTGCCAAAATCAAACAAACGGTTGAGATCAGCGCACTATTAGAACACCTCTACACGGTCGATTTTCTTCTACTTTTGGCGGGAACCCGATAGATGTTCGACAAGTGTCAAACTCAGAAAAAACCCTAAAAGGTGATTTGATGGGCATTTAAGACAGACATGACGGTTGCGCGTCTCAAGAAAATCCCCTAGAAGAGGCAGTATAAAGGTTTTATTCCTCTGCAAACTTTGAAGTGACCACCGACAGGTTCATTGGGACACCATCTTTTTTTTATAGTTTCCGGCACCAACTCGCAAACTCGTTATTACCGAGAACTAAGGGATAGATGTTGATGGTGTTTTTAGGCACTATAGTATTTAAAACAGCATGGCAGTGACAAAAAGGTAACTTTCTTCTTGGTCAAAATCATTAAATACCGACCCGGTCACATGATCATTATAAACAGTAAGAGACCGAGCACTCTTATCAGTAACCGACCACTTTGGATGATCAGCGACCGGGCATTAATCAGATCGGCAGAAGTATTCTCTGCTCAAAAGACCATGATGACCGACCATGTCAAGACCGACCATATGGCAAAACGTGCACCAGAAGAGGAATCCTTATTCTACAGATAGAATGGCAAGTTGTCCTATTTCCATAGGGTAAACTGATGAGTTAGTTTCCTAGTGGGATAAAAGGAAGTAAAGGTAGTTTTGACTAGGAATCCTCATGGAAAGGGGAACTGTTTCAACTAGGAATCTTTGTAACAAAAGGAGTCTGATTTCCATACTATTATAAATAGAAGGGTAGAGTATACGATGGAGGGCATCGAAAATCAGAGTCGATCTCAGGATCATCAGAATCATTATTGTAAAAACTTGTAAGCATAAGAGACACAAGTTTCAGTAATAAAAGAGCGGTTCAGTTGTGTCCATGGACGTAGGTCGGATCCAAATCCTCCGAACCACGTTAAATCTCCTTGTTTGATTGACGCATTATCTATATTCTGCTAAGTTTGCTTTTGGTTCCCCCATAAACCAAACAAATTCACTATTGAGGGAGGATTGCCTCGGGAGTAATATTCCCAGATTACCCTGAGACCAAAATCAGCCGTCAACACAAGTTAAATTAGATTTAAATTGTAGTTCGATATAATTCAAGAATTCGTACTTCGAGTACTTATTCTCAAACGAGTTGGACTCGCGCAAATCAAATCATTGTTTGAACATTGGATGATCACTTAATTCAAAGATTAATTAATTGGATTAGATTGATTGAATAACATGATTTATGTGAATACATGGATGTGTTGAATGAATAATGTATATCGGATGGATATTAGAAGGGAAAGGGCAATATTAGAAATTGTTGTAAATTTAGAATTTATTAAATTGGACCTGCGTGTCCAGCCTTATCTCTCGATTCTTTGTAATTCTCTTCTACCTAATTCCCCTCAATGTTAATGAGGTTTCTTTAATTATATTATGTAATTGGGTAGAAGTAAGAATAGTGCTAGCCGGGGAGAGGAAAATGAGTGATTTGTTCTAGGAATAATTTATGCGGTATGCATCCGCATATCATTATTAATTTATTTTCCACGCCTTATTATGCTTTTAGAATGCATGCTTAAGGGTGTATGATGAGACCTAACAAAGATAATAAATTGGTTGCCAATTTACGTGAAAAACCTTCAATAAATATTAAGTGTTTTCCTTCCATTGAGTGATTCATTCTCAAGATCCAAGATTGGCACTGGTTTGTTGGCCAAAGTCAAGACCTTTGTCCATCGCAGATGTGTTTGAATCATGAAGGCTTTGTTGCATACCGTGTGTCTTGTCTAAGTTGTGATTTGTTGGCCAAAGTCAAGATCACTTCTTGTCCATCGACATTACGAAGCTTTCCAAAGTCAGTGGGTCCCGCTTAACTGGAATCATTAAGCTTGTTGTGCCAAAGCCAAGGCTTAGTTGATTCATAGGAAAAGGTTAGGAAAATATATTGGATATATTGGCATATATATTGTATATGTGTTTCGGACTTGGAGGTCCACCTATCAGATCTAGGAATTGGATGAGATCCAGTTGATCTTAGAGATCTACCTAGTTAAATATCATACAGCTTGTTGGCCAAAGTCAAGGTTGTGTGTTATTTAACGGGATCCTAGCCCACTAGGAAACTAGGTTTCTCGAGTACTCGACAGAGGGTTAGAGGCTCGCCGAAAAATAGTGGGAGGCTAGTATTGAGTTTTTAATTTTGTTCAAATACTTAGCTTTACGAGCTTTCAAATTATTTCATCAATTATACTTATTAGTTGGACTAATAGTATATTATTTTTCTTGTAACTGTTAGACTGTACCCATACATTGTTAATTGGATAGTTTGACTATCGCAGTTAAAATGACAGGAAAGAACAGTGTCAGAGACATTATCATGGGCGAGAATGTCTTCAATGGCATAAACTTTTCTAACTGGGAAATGAATCTCATGATTGTCCGGGATACGAGAAGTTTCTCTATACTACAAAGAGACCTCTTGGGCCTAAGCCTGGACCTGATCAGTTGCTTGAGCTAGATTTTTGGAAGACACATAGCGATGACAACTCCACTGCTCAGTTCATTATGCTTGCTTCTATGACTCAACAATTCCATCGACGAAACAAGGGATTGGATCCCTATAACATGTTAGCAAAGTTGCATGATCTTCATCGATCTAATCTTAGATCGCAAAGATATGAGTTGCAGAAGAAGCTCTTTCATGCTCATATGTCAGATGGTACATCTGTTGAGCACCATGTGTCACAGATGATTGCTGACATCGAACAGCTGGCACAGATGGGCATTGTCTTTGTGTCTGAGACTTCGATAGATTTGATCTTACAGTCTCTCCTCAACACTTAGAGTGGGTTCATCATGAACTACAATATGATGAACCAAGACGATACTCTTGGAGAGTTAATGTCCATTCTGAAATAAGCTGAAAATGAGCTTCTAAAAGGCAAGAAACGCGAGGCGCACTTCACTTCAACATCTCAGACTCCGAGGGCTTGGCCCAAGGCGACTGGAGGTGTGAAGAAGAAGAAGCATTAGAAGAAGGGCAAGGCCAAATCGTCAAAGGGTTCTGGGAAACCCAAGGACAAATCCCAAGATATATATATGCAATGCGAGAAGTGGGGTCACTGGAAGCGTGATTTCCGCGAGTACAAGACACACATTAAGGAAATCAAAGCGGGCAAGGCACCTACTTCAGGTATGTTTGTTATAGAAATAAACATGTCTACTACTAGTTTTAAAAATTGGATTTTTGATTCTGGTTATGGTACTCACATATGTACTGATGTGCAGGATCTGCGGATTAGTAGGAAACTGGCCTCAGGAGAGATTGACCTCCGCATTGGATATGTGACTCGAGTTGTCATTTTGGCTGTTGGCACTTATGTTTTGGAACTGCCCTCGAGCCATGTACTTGAACTTACAGACTGTTATTTTGTACCTAGTTTGACTAGGAATATTATTTCTGTATATATATTAGCCTAATGTGGGTATACTTTTATATTTAGAAACACTAGGTGTTTTATGTATAAAAATGATATGGAAATTTGCACTGCTATTGTAAATAATGGTCTTTATATTTTGAATATAAATCAATCTCAACATATAATGTAACAAATAAAAGGCTTAAAGTAAGTAACAAAGATGAAACTTATATGTGGCATTGTCGTCTGGGACACATAAACAAGACAAGTATATCCACACATTCGAAGAGTAGGTACTTGGACGGATTTGATCCTAATTCATATGACGTCTGTGAATCTTATTTGTTAGGCAAAATGCCTATATTAACTTTTAGCGGTAAAGGTGTACGAGCCACCAAACTGTTAGCCCTCGTTCATAGTGACGTATGTGGGCCCATGTCTAGCCAGGCTAGAGCTGGATATTAATACTTCGTAACCTTTACTGATGATGCATCGCGTTATGGTTATGTGTATCTTATGAGACACAAGTCGGAAACCTTTGAGAAATTCAAAGAGTTTCGACATGAAGTAGAAAAACAGACAGGTAAAAGTATTAAGACATTACGGTCGGACCGTGGTGGCGAATACATAAGCAATGATTTCTTGATTACTTGAAATAATATGGTATTCTTTCATAGTGGAATCCTCCCGAAACACCGTAATTAAACGGTGTGTCCGAACGGAGAAACTGAACTTTGTTAGACATGGTAAGGTCTATGATGAGTCGCACATAGCTACCTATTTCCTTATGGGGATATGCATTGAACAGTGCAATACTTATTTTGAATAAGGTTCCGTCAAAGTTTGTTCAAAAGACTCCGTATGAAACATGGACAGGAATGAAACAGGGTTTCCTGAAAATTTAGGGATGCTGGGCATACATAAAATGTTTGGAAGATACTAAACTAGAACCCAAATCGGATAAATGCCTATTTGTAGGATATCCTGGGGAAACCAACGAATATTAATTCTATCACCCACAAGAGAACAAAGTATTTGTGGCTCTACATGCGGTTTTCCTTGAGAAGGAATTCCTAAATGCAGTGGTTAGTGGGAGGAAAGTAGAACTCGATGAAAATCAGAGTGATACTGTTCCTGACATAGAATCCTTAACGGAACATGAATAGTTCATCAGGGATGAGACTGTACCACAATCTTCGATTACACAAGGACTGCGTAGGTCAGAAAGAGTCAGAAAACTACCTGAGAGGTATGGGTTTCTGATCTCACCTCATGTAGATATCAATCTTATTGAGGAAAACAAATCGGCTACGTATGAGGAAGTGATACAAGATATCGATTCCGCTTTATGGCAAGAGGCCATAAAGTCTGAAATGGATTCCATGTATACCAACCAAGTATGGACACTGGTTGATGAACCAGAAGGTGTAAAGCCTATTGGTTGCAAATGGGTCTTCAAAAAGAAGACTGACATGGATGGCAACGTACAAACATACAAAGCTAGGCTTGTAGTGAAAGGGTATCGTCAATGACATGGTGTCGATTACGATGAAACTTTTACACCCGTTGCCATGATTAAATCCATTCGGATAATGCTTGCTATTGTTGAATATTTCTATTACGAGATATGACAGATGGACGTCAAAATCGCATTCCTTAACGAAAACCTTTTGGAGGTTGTTTATATGTAACAACCTAACGGTTTTGTCGTACCTAGACTTGCAAACAAGGTTTGTAAGTTAAATCGATCCATTTATAGATTGAAGCAATCATTGCATTCTTGGAACCAATGTTTTGATGAGATCATAAAAGAATATGATTTCATTTAAAGCGATGATGGTCCTTGTGTATATAAGAAGGTTAGTAGGAGCGCACTGACATTCATTGTCCTTTATGTTAATGATGTATTGGTTATTGGCAATGAAATTCCCATGTTAACGTCGGTGAAAGCTTGGCTTTCATTAAAATTCTCCATGAAAGATCTGTGAGAAACAGCTTTTATTCTAGGAAAAAAGATCTACCGGGATAGGTCTAGAAAGCTGCTTGGACTCTCCCAGAGCATGTACCTTGACAAAGTGTTGAAGAGATTCAACATGGATCAATCCAAGAGGGGACTGTTGCCAATGTCACATGGCGTCACTCTATCTAAGGACATGTGTCCAAAAACTCAAGATGGGAGAGACAGCATGAGTCGGATATCATTCACCTCGACAGTCGGATCGATCATGTATGCCATGATATGTATGCGACCCGATGTCTCGTATGCTTTGAGCATGTGTAGTCGCTAGTAGGTCGATCCAGGGAAGGTCACTAGATGGCGGTTAAGAATATCCTACAGTATCTTAGACGAACTAAGGATGCGGTCTTAATCTATGGAGATGGAGAACTTGGGGTAACTGGGTATACCGATGCAAGTTTCCAAACCGAAAAAGACAACTGCAAGTAACAATCAGAGTATATATTTTGTTTGAATGACGGAGTAGTAAGCTGGAAATCTTCCAAGCAAGAGACTGTTGCCGATTCAACAACAGAAGCGTAGTATATTACTGCAGCTGAAGCAGCAAAAGAGGCAGTTTAGATCCGTAAATTACTAATTGGATTAGGAGTAGTTCCGTTAGCAGCTGAGCCCGTTCCATTGTATTGGGACAATAACGGGGCTATAGCGTAGGCTAAAGAACTGCGGTCTCATCAACGATCCAAGCATGTTCTTCGAAGTTTCCATCTGATTCGTGAGATCATACATCATGGCGACGTGAAGATCGAGAAGGTCGCATCAGAGGACAACATGGCAGATCCGCTGAAGAAAGCTATTCCTCAGCAAAAGTTTGAGCGACATGTACATAGATCAGGTGTTAGATGCTTGAGTGACTGGCTATAGGCCAAGTGGGAGACTGTTGGACAACTATGACCCATAGCATCACTATTTGTAAAAGACATTATGGTTTTTGTACAAATTAACTATGTGACAACGGAAATTACATTTTATCATTTTATAATTTGATTACTTTAATATATAAATAGTAAAAGTCCTTATTATTAGTTTCAGATTACTAGATATGAGACAGAATCATTCCATAACGGTTTAATCATAAATATCCATAGTCTTAGTATTATCGAGACTGGACATCGATAATACGGAATAGAGTAGTATGGAAGCGTAACAGCATAGTTCTCATATATTTAAGTATTAGATACTTATGCAAGTGTGATAGGAGGTTGTGTTTACCGATGGTACGGAAATAGCTTCACTCTGGATAGAACCATCGGAATCCCATTGGTAGTATGACTATGTGTCTATGGGAATCCGAATCATGGTAGGTGTATTTGGTCTTAACCTGAGACTTACATCGCTAGTATTTACGACAATCAATACGCTTTGGTTTTGGTCGTCCAGGACTTTAACAGGTTCTGTGTACACCTCTTCTAGGCTTATTGAGAATCGTAGTGTATTGGGTGTGATGTCAAGATGGAAGTATCACTTTAGTCATATGAAGATGATGATCAAGTAAGGATACAGAATTGGTTCTCTAATGTGTTGCAACTATCGAGATAATATGACAAGGTCATGATTATCCGATTAAAAGAGACTAGTTGCTTGCAATCCGATATATGCTTTGTACGAGGCAGACATTATTCTAGCCCCAAGCCTTGCATGTGACATTCAATACTAGATCGTAATACGCAGTACTACGTATACTACGTCTGACAAAGATTATATATTCCATTAAGAATATTTCTGGAGAATTGGGTAGGCACGACGCTTTGCTAGAAGCCAACCATGTCTCGTAAATCGGTAAAAATATAGTATGAGGTACGTACGTGTTCGGATAGTCCGACAACCGGATTTACTACCAACATATCAATGGATCTCTTGGGTCACTTCCCGAAGATTCACCGATGATGAATGATTCAAACATAATTAATCTAGGATTAATGATGGAGAGATTTTATCTATGATAAAATACTATTTGAAGAGAGAAAACGGCTAATTTGGAATTAATGGATAAAATAATATATTCGATATATAAACGAAATTAGATTTCAACACATAATTAAAATTAGATTTTAATTCGGGAAAATAAAATAATTTTGAATTAATTCGCGAGTGATGTGAATAGTAATTTTACTTGGCATAATTATTTAATTTAATTTGATTTAATTACGTCGCAACAGAAAATTCGTTAATTCGAAATTAGCGAACCCGAGCTCGAGATGTGTTGTGGGCCCACTAGGATTTTGAATCAAGTGGGGCCCACAAGTCACGTCCCAACTCACATCACCTAGTCACTTGTGTTGATGGGTTTTGATGGGTTGGTGATAACTTGTCCAATACACCAAATTTGTGTGAAGAGTGAATGACTAATACCAAATATTTGGTATATCATTATTAGATTTTGGAAAAAAAAAAAATACAAGTCAACTCACTCAATTCTCACTCTCTCATTTCACGTCCATTTGTAAAATTTACTCTCTCCATTTTATTTCTTCTTGGCCGAAACTAGGACGAAGAAGAAGAAGTTTTTGTTGTAAAAATTTCTAAGTGCTAGCACACACAAGGAATCAACCAAGGTGATAGGGAAGCCATCCCAAAGGCTTGGAATCAAAGATCAAGGCTTGGAGTTTGAAGATCATCATTCAAAGAGGAGCTTGGAGACTTCTTAAAGTAAAAAGTTTTGTATTCAACACCTCTAAAATCCGATCAAAGTAAGTATGATTCTGCCATTCTTACTTTCGTATTCATATTATTTCATTGCTTCATATGATCTTGGGAATGCCTTAGAAACCAACAAATAAGCCATGAAGTTCGAAATGGATTCCATGTATACCAACCAAGTTTGTACACTGGTTGATGTACCATAAGACATTAAGCCTATTGGTTCTAAATGGGTCTTCAAAAGAAGACAGACATGGAAGGCAACATACAAATGTATAAGCTAGGCTTGTACCTAAAGGGTATTATCAACGACATGGTGTCGATTATAACGAAACTTTTTCACCCATTGCCATGATTAAATCCATTCGGATAATGCTTGCTATTACTACATATTTCGATTATGAAATATGATAGATGGATGTCAAAACCGCTTTCCTCAACGAAAACTTTTTAGAGGATGTTTATATACAACAACCTTATGGTTTTATCGTACCAAGACATGCAAACAAGGTTTGCAAGTTAAACCGATCCATTTATAGATTAAGCAAGCATCGCGTTCATGGAACCATCGTTTTGATGAGATCATAAAAGAATATGGTTTCATTCAAAATGAAGATGATTCTTGTGTATATAAGAAGGTTATTGAGAGCGCACTGACATTCATTTTCCTATACATTGATGATGTATTACTTCTTGGAAATGACATTCTCATGCTAAAATCGGTGAAAGCTTGGCTTTCATTAAAATTCTCCATGAAAGACCTATAAGAGGTAGCCTTTATTCTAGGAATAAGAATCTACCGGGATAGATCTAGAAAGCTACTGGCACTCTCCCAAAGCTCGTACATTGACAAAGTGTTGAAGAGATTCAACATGGATCAGTCCAAGAGGGGGCTACTTCCGATGTCATATGGCATCTCTCTATCGAAGGAAATGTGTCCTAAAACTCAAGATGAGAGAGATGCAATGATTCGAATAATCTAGTATGCTTCAGCAGTCGGATCGATCATGTACACTATAATATGTACGCGACCTGATGTCTCATATGATTTTAGCAAGTGCAATCGCTATCTGGCCGATCCAGGTGATGGTCATTGGATTACTGTAAAGAACATCCTTAAGTATCTTAGAGGAACTAAATATGCCTTCTTAGTCTATAGGGAAAGAGAACTTGAGGTAACTGGGTTCGCCAATGCAAGTTTCCAAACGGACAAAGACGATTGTAAGTAGCAATTAGGGTACATATTTTGTTTAAATAACGGAGCAGTGAGTTGGAAATCTTCCGAGCAAGAGACTGTTGTCGATTCAAAAATAAAAGCGGAATATATTGCTGCAGTTGAGGTAAAAAAAAAAGAAGTAGTTTGGATCCGTAAATTCCTAATTGGATTAGAAATAGTTCAGTTAGTAACTGAGCTCGTACCTTTGTATTGTGACAAAAATGAGGCTATCGCACAGGCTAAGGAATCGTGGTCGCATCAACGATCCAAACATATACTTCGACGATTTCATCTGATTCATGAGATCAATCATTGTGGCGATGTGAAGATCGAGAAGATCGCATCAGATGATAACATTGCAGATCCGCTGACGAAGGCTATATCTCAGTAAAGTTTGAGCGACATGTACATAGTTAAGGTATTAGATACTTGAGTGATTAGCTATAGGCCAAGTGGGAGATTGTTGGACAATTATGACCCATAATATCACTATTTGTAAAGAACATTATGTTTTTCTACAAATTATCTATGTGACAAAAGGAAATTGCTATTTTATCATTATTGTAATTAGATTACTTGGATATATATTAATGATAAAAGTCTATATGGTCAAATCGAATTAATAAGATATGAGACAGTATTAATCCACGAACGGTTTAATCATGAAATATCCATAGTTGAAGTATTATCGAGACTGGACATTGATAATGTGGAATAGACTAGTATTACACTTGTGTGCGTTATAGAAGTTTAACGACACAGTTCTCATATAATTAGGTATTGGATACTTATGCACGTGTAATAAGAGGTTCTGTTAGCTGTTACACCGGGAACAGTTCGCTCTAGATAGACCCACTCGGAATTCCATTAGTAGTATGATTATGTGTCTATGGGAATCTGAATCAGGGTAGGTATATGTGATCTTTAACCCAAGACTTACGTCGCTATTACTTACGACAATCAGTTTACTTTAGTATTGGTCGTCTTGAGCTTTAACAGGTTTCGTGTACACTTGTATTGGGTTTACTAAGAATCGTAGTGTATTGGATATGATGTCAAGATGAGAGTATAACTGCAGTCATATGGAGATGATGGTCACACAAGATACGAAACTAGTACTCTTAAAAGCTGCAACTATCGGGATAGTATGATTGGGTTATGACTTCCCAATTACAGAGATTAGTTACTCGGGATCCGATATATACTTCGTACGGGGCAGACAGAGAGTCAGCACTAGGCATAGCATGTGACCTCCGATACTGGATCGTAGTATGTATTACATAATATTAGTATTACTACGCCTGATACAAATAATATTCCTCGGTGAATATTTCTTGAGAATTGGGTAGGCACGGTACTTTACTAGATAGTCTTATAACCGTATTCCCTATCAACATATCCATGAATCTCTTGGGTCGCTTCCTAAAGATTCAACAATGATGTTTGACTCAAATAGGATTAATCAAGGATTAATTATGAGAGAGAAAATTAATCTGGGATTAATAGCAGCAAAAATTAATCTGGGATTAACTTTGTATAGAAGAGAGAATGCGATTAATTTAGAATTAATCGATAAAATAAATTTAATAGTTAAATTGGATTTTTCTATTTAATTTATTTATTTATGGCAAAACTAATATATCGAATATATTAATTGAAATTGGATTTTAATACGAAATAATTGGATTTTAATTCGGTCGAATGAATTAATTTAGAATTAATTCGAAAACGACTATCGTAATAATTTTACAAGGCATAATTATTTAATTAAATTAGATTTTATTATAACGCGACGAAAAATTCATTAATTATAATTAAACGAAACTAATAATATTGCCCGTGACTTTACGTGTGTATTTTTGTGTTTTGGGAACACAAAATATCTTTGACTTTGGTGGGTCCAAGTCAAGTTGTGTGTTGGAGAAGCCAACACAAATTTGAATTTAAAATATGGTGGGACCACATGTCTTACATCAAATGTGTTATATTGATGGAAGTAGTTGGCTTCATTTAATGCAATCTTTCACACAGCCAAAAAGTCTTGAACCAAGTTTTTGGAAAACAACCAATACTCTCTCTTTCTCCCTCACATGGCCGAATTCTTCCATAAATGGTGAAATTTTGCTTCAAAATTTCAAATAAGCTAGCATTTGGAGGAGTCAAATGAGGTGATAGGGAAACTCACCCAAGCAACAAACAACATTACAAAAGCTTGGAGCTTCATCCAAAAAAAGCAAAGTTTCGAAAATTCTCCCCAATCAATGTAAGTGATTCCGCCACTTTACTTGATTATTTCACACATAAATCATGTTTAGGATCTTGGAGCATGTCTTAGAGACTAACAATGATATTTAGAGTCTTGCTAAATATGATTTTGAAATCTAGGGAACTTTAATATATTCTCAATACGGGGAAAGAGGTCTTGATCAATGGAGTGACCCATGCAATATCGGCGTATGGGATGAGTGTATTCAAGTTACCCTTAGGCTTTTATGACGATATCTGTAAAGAGACTATCATATTGTGATGGGGCACGACTGATGATTCATTGAGTTAGATGGGAAAAATTATGTTATACAAAAGTCAGAGGAGACATGGGATTCTGAGACGTATCTAGCTTTAATCATGCCCTAATAGCCAAGTAAGGGTGGCATATAATGCAAGAACCTTATTCACTCGTGGCAAGAGTTTTGAAAGTTTCGATTTTGTATTCTAAATCAATATATGCAAGTATTTTCAGAGGATTTTGTATATTAGGAATGTAAGGAATAGTACAAAATTTGAATAAATGTAAGTTCAAGTACAAATTTATTTGAAGTTCTAAATTTTTTTTGACGTGTCATTTACCGATGACTATACATGTAAAGGCTTTATGTAAAACTTATATATATGATTATATATAAGGGTGGCAATGGGCCGGGCTCGACAATTATTTTTGTGGCCCGAGCTTAGGAAAAATGTTGGGGTTGGTACTCAGAGTGCCAATCCGGATAGTATTTATGCTCAATTCATGAATGCGAGCAATCCTTTTTTCCATAATATTACTTATCTATGGTTTCACCTCTTGTCTTTTGTTATATATATTCGATCTAATTCATTAAATTGAAACTAAATCATATATATATATATATATATATATATATATTAGACAAAGACCCGATAATATATGACATAATGTGTAATTATAATGTAACATGTAATTGACATTGGGAAGTATCACTGCTAGAAATATATTATCAAATTAAGTTTCTGGTCAAGATTTACTGACACGGGTCGGTCAGTAAAATCCGCTGAGACCAATACATATCGTATATCGTAACTTGGTCTGATGGTTTATCCCAATGAACCATGAGTCTCTCGAGACTCGTATAGATGTGTAGGTATTTATTGATAAACACTGAACAACTCACCGAAGATTACCTAATGGATGGTACACCAACGTCAATATGAATCTTCTCGAGTTGAGTAGCATAGTGATTCTTTGACTTGAGATATCATTGTGGATATATGAGTTACCATCCACACTTAGATGATAATCACGTCACTAATCTATTAAGATCAGACCTCCGCCTATTCATTAGGTGTGGACTCATGCTCATGATATCATGTTTGTATCAAGATAGGATCTGTCAGTCCTGTGTATAGGGGATAGGTATTCATTATTGGATTAGCTATCTGTTAAATCCATGGATCCATGGTACACTGTAGAAATGAGTTCTAAGTGTTATTATAAGATTACTAATAAAATCGTCAACGAGATTATACCTATAGAGATTTGACTTTAATATCTATATCTCTGGAATAATCTGAATACCTATAACGGAGGGATTATAAATATGCGATGACCTCGACCTGTATAGTTCAACGAGTTTATCTATGGTCGTCATAATTTACCGGTGGGTAAATTATGGACACGAAATTGGATTTTGTGATGGATATGCCTGAACCTAGAGAGTCTCACTAATAAAATATACTCGTAGAGCACTAAGGCAATTTTTATAAATAATAATGATTATTTGTAAATCATTTAACGGTTAAACGAAAGATACATGCAAATGGACTTTTTGGCCATTTCTCAATTAATGTGTATTTGTATTTAAAATTTGATTTTAATAAATAAATATTAATTAAATGTCAAATTGTGATATTTGACATATATCATTAATATATGTATTTGAGATATTTAAAGTAAATATAATACATATATTTGAGATATTTATATTTAATTATTTAATTATTAAATGATTAAAGTAATTAAAATATAAATATCTACCATTATGATAAAGTTAGGAAATGACTAAAGTGTATAAGTTTGACTTTACATTAAAGGTTAAGGTTATCATTTTTATTTTGCTTCTTTTAATATTGATTAAAATTACAAAATATCTTATTTTACCTTTAGGTAAAATTCGCCCATGCCATAATACTATATAAATTTTTTTTTTTTCATTTGCTTCACACTTCTTGAAGCCACAAAAAACTAAAACAAAAGTGTTGAGAGAAAAAGAAAAGAAACCAAGAAGAAAATGAAGAAAGTTTGGATTTAAGTAACTTTTTCCAAGTTTCTATTAGAAGGAAACTTGTTCCTTTTGTCTTGGCTATAACATGTGTAGTTCTTAAGTTTTTATACTCTCTTATGTTTGTGTTTTGATGGTTGGAAGCATGAAAAAAAAGATGTATGCATGTATCTTTAACAAAGTATGCTTATAAATGGTGTATAAGCACACTTTTAATCATTTGATGATCTTGTTGCCATTATAGAGTTGTTAGGCCACTCATTGATGACCTAGAATTATTCTTTAGTTATTTTAAAGTGGTGAGACTTGTTTGGTGTAGTAGAGATTAAATTAAAGTATTGAATTTCATTAATTTTGGTTAATTTTATTAATTAGACTAATTTGAGAAATTAAGGTTCTTAACCTAAATCAAAATTGGGGAATTTTCATATATGTGTTGTATAATGATGTATCTATGATGTACATTTAATTTGGTGTTGATTGAAAATCATTCAAAGTTGTTTTGAACAAATTTGGAGCAAATTGCACAAAATTGGAAATGTTGGGCAATTTCGACAATTTGAAGAAAATTGGGATTTTGTGTTGTGAGTTGTATTTTGAAGTATATGATATGTATAAATCATTTTGGTAGTGATTTGGAATAACTTAAATTTATATTTGATAAATTAGGACTAAAACTATCAAAATACAAAATATTAAGGTCTCACGGTAATTAATGATAAATCTGATTTTTCGAATAAAAATATGTTATTTGAGTATTATGTAATTAGAATAAATTAGTTTATTTTGATTGCCCAAGAAAAATAATTATTGAAAATTATTTAGGAGTGAAAATATGCGAAAATGGCGAAGAATGGCATTACCGGGTGAAGACTGCCCAAACCGTGAACTGGTCACTATTCGGGAAGCCCACGAACTGTCCAAATATTTTTGGGGCTAACCTGGGCAGTCCCCATGTGCATTGGTTGGTCGGTTCGGTCGGAAACGTGTTTTATGCTTTTTACGGAAAAATATTTTCGTAAAAGTTTCGCGGTGTTTCTATATTATTTATGTCGTTATTTGATATCGAATAAATATGTTTAGGTGAAATATTAATGAATTATTAATATTTGATATTGAATAATTTAAAATTTTTAACTACAATTTCACCCGAATCGCGCTTCTTCCCCTAAGCCACCCTGATAAAAACCACAATAAAAAGCCCAACCCGAGTGTCTGCTGGGCCAAGCCTGCTTGGCCCGATTCGAGCGCGGGCTCAGCCTGGGCTTTATCTGGCCTGGTTTTTTATGAATAAAAAATTTAAATATATTTTTAATTTATTATATAAATATTTATATATAATTTATTATATAAATATAAATATATAATATTTTTCAAGTTGGGCCCGGGCTTAATGTGTTAGGCCTGAGACGGGCCCACGCCTGCACCCGAGCCAAGCCTCTACTTCCTAGGCCCGGCCCTAAATTTTTACCGATTTACGAGACAATGTTGGTTTCTAGCAAAGCGCCATGCCTACCCAATTCTCCATAAAAATTCTTAATAGAATATACGATCTATATCAGACATAGTATACCATAGTATTGTGTATTGCGATCCAGTATCGAATGTTCACGTGCAAGGCCTGAGGCTGGAATAGTGTCTGCCCCGTACGAAGCACATATCGGATATCAAGCAACTAGTCTCTTTGAATCGGATAATCCTGACCTTGTCATATTATCCTGATGGTTGCAACACAATAGAGAACCAGTTTTGAATCTCTGAGTGATCATCATCTCCATATGTCTGAAGTGATACTTTCGTCTTGACATCACACCCAATACACTACGATTCTCAATAAACCCAGAAGAGGCGTACACAGAACCTGTTAAAGTCCTGGACGACCAAAACCAAAACGTATCGATTTTCGCAAGTACTAGCGATGCAAGTCTCAGGTTAAGACCAAATACACCTACCCTGATGCGGACTCCCATAGACACATATACATACTACCAATGGGATTCTGCGGGGTCTATCCAGAGCGAAGCTGTTTTTTGTACCATCGGTAAAACACGACCTCCTATCGCACTTGCATAAGTATCCAATACTTAAATATATGAGAACTATGTCGTTATGCCCTAACAACGCGCACAAGTGCAATACTAATCTATTCCGTATTATCGATGTCCAGTCTCGATAATACTACGAGTAGGGATGTTTAATGATTAAACCTTTATGGATTGATGTTGTCTCATATCATCTCAATCTAGAACTAATCATAAGGACTTCTACCATTTATATATCAAAGTAAATAAATATAAAACGGTAAAAGGTAATTTCATTACTAAGAAGTTAATTTTGTACAAAAAACAAAATCTCTTTTACAAACAGTGACGCTATGGGTCATAACTGTCCAACAATCTCCCACTTGGCCTATAGCCAGTCACTCAAGCATCTAATACCTAAACAATATACATGTCGCTCAAACTTTTGCTGAGGAATAGCTTTCGTCAGAGGATCTGCAATGTTGTCATCTGATGTGACCTTCTCGACCTTCATATCGTGACGATGTATGATCTAACGTATCAGATGGAAACATTGAAGAACATGTTTGGATCGTTGATGAGACCGTGGTTCCTTAGCCTGTGCTATAGCCCCGTTATTGTCACAATACAATAGAACGGGCTCAGCTGCCAACAGAACTACTCCTAATCCAATTAGGAATTTTTTGATCCAAACTGCCTCTTTTGCTGCTTCAGCTGTAGCAATATACTCCGCTTCTGTTATTGAATCGGCAACAGTCTCTTGCTTGGAAGATTTCCAGCTTACTACTCCGTTATTCAAACAAAATATGTACCCTGATTGCGACTTGCAATTATCTTTGTCGATTTGGAAACTTGCATCGGTATACCCAGTTACCTCAAGTTCTCCATCTCAATAGATTAAGAAAGTATCCTTAGTTCGTCTAAGATACTTAAGGATATTCTTAACTGCCATCCAGTGACCTTCACCTGGATCAGCGTGATAGCGACTACACATGCTCAAAGCATATGAGACATCAGGTCGAGTACATATCATGGCATATATGATCGATCCGACTGCCGAGGCGAATGGTATCTGAATCATATTGTCTCTCTCATCTTGAGTTTTAGGACACATGTCCTTAGATAGATAGACGCCATGTGACACTAGCAACAATCCCCTCTTGGACTGATCCATGTTAAATCTTTTCAACATTTTTTCAATATACGTACTCTAGGAGAGTCCAAGCAGCTTTCTAGATCTATCCATGTAGATCTTTATTCCTAGAATAAAGGCTGCTTCTCTCAGATCTTTCATGGAGAATTTCAATGAAAGCCAAGCTTTCACTGACGTTAACATGGGAATGTCATTGCCAATAAGCAATACATCATCAACATAAAGGACAATGAATGTCAGTTCTCTCCCACTAACCTTCTTATATACACAAGGATCATCTTCATTTTGAATGAAATCATATTCTTTTATGATCTCATCAAAACACTGGTTCCAAGACCGCGACGCTTGCTTCAGTCCATAAATGGACCGATTTAACTTACAAACCTTGTTTGCAAGTCTATGCACAATAAAACCTTCAGGCTGTTGCATGTAAACATCCTCCAAAAGTTTTCGTTAAGGAAAGCGGTTTTAACGTCCATCTGCCATATCTCGTAATCGAAATATGCAGTAATAGCAAGCATTATCCGAATGGATTTAATCATGGTAACGGGTGAGAAAGTTTCATCGTAATCGACACCATGTCGTTGACGATACCCCTTCGCTACAAGTCTAGCTTGTACGTTTGTACGTTGGCATCCATGTCGGTCTTCTTCTTGAAGACCCATTTGTAACCAATAGGCTTTACGCCTTCAGATGCATCAACCAGTGTCTAAACTTGGTTGGTGTACATGGAATCCATTTCGGACTTCATGGCTTCTTTCCATAAAGCGGAATCGATATCTTGTATCACTTCCTCATACGTAGCAGATTCGTTATCCTTAATAAGATTAATATCTACATGAGGTGAGATCAAAAACCCATACCTCTCAGGTTATTTCCTAACTCTCTCCGACCTACGCGGTCCTTGTGTAATAGAAGATTATGGTACAGTCTCATCCCGGATGGACTGTTCTTGTTCCATTGAAGATTCTATGCTAGGAACAGTATCACTCCGACTTTCATCAAGTTCTACTTTCCTCCCACTAACCACTGCATTTAGGAATTCCTTCTCAAGGAAAACCGCTTGTAGAGCAACAAATACTTTGTTCTCTCGTGGGTGATATAAGTAATATCCTTTGGTTTCCCTAGGATATCCTACGAATAGGCATTTATCCGATTTGGGCTCAAGTTTGTACCTTCCAAACGTTTGACGTATGCCCAGCATCCCCAAATCTCCAGGAATGAGAAACCCAGTTTCTTTCCTGTCCATATCTCATACGGAGTTTGTTGAACAGACTTTGACGGAACCTTATTCAAAATAACAATTGCACTATTTAATGCATATCCCCAGAAGGAAATAGGTAGCTCTGTGTGACTCATCATAGACCTTACCATGTCCAACAAAGTTCGGTTTCTCCATTCGGACACAACGTTTAATTGCAGTGTTCCAGGAGGAGTCCACTGTGAAAGAATACCATATTCTTTCAAGTAATCTAGAAACTCATTGCTTAAGTATTCACCACCACGGTCCGACCGTAATGTCTTTATACTCTTACCGATCTGTTTTTCTACTTCGTGTCGAAACTCTTTGAATTTCTCAAAGGTTTCCGACTTGTGTCTCATAAGATACAAATAATCATAACGCGATGCATCATCCGTAAAGGTTGCGAAGTATTCATATCCACCTCTAGCCTGGCTAGACATGGGCCCACATACGTCACTATGAACGAGGGCTAACCGTTCGGTGGCGCGTTCACCTTTACCGCTAAAAGGTGATTTAGGCATTTTGCCTAATAAGCAAGATTAGCAGACGTCAGATGAATTTGGATCAAATCCGTCCAAGTACCCACTCTTCGAAATTGTGGATATGCGAGTCTTGTTAATGTGTTCCAGACGACAATGCCACATATAAGTTTCATCTTTGTTACTCATTTTAAGCCTTTTGTTTGTTATATTGTATGTTTGAGATTGATTTATATTCAAAATATAAAGACCATTATTTGCAACAGCAGTGAAAATTTCTACATCATTTTTATATATAAAACACCCGGTGTTTCTAAATACAAAAGTATACCCACATTGGGTTAACATAGATACAGAAATAATATTCCTAGTCAAACTAGGTACGTAATAACAGTCTGTTAGTTCAAGTACATGCCCCGAGAACAGTTCTAAAACAAAAGTGCCAACGGCCAAAACGGTGACTGGTGCCCCATTTCCGATGCGTAGATCAATCTCTCATGAGGCCAGTCTCCTGCTAATACGTAGATCTTGCCACATCAGTACATATATGAGTACTACAAGCATAATAGACTGAGCAGTAGAATTATCATCGCTGTGAGTCTTCCAAAGCTCCAGCTCAAGCAACTGATCAGGTCTGGCTTAGGCCCAAGAGGTGTCTCTATAGTATATAGCAGCCTCTCGGATCCAAGGACTATCCTCAGATTTATTCCCCAATCAGAAACGTTTGTACCATTGAAGATATTTTCGTCCATGATAATATCTCGGACACTGCCCTTTCCCGCCATCTTGATTACGATAGTCCAACTATCTAATCAACGATATATAGGTACAGTCTAATTGTTACAAGAAAAATAACATTACATTAGTCCAACTAATAAAATAATTTTGACGAAATAATTTGAGAGCGCGTAAAGCTAAGTATCTGAATGAAATTGCAAATTCAATACTAGCCTCCCACTATTTTTCGATGAGCCTCTAACCCTCTGTCGAGTACTCGGGGAACCCAGTTTCCTAGTGGGCTAGGATTCTGGTAAATAACGCACAACCTTGACTTTGTCCAACAAGCTATATGATATTTAACTAGGTAGTCTCGAAGATCAATTGGATCTCATCCAATTCCTAGATCCGGTAGGTGGACATCCAAGTCTGAAACATATATACAATATATATGCCAATATATCCAATATATTTGCCTAACCGTTTTCCTCTGAATCAACTAAGCATTGGCTTTGGCACAACAAGCTTAATGATTCCAGTTAAGTGGAACCCATTGACATGGAAAGCTTCGTAATCAATGTCGATGGACAAGAAGTGATCTTGACTTTGGCCAACAAATCACAGCTTAGACAAGACACCGATGTGGAACAAAGCCTTCATGATTCAAACATATCCGCAATTGACAAAGGTCTTGACTTTGGCCAACAAACCAATGCCAACTTTGGATCTTGAGTAAGAATCACTCAACGGAAGGAAAAACGCTTAATATATTTTGAGGGTTTTTCGCGTAATTAGCATCCAATTAATTATCTTTGTTAAGGTCCCATCATGCACCCTTAAGCATGCATTCTAAAAGCATAATAAGGCGCGAAAAGTAAATTAATAACGATATGGAGATGGATATTTAACAGATTGTTCCTAGAACAAATCACTCTCTTTCCTCTCCCCGGCTAGCACTATTCTACTTCTACCCCATTACATAATACAATAATAGAAACCTCATTATATTGAGGGGAATTAGGTGAGAAGGGAATACAAAGAAATAATGAGAGATAAGGCTGGACATGCAGGTCCAATTTAATAAATTCTAAATTTACAATAATTTCCAAAATTTCCATTTCCCTCTAATATCCATCCGATATACGCTATTCATTCAACACATCCATGTATTCATTCATATCATACAATTCAATCTAATCTAATCCAATTAATTAATCTTTGAATTATGTGATCATCCAATGTTCAAACAATGATTTGATTTTGCGCGAGTCCAACTCGTTTGAGAATTAGTACTTAAAGTAAGAATTCTTGAATTATATCGAACTACTCGTTAAATCTAATTTAATTTGTATTCAATACTAATTCATTTATTTAATTTCAAATTAAATAACTAAACTTTTTAATTCACATTAACGACTTAGATTCCAAATCTAATCTTATCAGGTCTCAAAGCCCAACTAACATCCAATGTTCGTTTAATTAAAGTCCGATGGGCTTTCAATTGATTTCATGAGGCATTGGCTTTGGTCAATATGGCTTAAACCCAATTACCAAGCCCAATTAAGAAATCACCCTCATTTGCCAAGAAACCAATTTCGGCCTATAAGGCCCAATTAAACTTTTAAAGCCCATTTGTTATATTTGGACTTAATGGAATGATTTTAGCCCAATTTAGATCCAATCCAATTGGCCTAAACCAACTTGGCCCAACCAAGCCCATTATGCCCAAATACAACAATTTCAAGCCCAATTCATAATCAAGCACAATTAATCAAATTTTAAAATTCTAAATTTTAAAATTCAATTAATTAAAGTGTAATACATCAATTAATTATCTAAATTAATATTTCCAAAATACAATTTAATCAATTAATTATTTATCCATTTGTTCAACTTATGTCCAACATTTTTGAATTAAAAAATCAAGTCATTACATACTAGTAAGGTCACGGCAATGTAGGGTAATTTTGTCCGATTTCGTTTTTCAATCCGATTGAATTTGGAATCAACATTTCCCAATCGTTTCAAGTCATCCAATAATCTAAGAAACAAAAAATACCATGACCCTAAGGAAAAGTCACCATTCGGCCAAGCCTATGTGTGGGCTAAAATTTGATCCAATCAACATTTCATGAAATTGACCATATACAACTTCAATATATCATCACTAAAGTATACTCAATCAATCAATTTTATCAAATCATGCTCAAATTGATTTTACCCAAATTTTACCCTAATTCATTTCATGCTCAAATTGGCTCATAGATACCATTGTTGGGTTTCTAGATTTAGTCCCAAGATCAAAATAAGCATTGAAATGAAATGAATACACAAAGAAGAGTGGCGGAAACACACTTACATTGATCAGTTTTAGGATGTGATGATCAATAAAATTTTCTCCAAGAACTCTTTGTGAAATTCGGCCAAGGGGTACCTCCAAGCTCCAAGCTCCAAGCTTTTTCTTGTGATTCCAAGCTCTCAAGTTGGTTTCCCTAACACCTAGTATGATTCCTTTGATGAGCGCTAACCCTTTGAAAATTGCCACAATTTTTCATTTCCTTCCTTTGTATTTTCGGCCAAGAGAAGAAAGAAAATGGAGAGTGCAAACTTGCTTTGAGTTTCAGCCAAATGAGAGAGAGTGATAAGCTTGTGTTTTTTATTTCAAAAATCAAAGTCAATGATAGTCATTCAAATCTTTCAAATGAAGTGTAAAGGAAGCTTCCACCAACTCCACCTAAACACATCAACCAAAAGTAACTTAAGGTGACATGTGATGTGACATGTGGGCCCCACTCGATTAAAAATACGAATGGGCCCACAAACACTCCCGGGCTCAGGTTCGCTAAATCCGAATTAACGAACTTCTGTCGTGACGTAATTGAATCGAATTTAATTAAATAATTATGCATATCAAAATTACTATTCACGCCGCTAACGAATTAGTTCTAAATTAACTTGTTTGCCCGAATTAAAATCCAATTTTAATTCCGCGATGAAATCTAATTTCGTTTAATATATTGAATATATTATTTTATCGATTAATTTCAAATTAATTTTTCTCTCTCTTTAAATAGTACTTTATCCAAGATAAAGTCTCTCCGTAATTAATCCCAGATTAATTATGCTCGAATCATACGTCATCATGAATATTTGGGAAGCGACCCAAGAGATCCCTGGATATGTTGACAGTAAATCTGGTCGTCGGACTATCCGAACACGTACGTACCTCGTACTACGTTTTTACCGATTTACGAGACAAGGTTGGCTTATAGCAAAGTGCCATGTCTATCCAATTCTCCAGAAATATTCTTAATGGAATATACGATCTATATCAGGCGTAGTATACCGTAGTATTGTGTATTGCGATCCAGTATCGGATGTTCACGTGTAAGGCCTAGGGCTAGAATAGTGTCTGCCCCGTACGAAGTACATATCGGATATCAAGCAACTAGTCTCTTTGAATCGGATAATCCTGACCTTCTCATATTATCCCGATGGTTGCAACACAATAGAGAACCAGTTCTGAATCCCTGCGTGATCATTATCTCCATATGTCTGAAGTGATACTTTCGTCTTGACATCACACCCAATACACTATGATTCTCAATAAACCCAGAAGAGGCGTATACAGAACCTGTTAAAGTCCTGGACGACCAAAACTAAAGTTTATCGATTGTCGTAAGTACTAACGATGCAAGCCTCAGGTTAAGACCAAATACACCTACCCTGATGCGGACTCTCATAGACACATATACATACTACCAATGGGATTCCGTGGGGTCTATCCAGAGCGAAGATGTTTTCCATACCATCGGTAAAACACGACCTCTTATCACACTTGTATAAGTATCCAATACTTAAATATATGATAACTATACCGTTATGCCCTCACGACGCGCACAAGTGTAATACTAGTCTATTCCGCATTATCGATTTCCAGTCTCGATAATACTACGACTAGAGATGTTTAATGATTAAACATTTATGGATTGATACTGTCCCATATCATCTCAATCCGGAACTAATCATAAGTGTTGGACAATTATGACCCATAGCGTCACTATGGTGTTGTTGTACAAATTAACTATGTGACAAAGAAGATTGCACTCTTATCATTTGTGATTAGATCATCTAGATGTATAAATGATGAGATGTCCTTATGATTTGTTCCTGGATTGAGAATGATATGAGACAGTATCAGTCCACGAATGATAAATCATTAAATATCTCTAGTCAGAGTATTATCAAGATTGGACATCGATAAATGCGTAAAAGACTAGTATTATACTTGTGCAACTTGTGAGGGCACAATAGTATGGTTCTCATATATTTGGGTATTGGATGCTCATGCAAGTGTAATAGGAGGTTGTGTTTCACCGATGGTACGGGAAACAGCTTCACTCTAGATAGACCCCCTCAGAATTCCATTGGTAGTATGACTATGTGTCTATGGAAGTCCGAAATCAGGGTAGGTGTATTTGGTCTTTAACTGAGACTTGCACCGCTAATACTTACGACAATCAATATACTTTGGTTGCGGTCGTCCAGGGCTTTAACAGGTTCTGTGTACGCCTATGATGGGTATATTGAGAATCGTAGTGTGTTGGGTGTGATGTCAAGACTGAAGTATCACTCCAGTCATAGTGGAGATGATGTCACGTAGGATATAGTGCCGGTGCTCTTAAGTACTACAGTCATCGGGATATTATGACTAAGTCATGTATATCTGATATATAGACTAGTTACCAGACATCGGACATGTGCTTCGTACGTGGCAGACACAGCTCCAGCCCCAGGCCTAGCACGTGACAATCCGATACTGGATCGAAATATGTAATACTACGTCTACGAATGATATAGATCATTTATTCCTGTAAGGATATTTCTGGAGAATTGGGTAGGCATGGCGCTTTGCTATAAGCCAACCTTGTCTTGTAAATCGGTAAAACGTAGTACGAGGTACTTACGTGTTCGAATAGTCCGATGACCGAATTTACTGTCAATATATCCAGGGATCTCATGGGTCGCTTCCTGAAGATTCACCGATGACGTATGACTCGCACTTTAATTAATCTGGGATTAATTAGAAGAGTGAGAAAATTAATTTAGGATTAATTACGGAGATATTTTATCTTGGATAAAATATCAATAAAAGAGAGAAAACGATTAATTTGGAATTAATCAATTAATTAATATATTTGCTATATTAAACGAAATTGGATTTCGACGCGGAATTAAAATTAGATTTTAATTCGGGCGAACGAGTTAATTTAGAATTAATTCGTTAGCGACATGAATAGTAATTATGCTTGACATGATTATTTAATTAAATTAGATTTAATTACAATGCAACAAAAATTCGTTAATTTGGAATTAACGAACCCGAGCCCGAGATTATTTGCGAGCGCATTCGCATTTCAAATTCGAGTACGGCACGTAAGTCAAATCAAGCGTCAAATCATTAGTCACATCAAGTGTCAAATCGCCAGTCGTTTCAAGTTGTCATGTCACATCACTCAAAGTGACATGACAACTTGATTGATTGAGTGACTTGACAACATGTCACTCTTGATAGATGTGACCTGATGTGAATTGTGATAGATGATGGTGGTGGTTGGCTTTGATGGTTTGACTTTTCTAAAGCCAAATATTGGTATATGATTTTAGAAATTGAATTACTAAAATACAACACACATTTATCTCTCTCTCTCCTCTATCTTTCCTCTCTTCTCACGCCCTTGGAGGGCAAAATTTCTTTTTATTTTGGAAGTGAACTGCCGTGAATAGTGGAGAAAATGGAAGCAAAATTCTTGGTATTTGTGGCAAAAATCAAGAGAGCTAGCACTCCGAGAGACATGCGAAGGTGATAGGGAAGTTTACCCATGAGTCGGGAATCGTTTGACGAAGCTTGGAGCTTGATAAAGACCACACATGGCCGAATCTTGGAGAGGGACTGCAGTGGACTTCCGAGCACATGAGAGGACGTAAAATGAATTTTGGTCTTCGTAGCGTCGCTCAACCAATCGATGTGAGTATTCCACAACTTCGTTGATTTGTATTCACACATGTTTCATGCTTGTTTAATGATCTTGGGACTTTAGCAAACACCAACAATGGTATCAGAGCAAGGTTGAGCATGAAAAGTTTAGGGCTTAAAATTTGGGTAAAATTGATTTTGAGCATATATAATGAAAATGGATGAATTAATATGCTTAAATGTGTTTTAATTGATGATTGATTGGATCAATTTGATGAAATTATATTTGGAACAAATTTCCCCAATTTTATGGCTTGGCCGAATGTAATGCCCTATTTTGTCTTGGTGATTTTTTGATTTTTGATCATTGGATGTGTTGGAAATCATTCGGGATGTTGATTTAATGTCGATTGAATTTGAATCGGAGATAAAATCCCCTCCTTGGCCAAGACATATAAGCATGTTTGGGTTTGATTTTAATCAAAATGTGTTGGACATGTGATGATGATAATGAGCATGATTAATTAGGCTAATCGACGTTTTAGAAACATTGATTTAAGTAGTTAATTATGTTATACACTTTAGAATTAATTAGATTATGAAATTGGACTTTTATGATTTAATTAATTGGGCTTTAAATTGGATTTGGGCTTGTTATGTTGTTATTGGGCTAATTGGGCTTGGTTGTACCAAGTTAGGTTTAGCCCAATTGGATTGGATCCAATTGGGCCCAAAACCACTTCAATAAAGCCCAAATGCGACTAATGAACCTTTAAAGTTTAATTCGGCCTAATGGGCCAATATTGATTTCTGGGCTTATGGGTTAAATCCCGGATTGGATTTTGGTTATTCGGTTTGACCCGAGTTGACCAAAAGTCCACGCCTTAAGAAATTAATTAAAAGCTCATTGGACTTTAATTGAATTGACGTTGGATGTTAATCGGGCTTTGAGACCCGTAACGATTAAATTTGGAATTTAAGTCGTATTGGTTCGTTAATAAAGTGTAGTATTTAATTTGGAATTAATAGAGAGTTAGTATTAAATACAAATTGAATTGGATTTAATTATGTAGTTTAATTTAATTCAAGAATTCGTACTTTGAGTACTTATTCGCAAAACGAGTTTGACTCGAGCAAAATCAAATCGTTGTTTGAACATTGGATTGTCACTAATTATCAGATTAATTAATTTGATTAGATTAATTGATAACATGCTTGTGTGAATACATGGTTGCGATGTATGAATAATGTATATCGGATGGATATTAGATGGGTGGGACAATTTTAGAAATTGTTGTAATAAATTTGATTTATTAATTGGACATGTGTGTCCATCCTTATTACCTCCTTATTCTTTGTATTCTGTTCTCATCTATTCCCCTCAATGTAAATGAGGTTTCTTTAGAAGTGTAGTGTAATGGGTAGAAGTAATACATGTGCTAGCTAGAGAGAGAAATGGAGAGATTTGATCTAGGATCAATGTGTAAAGTATCCATCTGCATATCATTATTATTTTTCATATGCGCTTTATTATGTGTTTAAAATGCATGTTTAAGGGTGTATGACGATGAGACCTTAATAAATATAATAAATTGGTTGCCAATTTGCACTCGAAAGACCCTCGCATAATATTAAGTGTCTTTCCTTCCATTGAGTGATTCTCACTCAAGATCCGAGACTGTCATTGGCTTGTTGGCCAAAGTCAAGGCCTTTGTCCGTCGAGGATGTGTTTGAATCACGAAGGCTTTGTTCCATATTGGTGTCTTGTCCAAGTTGTGCCTTGTTGGCCAAAGTCGAGACCACTTCTGGTCCATCGACATTGATTAGGAAGCTTTCCATAGTCAATGGGTCGCGCTTAACTGGGATCACTAAGTTTATTGTGCCAAAGCCAAGGCTTAGTTGATTCAGAGATCTACCTAGTTAATTATCATACAATTTGTTGGCCAAAGCCAAGATTGTGTGATATTTAAGCCCCCTAGGAAACACGGTTTCCCGAGTACTCGACAGAGGGTTAGAAGCTCACCGAAAATTAGTGGGAGGCAATAATTGAATTTGCAATATTCGTTTAATTACTTGCCATACACGCTCAAACAAATATCATTCGTCGTTATAAATTAAATGTTAGTTGGACTAATATTTAAAACGTTGTTTTAATTAACAATTGGACTGTATTCAAACTATTCATTTATAGTTGATTTTATAATTGGATTGTAGTAATCAATATAATTGATATTAATCTATTAAATTATAGTTGATTAAATAGTTGGACTATTGTAATCATTATAATAAATAGTACCTAAATCGTTGATTAAATAGTTGGACTATTAGAATCAAGATGTAATTGAAAGATTGACATTTAAAGCATAATCCTAAGGAAAATGTATTTAAATGGTTTAATTTTCAAAACTGGGAATAAATTTCAGGATGGTCCTGGAAAATAATAAATTACTTTATTTGATAAAATAACATATTAAGCCTAAGCTCGGAGTTAAGCAAATAGTCGAGCATAATCTTTGGAAGATTTATGTAATGATAACTTTAGTGCTTAATCCATTAAGCTTGTCCCAGTAGACTCCTTAATTTCTTAATCAGAACTAAGGATTAGATCCTTAAAGTATGATAATGAAATTGAAGGATCTTCATAAATCTATCTTTAGATTTTAGAAGTATTAAATTGCAATAGTAAACTTTTGGAGGGTTAATGACTATTCTGAAGGCGATAAAGTCAAAGTTTGCAATTAGGTAAGTAGCGCAAGGCGCATCTTAGTTCGATATTTTAGAAGGGCCAAGGCTTGGCCAAAGGCTTCTGGAAAGTTGAAAAAGGGAAAAGGCAAAATCATTATAATCTTCTGGGAAGATAAAGGACATATCCTTAAATGTCAGCTTAAATTGCGGCAAACAGGATCGCGAAAGCGTGACTGCCGTTTGGACAAAGCAGACATGAAGGAATTGAAGACCAGCAAGGCTCCGACTTCAAATATGTTTGTCAACATTATGTTCACTACTAGTATTAAAATTAGATTTTAAATACTTAGTGTGGAACATAAATATATATACTGAAGTTCAGAATCTATTTTGAACAGGATACTGACTTCTATAGAGATTAATCTACGGATTGGAAATGGGATGAAAGTCGCTATTTTAACCGTAGATACCTAAGTTTAGGAACTTCCTTTCGGGTGTGTACCTAAATTGGAAACTGTTATAATGTAACTAGTTTGACTAGAAACATTATATCTATTTCAGCATTTAACCCGCTGCGGGTGAACCTTTATATTCTAGAACACTAAAGTGTTTTATTATATAAAGATGATGATGAGATAAACACATTAGATGTGAACAACAGTATTTATATTTTGAATATAAATAAATCTCAAATGTATAACATGACAAACAAATAGCTCAAACTAATTTGATCAGATGAAACTTAAATGTTGCATTGTTGTCTGGGACACAACTGAAATAAGAATCATATATCCGCACTTTTGAAGAGTGGGTACTAGGACTAATTTGATTCCATTCAAATAAAGTCTACGAATCTAATTTATTGGGCAAAGTGCCAAAAACACTATTTACTTGGTAAAAGTGTAAATGCCACAGATCTGTTAGCCCTAGTTCATAGTGAAGCTAGTGGGCCCATGTCTAGCTAGGCTAGATGTAGAAATGAATATTTCATGACCTGTATGGATGTGGCATCGCGTTATGGTTATGTGTTTCTTTTGAAGAACACAAATCAGAAACCTTTTAAAGTTTTCGACACGAAATAGACAAACAGATCGGCTAAAGTATTAAATCATCACGGTAAGGCCGTAATGGAAAATACTTAAGCAATAAGTTTCTCGAATACTTGAAAGAAGTATAGTATTCTTCAAATGAGGACTCCTCCCGGAACACGTTAATTTGACGGTGTGTCCGAAATGAGTAACCGAATTTTGTTGGACACGATAAGGTTAATCATGAGTCGCTTTGAGCTACCATTTCCTTCAACGGATAAGCATAAACAGTGCAGAACTTATTTTGAATAAGGTTCCATAAAACTATTAGACAGATTTCATATTAGATATGAACAGGAAAGAAACTGGTTTTCTCAAACCTAAAAATTTGGGTATGCTGGGCATATGTTTGGATGATACCAAACTAAAACCCAAATTGGATAAGTGCCAATTGTAGGTTATTCTAGGGATAAATAAGTATAGTACTTATACATCTCACAAGAGAACAATATTATTGTTGCTCACCATGCGGTTTTCCTAAGAGGAAAACCGATATGCAGTGGTAAGTGGGAGGATAGTAAAACTCTATAAAAATCGGAGTAATACTGTTCAAGGCACCGAATCTTAATGGAACATAAATAGTTCATCAAGGATGAAACTATTACCAATAATCTTCGAATACACAAGAACCGCGTGAGTCGGAGAGAGTCAGAAAATAACCTGGGGTACGGGTTTCTGATCTCATCTCATAAAGATAACTATCTTATTGAGGTATACCGACTGACTACGTATGAGGTAGTGATACAAGGTATCGACTCCCTATTATGGCCAAGTGCCATGATATCCGAAATGGATTCCATGTATATCAACTTAGTTTAGACACTAGTTGATGTACCGCAAGGCATTGTGCCTATTGGTACTATATAAGTCTTCAAGGAAGACATACATGGATGGCAACATACCAACGTACAAAGCTAGGCTTGTAACAGAAATGTATCGTTATCAACATTGTGTTGATTACGATTCAACCTTTTAATTGTTGCCACAGTAAATCCATTTGGATAACACTTGATGTTGCTGCATGTTTCATTCATGAAATATGACAGCTGAACGGGAAAATCTATTTCCTTAAAAGGAAACATTTTGGAGGATGTTTTCAACATCCTGACGGTTTTATCATGTAACATCCCCAATTCGGAAGATGTTAGCGGCAGGGAATAGGCCGTACTATCCCCCTGAGCCTCAAACCAATCTAACTGATAAAACTGTTACACTCATCCCAAATATAAGTCATGCAAAGGGTCCAATGCCCAACACAATACTCATGGAAATGCATCTCAAGTTTCCATACAATGAACTTAAATGTACTTTACATTAGAAATCCGAAGTTTGACATACTCAAAGACTAAAACTATGCAATGTATGTCATGCAACATTTACTTGACATTGACTATGCTGACTTCTGGACTCAATCTGGTGGACTCAACACCCAAGTGACTACCAACAGTATCCGTCCTCTCGAGCTTGTCCTAGGAGAGATCCTGCAAAACAAAAACACTGGGAGTGGGGGGTTAGGTCATTTGAACGACCTAGTGAGTGGACATTTCAAAACTAAACTGAAAGACTTTATAGAAATCCATGGTTCTAAAACCAAAATCATTTCAAGAAATAGTTTATTTTGCTCTGAATCATCTTATGGTATTTCTCTAAATCGTAAGTTCTCTTGAGAACTCCTTTAATAAACAATAAAGAATCATGTCTCAAAAGTTTGTCTCTAAATCCATGATATACAAGTCAAGATTTCCTTTATCAAAACCTTTGTGAAAATCATTCACAAAACATATGTAAAATCATATGTAAGAATATCATCGGTCATCTTGTACAATAATCCCGTGGTCTTGGGGCGTTGTACGCACAGTCCCCCAAGCCACTAAACTAGTAAACAGTGGTGCTATCAGTGCCACCAACCTGTCTCTGAAAACCGGGTCTAGAGGCGTTGTACTCACATCCCTCTAGCCCAAAACCCAGGATCTAGAGGCATCTGTCATCTCTAGTCCTGTATCCCGTGTGCACACGTCTATACTCGGTATCAATACCGATACCCATCAATATCATGTCCGTTAATTCCATATCCGCCAATTCCATATATGTATCAAGTTACATCTGAGGTGGGTTTTTCCCCATGCCTCCAAAATCATAAATGCATATCTTTGAAATCATTTTCATCATCAAAGCATTTATCTGAAACCAAGCTTTATTAAAATCATATATCATATTCACACGAAATCATCATTTTAAGTGAAACCAATGAATCAGTGATCAGCAAAATCATATCAGAAATCACAATTAACTTCAAAAATAAATACTCCCAGATAAGAGAAAAGTATCCACTCACAGTGCTATGATAAATCAGGGATGGTACACAACATGGGTGACCTTCGAGTGTTCTGGAGCCGATCTAAAGTCAAAACAATATTAGTTTTCGTTCTTTATAACTCAGAAAATTTTCATCACATGAAAGAATATATAAAATGTATGGTCACTTAATATACTAGAGTGTTAGATATATCTATGGAACCTATGAATTTTACAGGTTTAGATTTGGAGTTGTGCAAATTAGGTAGCAAAAACTTATATTTTACCAATCGCTAGAAAATTCACTGTTTGATGTCTACCTTTAAAAATTTATTGTGATTAATTGGAGATGAATCTGAAGCTGAAATTTTACTGGAATGGTCCATAATGTATCTAGTTTATATGGGTTTTAACAGTTCTCAATTCCGATACCATAAACGCAAGTTATAGACTGAAGTTCAGGGGTTATGCAACCAGAAAAACTGGGCACAGAGGCGGCAGATTTCCCGACTTCAAAAATTCGATCCGACCTCATATTAAGTCCAAAAATTCTGAAATTTGGATATGTTACTCCCCTATGTATCTAGTTTTCCTAGAATTTTACGGTTCATCATCGGACTTATAAAATTCAAGTTATAAGCAGCCAAGCATAGCCTGTCCGAAAGCATTCTAAACCAACACCGTTACTTAACTTTCTTATTTCGCCTTCCCCTTTAATTCCTTCAATCCGACAACCCCCAACAGAATTTTTATTATTTTAAACACTCTTCATAACATATGAATTATACTTAATTTCTTTAATTAATTTGAGTATGGCATTATGTCGAACACTTGGTGTGCGACATGCCTAAATCGCCCTATTCTTACGACCTTCGGTAACTCTGCCCCCATTTACATAACCATCACATACTAACATCATTCAACATCTTAAATCCTACTTGAAAACAGCCCCCTTCAACACCAAAATTTTCAGCCATGCTCCCAACCATAACAAAATTTGGACAATCAACAACTCTGAACACAGTCCTTACTAGCATTACTTACATAGTTTAGAACATAACCAACCAACAAATTCCAGTTTCCCAACCTTATTTCAAATACGGCCATTATATTTCCCAAATTCAAACTTTTCACAAATTAAGCAATAAACTTCTAATCCATGATTTAATGCTACCTAACATGAAAATAATCATACTAATATGCTTGTTTATACCAAATGGATCGATCAATGCATTAAGCTAAACATGGGTTTCGAATTTGGAGTTGCTATAACCATGTAATTTCAAGAAATTAAATGAATAGAAGATGGAAACTAACCTAGCATGGAGAAGAAACACAAAACACACTCTTGATTGCCTTGCCTTGGATGAAATTGAAGAAGCAAAAGCTTGTGCATTTGCCTAGAAGCTTCGAGACTAAGGACTGAAGAAGATAAATAAATAGGGGCTGGTTTTAATTGAAGGAGTGGTTAGATGGTTCCAAATGGTAAAAATTATATGAGAAGTGACGTGGGCTGTTTTATAACACAAGGAAAGATTTTTATTAAAAAAAATAATAATCTAAATTAAGCACATGTTCGGGAACTATTCACGAAACTGCACAGTACATGCTCAAAAACACTCATATTTGACTAAGTTCTGTTCCGAATTTAGAGACATGTTCACCTAGAAGTTTGTAGAGCTTGTCTTAGCTTTTCGGACATATAAAATTCATAAAAATTTGAGATCGTATGAAAAACTTATGGCCCGAATACTAAGGGTATTAGTATTGAACCTTAAAATGAATTTTGTATCGATACTACAAGGAATTTGTCGAATAACAGTAAAGTAATTTCATGAGCCTAATGTCCACTTCATATGATCAAATAATATATATTCCATTCCTAAATAGTATTCAACGGTTACCGGGGGGTGTTATATTTTTCTTCCCCCCTTAAATAAGATTCGTCCTCGAATCTCTAATAACAATTGAAATTATGAAATTTTACCTTGAAACTGTGGATATTAATATCTTACCACAAGTGACTGAATTCACCCATTATCCTCTAGGCCATAAAATCCTAACAAATTTTTCACTGTATAATTCAACATATAACACCAATATCAACATTACCATCTTCTCACAAGCATTTCTCAATATTTCAACATTAAAACACAAGAATTTAACCCCCAATTATCTCTCCAGCAACTTATAATATTAAAACATTTATTATCTATTCAAATACAATCAATTCATTTCAATACCATTAAATCACCATATCCAATTCCATAGATTCCAAAACATTCCAATATCTAGGATTTCACATAGCCAACTTTGCTTTACCATATGTACCGTACTATTGTGTGATAATCTCCCATAAACTGGTATCAAATCACAGAGCAATAAAACTTAATACCTCAAATCCTTATCGTTATTCGTTAATTACTTAGCTAGTATACACATGTAGTCTTCCTTTAATCTTATCACCCCTTAATAAAATAACCCTTACCATGTTGGCACATGCTTCATCTTTGGTAGCAATTTTTTTTTTTTTTTTTTAAAATAATATATATCTAGACGGTTACATATAAGTCATGTCTCTTTTACCCATACTATGCTCAACATCTTGTTTGACCAAATAACTATAATTTTTCGAATTCATCTTTATTGATTGAAGGGGAAAACATCAAGAATCTTCGTAAGATATGTCCTCTATCCAGGAATAAAAGCAACTACGTTAATTCAGACTTTAAATAAGAAAACAGGTATAAGCAATAACATATGCAAAGCAACAAATTATAACAGTGAAGGTTACATCAAGAGATATAGCAATTTGGTTGTAAGGCAAGAATATGATCATCTTCATATTGATGATCTTCCCATTGTCTTTGGGCTCTTTGAGACATAGGAATGTCACCGATGATGATTCGGGATTGGAGACTATCAGGAACTTGATTTTGTTATAACCTTGGATAATACTCCTTGATGACTCTTCAATAGCAGTGAAGAGTTTCCAGTCTTTTTCAATAATATTACTCTCTAAGCTTCGGCAAACAGAGTCTGTAGAGAGAGCTCTAAGATCACAGGTATGATGGAAGTAATCTCTTCTGGAAAATCCTCGTATCCGTAATAGGCTCTAAGTTTTGGTCTCGATGGCCAATTGATAAGTCTCCAATCGGTGAGCTGGTGTGATGGTATAATTCTAATGAGATGGATGGGGTGGAAAACATATATTAATAATCATCTGTCCATTCTGGGGTAATGGTTTCGATCCAGACGGTAATACTTATATGGCGCTTATACCATCGATGTAAAATATTACTAACGAATGGGGAAAGTTCATAAAGGCTAGCTTCTAAGATACCAGGACTATTAGGATGAATTGGACTTGGCCCAAGAATAAATCCATTAAAGAACCCGAGTTCAAACAAAGTGCCCAAACTCCATTGACAATGATCAAAGAATTCATGACTATTTATAAAAAACTGTGGAATGATATCTGTGATATCCACATTGGACAATTGCAGAATTATTTTGGTATTGTATCAAGCCATCTGTTTTTCCATTCCAGATGGTTCGAAGGATATAACACCACCTCATGAAGTTAGTAGGAACCCGATTCACGATATCCATCGCAATTTCTCTAGGCAATAAGGCAGATGAGGGTTTGTATATAAGCAATTGTAAATATCTCTCCAAAGATCTTGGACATATTTGGAATTTATGACTGCTCGATCTATGACTGGCCATTTGTAAAGTTTTTGATATACCACTTTAGCTCTGGTAGCCTTTGAGCAGGGGCTAGGATTAACAGAGGAAGATGCCATGGAAGATTTTTTTTTTTTTTTTGATTCATTCACTAAGAATTCAAGCGCCTCTTTATAGAGAAATGTATCGATATTTTCTTCATAAAAACACTTCCACAATATTCCTGCTTGATTTGAAAGGGTAACAAGTTGGTGGTGATAAGATGTAAAGCAAAGGGGTTAGGGCCTACATAATCTTCTTTTCAGCACCAAAAATCTCTAAAGGAGATGTATTTTTGTGTGATATGTCATAAGTCTATTTCTAATGGTTGCCCTATGAGGCGAACAGCTAACTCGCCTACTGCACATTTGTATTTTTCCAATTATTGATATTTTATAAACTTTAGATGACAGATGATTGTCACTAGCAGCTCACATCAAGACCACTTGTGGTGATTCACTTAACTACTAGTTATAACTGTACATACTGGTTACTTATGAATCTAAGATTCCCTTATTTACTTATCAGATATTGACTCCCACCTTACTACACTTATGTTTGAAACTATCCAAATTACTTCTTCCAACAATACTCAAAATCCATCTCTACTATAGATCATGTTTTCCTTTATTGAGTATCTCTTTAAGGGTTCATGCATTCTTTAAATCCTAGTACACTCACTTTTGATTTAGTATTACTATAGTACTAATTCCTATATACCGATATCATGGAAATCCTTGTAAGTCGATTACTATATATTTTAAAAATTATCTTCTTTGACTTCCTTACCCCTTTTGAACTTTTATCCACTTTAAGACCATGCTTCTCAAAATCTATAAGATTATTACTTTAAACTCAACTTTGTCTATATCGAACTCAAACCTTTTTATTCCTTACAGAATATAATCATCTCACAATTCTGATCTAATTCTCTTAGATTTCCCTGTTCAACTATCCAGTTATCCAATGATCTGTCTATCCTGTAAGATACTCTCATTACTTGTGTAATTCCTTGTTAGTATCAAAGTTGGGGTATCTATATACCTTTCATAAGATTTTGGGGATACACATTACTATTAATACCCAAGCTTGAATGATAATCTAGTTAATAGACTACACCCTGGCTATAGTAAAGGCTCTAGAAAAAAAAAATATCATTCACTTTATTGGGGTCTACATCCACTCCTTCATTTTCTGTATTCCATAACTTTTATCAACTGTTCTGAGATCTTCTTTAGCTTTACTATCCTTATGTTGTATCATCTTTCTCATTATCTTATGTATCCCTCATTATTATGTCAATATTCTATCTCTTAGCTTCAAACTGTGCTGCTAAGTTTAATGGTAATTAACTCTTAGGGACTACAATAAATATTTCTCTATTGTATTTTCCTGCTATAAATTACAACTATACCATTTAATTTTTTTTTTTTTTACTTGTAATAGTATTCTGGTTAACTCTTGAGTATCCAAAACTCCATGAATCTATTCTTTCAACTTTACAAGAATTCCTACTAGCATTGGTCTAATTCATAATTTTTTTACTAGTACTACACACTTGTCCATGAAATCTTGTATCAAATTCCCTGATTTCTTGTTAATTCTAGAAACTTCTCTATATCTATTCCAATTGGTTTATCCTAAGGTATATAATCCTCATGCTTCTTTACACTTATTTCCAGTTATATATATATATTCTAGGAAAGGCTGGAACAAGCATCTTATGTCCCAATAGTTATCGACATCCTTGTCTTGGTTCTGGTATTCTATTCCCTGGTAGTGTCTATTGCTCGCTAAAGATAGGTGTGAAACAAACTCCGTCAAAACGGTTCCCTTAACTGGAGTCATCGCGAGGTTTTATATCTAAATTACTTAAATCTAATTTAAATCTGATTCCTAAAGAGTGTTGTTAGAGGCGAGGAGAGGCGCGCCTCGATACGCGATGCGCATGAGGCGCTGGGCTGTGCGCATCAAACGGGCTGAGGCGAGGCGATTCCGGAGAGGCGCTGAGAGGCGACATGATGCGCTCGAGGCGCGATGAGGCGAGAAACCCTAAAGGCGTGCGCATCATGGGGATTTAAATTGTTATTTATTGAAATTTCAAAAACCCTAATTTCATATCTAATCTCCATCGACTCGATCGTCCCTGTCTTACTGCCGCCGCCGACTCCAACGCAGCCAACTCCAACGCCGACGACTCCACCGGTGAAGACTCCACCGCCGACAACGCCTCTGCTTGTGAGGTACAAGAAAAATACGATTCTGTTTCTTTTCTTATTTGTCCTCTTTCTTTTCTTTTCAATTTTTCCTTCTTATGTTATTCTTTCTTAACATTTTTTCTATTTTCTTTCTTTGTATAAATTTTCTTCAATAGTCATGAATCATGATCATGATTCCTCTTTTTTTTTTATCCTCTATTTTTTTTTTGGGCGAAAATCATTTGCTTATGAGGTGTTTGTAAGTGAATATCCACTCAATAGGGAAATAATTGAGTTATGTGCAATAAGAGCCAAATTGCAACAAAAAACAAAAATAATAATGATTTTTTCTTGTGTTTACTGAACTATTATAAAGCCTCAGTTCAGATTTTCTCGGATTTTGTTCTTGGTTTTTTTTTTTTTTGGGATTGAGTTGAGAATTCAAGGTTAATTTTAGTTGAGTTACTTGAGTATGTATTTTTTTTGGTACAGAATGGAATCTGGAAGCTCATATAAAAGTAGAAAAACCGATCCCGCTTGGAAATATTCGCAGATGATTGATCATTCGAATAGGAACAATTTGAAGTGTAATTTTTGTGAAAGATTGGTGAAAGGGGGGGTCAATAGGATGAAACAACATCTCGCTGGAGGTTATAGAAATGTGACCAAATGTGTTAGATGTCCTCCTCATGTTAGTGAGGAGATTAAAGATTATTTTCTTAAAAAATCTCAAGATAATGAAGAAAGTACTATGAATCTGAATCCATATTTTGATGATATTGGTACTTATGATGATGATGATGATGTTGAGATTGCGTCTCTAACTTGAAAGAAGCCAAAACAAAAGGGACGAATGCATTTGTATTTTACTCCTGATGCTGAGAAGGTTGTCAAGGATCAGAAAGAGGGAAAGTTGAAGCAATTGGCAGTAAATGAATCATGCAAAAAAGAGTTGAGGAATAGAGCGTGTAGAGACCTAGCTAGATGGTTCTATGATGCTGGGATACCATTTAATGCAGTTAAATTGGATAGTTTTGCAGCAGCAATTGAATCAGTTGGGCAATTTGGGCCTGGTATGAAACCACCTAGCTATCATGAGGTCCGAGTTCCATTGTTGGCAAATGAAGTTCATAACACCAAAGAGTTGATGAATGTACATAAAGAAGAATGGGCAAAATATGGATGTTCAATTATATCGGATGGATGGCGTGATTCAGTGGTTAATAAGGATATTATAAATTTTTTAGTCAATTCTCCGAGGGGTTCTGTGTTTATCAAATCCATTGATGCTTCAAACTTTGTGAAAACTGGAGACACTTTGTATAAGATGCTTGATGAAATTGTTGAAGAAATTGGAGAACAAAATGTTGTACAAGTAGTGACCGATAATGCGTCAAATTATGTAGCAGCAGGCATTATTTGATAAATATCTACAGATTCATTTATTTATTGTTGATATAGTAATAGTATACTAACATAGTGCAATGAAATATGAATTTTGTAGGGAGATTGTTGGAAGCAAAGAGACGACATTTGTATTGGTCACCATGTACTGCTCATTGTCTTGATTTGATACTTGAAATATTGGGAAGATCCGTTTAATACATGGGACATTGAAAACGGCCGTGTCTGTGACCGGTCATATTTATAGTCGAACGAGTGTGGTAAATTTAATGAGAAAATTTACAGATAAAGAATTGCTTAGGCCTGCAGTGACCAGATTTGCTACTGCCTATCACACTCCGGTCCATTCATGGCCAACAAAATAATTTGAGAAAGATGTTCACTTCAGATGAATGGCATAGTAGTAAATGGTCTAAGGAGGAAGGAGGGAAAAAAGCAGCACAAATCGTGTTGATGCCAAACTTTTGGAAGAATATTGTGTATATTCTAAAATTATCTGGCCCTCTTGTTAGTGTACTTCGAATGGTTGATGGTGGTGAGAAGAAGCCTCCTATGGGTTATATTTATGAGGCTATGGATAGGGCCAAAGAAACTATTGCCAAGTCTTTTAATGGGAGAGAAGAAAAATATGCTTCTGTTTTCAGCATCATTGATCAAAGGTGGAATTGCCAACTTCATCGGCCTTTGCATGCAGCTGGATATTACTTGAACCCTGAATTTTTCTATTCAAATCCAAACATTGATTCAGATGAAGAAGTCGTGCAAGGTTTATATGATTACATTGGGAGGCTTGTACCCGATATTGATGTACAAGACAAGATTGATAATGAGTTGCCAAAATATAGAATTGCTCACGGTACGCTAGGGGGACCTATTGCAATCAGACAAAGGAACAAGAAATCTCCTGGTAAATTATTTAATCACAATAATTTTTAAATTATATTATGTAAAAATATTTTATTAATTTCATATTCTTTGTATTAATAGCTGAGTGGTGGACGTCGTATGGAGCTTCCACTCCAAATTTACAGAAATTTGCCATAAAAGTCTTGAGTCTAACATGCAGTGCCACGGGTTGTGAAAGGAATTGGAGTGTATTTCAGCAGGTAATTTTAATAATCATCAATTTTTTGTAATTGTAAATAAAATATAATTTTTATATACTTATAATATTTATTTCTTGCTTTGATAGCTTCATAACAAAATGAGAAATAGGCTTGCTCAACAGCGTTTGAATGATTTGGTTTTTGTGAAATATAACCGAGCATTGAGACGGCGTTATGATATGCGAGATAATCTTAATCCAATCTTATTGGACGATATTGATGATTGTAACGAATGGTTGACTGGGAGATTAGATGGTGATTCTGATATGGATGATGATTTGGTTTTTGATAATGAACCTTTGACATGGGGTCAAGTTGCTACAGCTGCTGGAGTATATGAGCCAACCCATCATACTAGATCAAAAATGAGTGGAAAATCAAGTACTTCTAAAGCAACATCTCACTTGAGGTTAATCAATGAAAATAATGACTTAGAAGATACAGATGAAGATGAGATAGATCGTGTAGAAGATTTGAACGATGGAGAAGAAGATGATGCATTACTCATGGATGATGATGATTTTTTTCTTGATTAGATGATTTGTAATGCTACTTGTTTTTCATTTTCATGAACTTGAACTATGCATATTTTGTTAAGAATATGATGATGGTGTTTCTTTTGACTAAATACTTTACAATTATCCTTTTTTTTCCTTGAATTTGATGTTTTTTACTTATGTATATTATCAAGTATTATGAATATGATGAGTATATTTAATATAAAAGTAGACTATATATGAAAAAATTACTATCTACTTATTATTTTTTTTTACATTTACAAGTAAATGATGCATATATTACAAATTTAAAATTATTATTAATAGATGTGCGCCCCGTGTCTGTGATGCCCGCGCCTCTCGCCCTGCGCCTCGCGCCTAGCTTTTCTGGCTCTGATCGCCTCGGTGCGCCTCTCGCCTTTAACAACCCTGTTCCTAAACAATGATATCTAATCAATTTTCCTTATGTCATTCATTTTACGTGCTTACGAGTTTGAATAGAGTGTTTAAAATCTCTATGTCCCTTTAATATCTGAAGTTCATTAGAACCTCTACGATTAACCTTGATTATTTACTTCTCATTTCTTCTGGCTGCCCCTCGTTATTCAAAAATTTTCTTATAATTACGTGATGCTGAAAAGCTAGTGGTTCAGCTAGAAAGAATTTAAGAAAATAATTATTAGTAGAAGAGAATAAACCTTACCTAGGCCTACTCGACATTATACTCTTGCTCAGGCTTGCTATATTTCTCTCACTCCTTTAAGTTCCGGCATTTTTCCTTATTATCATGTATCACTACCTCTTACTATTTTTGGTTGCTTTAAACATAAGTAGAGCATCCTTTCACTTATATCATAGATTTCTCTTCCCACTCCCTAGAGTGAATATTATCAAAACTTACTATCTGATCCTATAACTTGCCTGTACTTCTGGTAATAGTTAAGAATCACTATAGAATAATTCTCAACTTGGATATAGAGTATAGTTACTTTCATAAGGGGGGAAAATATTTGAATAGCTTGGGAAAGCTTACTAACCTGTCTATAGAGTTGAGGACGTACTCGAGGATCGGATACTGGAGAGCTAATGCCTCGTATACTAGTACCCCGGGCATACTACGTATACAAGACCCCATCACTCTGCCCACTGCAGTCACTGACTCCCTAGACCTGGCTCTGATACCATCTTTGTAACATCCCTAATTCGGAAGATGTTACCGGCAGGGAATAGGCCGTACTATCCCCCTGAGCCTCAAACCAATCTAACTGATCAAAACTGTTACACTCATCCCAAATATAAGTCATGCAAAGGGTCCAATGCCCAACACAATACTCATGGAAATGCATCTCAAGTTTCCATACAATGAACTTAAATGTACTTTACATTAGAAATCCGAAGTTTGACACACTCAAAGACTGAAACTATGCAATGTATGTCATGCAACATTTACTTGACTGAAAGACTTTATAGAAATCCATGGTTCTAAAACCAAAATCATTTCAAGAAATAGTTTATTTTGCTCTGAATCATTTTATGGTATTTCTCTAAATTGTAAGTTCTCTTGAGAACTCCTTTAATAAACAATAAAGAATCATGTCTCAAAAGTTTGTCTCTAAATCCATGATATAGAAGTCAAGATTTCCTTTATCAAAACCTTTGTGAAAATCATTCACAAAACATATGTAAAATCATCTGTAAGAATATCATCGGTCATCTTGTACAATAATCCCGTGGTCTTGGGGCGTTGTACGCACAGTCCCCCAAGCCACTAAACTAGTAAACAGTGGTGCTATCAGTGCCACCAACCTGTCTCTGAAAACCGGGTCTAGAGGCGTTGTACTCACATCCTTCTAGCCCAAAACCCAGGATCTAGAGGCATCTGTCATCTCTAGTCCTGTATCCCGTGTGCACACGTCTATACCCGGTATCAATACCGATACCCATCAATATCATGTCCGTTAATTCCATATCCGCCAATTCCATATATGTATCAAGTTACATCTGAGGTGGGTTTTTCCCCCATGCCTCCAAAATCATAAATGCATATCTTTGAAATCATTTTCATCATCAAAGCATTTATCTGAAACCAAGCTTTATTAAAATCATATATCATATTCACGTGAAATCATCATTTTAAGTGAAACCAATGAATCAGTGATCAGCAAAATCATATCAGAAATCAGAGACATGCTGAAAACACTCATATTTGACTAAGTTCTGTTCCGAATTTAGAGACATGTTCACCTAGAAAGTTGTAGATCTTGGTGGTAGCTTTTCGGACATATAAAATTCATAAAAATTTGAGATCGTATGAAAAAATTATGGCCCGAATACTAAGGGTATTCGTATTGAACCTTAAAATGAATTTTGTATCGATACTAAAAGGAATTTTTCGAATAACAGTAAAGTAATTTCATGAGCCTAATGTCCACTTTCATATGATCAAATAATAAGTATTATTTCTTTCCTAACTTAGTATTCAACCGGTTACCGGGGTGTTACATATCGTATCAAAACTAGCAAACAAGGTTTGCAGGTTATTCGATCTATGTTTGGATTGAAGCAAGCATAAGTTCTTGGAATTATCATTTTGATGTAATCATAATGGTGTATGATTTAATTCAAAACGAAAATAATTCTTGTGTATATATGGAGGTTAGTGTGAGTGCACTGACAATAATGTCCTATTAATAATGATAATATATGTCATTTCTTGGAAATGATATTCCCATAAAATAATCGGTGAAAGCTTGGCTTTCGAGAATAATTCTTCATAGAATTCTTGGGAGAAACAACCTTTATTCTAGGAATAAAGATCTACTGGGATAGATTTAAAGTTGTTAAGACTCTCCAAGAACTCGTACATTAAAAAATATACGCGACCTGGTGTCTCATACGCTTTGAGCATATGGAGTCCCAATCAGGCCAATCCAAGTGATAGTCACTGGATTGATGTTAAGAACATCTGTTAGTATCTTAGAGATCTAAGGATGCTGTCTTAATCTATGGAGAAGGAAAACTTGAAGTGACTAGGATCACTACTGCAAGTTTCCTAAACCGATTAAACGACTAAAAGTCGCAAACAGTACTATACAATTTGAATAACAGTACAGTGAGCTGGAAATCTTCCAAGCAAGATACTGTTACCGAATAAACAACAAATGCGGGTTATTACTGCAACTGAGGTGGCAATAGAAGCCATTTGGGTCGATAATAAAAAGTATTACATTAGATATAATTCTGTTAGCAGCTGAGCTAGGCTGCAGCACAGGCTAAAGAATTAACGGTCTCATCACCGATCCAGATACATACTTCGATATTCATCTGATTTGTTCGGATCATACATCGTGGGGATGTGATGATCGAATAAATAGCATCAGATGATAATCATGTAAATCCGCTGAAGAAAGCGTTTCCTTAGCAAATTTGAGCCAACCGTACATAGTTCGGGTGTAAGACACTCGAGTGACTGGCTATAAGCCAAGTGGGAGATTGTTAGATAATTATGACCCATAGCGTCACTATTTGTACAGATCATGGTGTTGTTGTACAAATTAACCATGTGACAAAGAAGATTGCACTCTTATCATTTGTGATTAGATCACCTAGATGTATAAATGATGAGAGGTCCTTATAATTTGTTCCTGGATTGAGAATGATATGAGACAGTATCAGTCCACGAATGATAAATCATTAAATATCTCTAGTCAGAGTATTATCAAGATTGGACATCGATAAATGCGTAAAAGACTAGTATTATACTTGTGCAACTTGTGAGGGCACAATAGCATGGTTCTCATATATTTGGGTATTGGATGCTCATGCAAGTGTAATAGGAGGTTGTGTTTCACCGATGGTACGGGAAACAGCTTTGCTCTGGATAGACCCCCTCAGAATTCCATTGGTAGTATGACTATGTGTCTATGGAAGTCCGAAATCAGGGTAGGTGTATTTGGTCTTTACCTGAGACTTGCACCGCTAATACTTGCGACAATCAATATACTTTGGTTGCGGTCGTCCAGGGCTTTAACAGGTTCTGTGTATGCCTATGCTGGGTATATTGAGAATCGTAGTGTGTTGGGTGTGATGTCAAGACGGAAGTATCACTTCAGTCATAGTGGAGATGATGTCACGTAGGATACGGTGCTGGTGCTCTTAAGTACTACAGTCATCGGGATATTATGACTAGGTCATGTATATCCGATATAGAGACTAGTTACCAGACATCCGACATGTGCTTCGTACGGGGCAGACACAGCTCCAGCCCTAGGCCTAGCACGTGACAATCCGATACTGGATCGAAATATGCAATACTACGTATACTATGCCTGATATAGATCCTTTATTCCTGTAAGGATATTTCTGGAGAATTGGGTAGGCATGGCGTTTTGCTAGAACCTAACCTTGTCTTGTAAATCGGTAAAACGTAGTACGAGGTACTTACGTGTTCGGATAGTCCGACGACTGAATTTACTGCCAACATATCCGGAGATCTCATGGGTCGCTTCCCGAAGATTCATCGATGACATATGACTCGCACTTTAATTAATCTGGGATTAATTAGAAGACAGAGAAAATTAATCTGGGATTAATTGCGGAGATATTTTATCTTTGATAAAATATCAATAAAAGAGAGAAAACGATTAATTTGAAATTAATTGATGAATTAATATATTTGATATATTAAACGAAATTGGATTTCGACGCGGAATTAAAATTAGATTTTAATTCGGGCGAACAAGTTAATTTAGAATTAATTCATTAGCGACGTGAATAGTAATTATGCTTGGCATGATTATTTAATTAAATTAGATTTAATTACGACACAACGGAAATTCATTAATTTGGAATTAGCGAACCCAAGCTCGAGATTATTTGTGAGCGCATTCGCATTTCGAATTCGAGTACGGCACTCAAGTTAAATCAAGCGTCAAATCATTAGTCACATCAAGCGTCAAATCGCTAGTCGTTTTAAGCGTCAAATCACTTGTCACTTTGAGTGATGTGACTTGACAACTTGATTGATTGAGTGACTTGACAACATGTCACTCTTGATAGATGTGACTTGTTGTGAATAGTGATAGATGATGGTGGTGGTTGGCTTCGATGGTTTGACTTTTCTAAAGCCAAATATCAGTATATGATTTTAGAAATTGAATTACTAAAATACAATACACATTTATCTCTCTCTCTCCTCCGTCTTTCCTCTCTTCTTCACGCCCTTGGAGGGCAAAATTTCTTCTTGTTTTGGCATTGAACTGTCGTGAATAGTGGAGAAAATGGAAGCAAAGTGCTTGGTTTTTGTGGCAAAAATCAAGAGAGCTAGCACTCCGAGAGACCTGTGAAGGTGATAGGGAAGTTTACCCATGAGCCGAGAATCGTTTGACGAAGTTTGGAGCTTGATAAAGACCACACATGGTCGAATCTTGGAGAGAGAGTGCAGTGGACTGCCGAGCACATGGGAGGACAGAAAATGAATTTTGGTCTTCGTAGCGTCGCCCAACCGATCGATGTGAGTATTCTGCAACTTCATTGATTTGTATTCACACATGTTTCATGCTTGTTTAATGATCGTGGGACCTTAGCAAATACCAACAATAAGGACTTCTACCATTTATATATCAAAGTAAATAAATATAAAACGGTAAAAGGAAATTTCATTACTATATAGTTAATTTTGTACAAAAAACACATTGTCTTTTACAAACAATGACGGTATGGGTCATAACTGTCCCACAGTAATATTACGGAAAAAATGATTGCTAGTATTAAGAATCAGTTATTGCTCACTTTTTCCTCTCTATATGCATGAATGGGGAGTTGTTTAGGATTGAGGTAAAAAAAACAAACAAAACTTTATTTAAATTCCTTGCATTTGTCACCTTAATTAAATTGGGTTTTGACAAAATCATCTCCTCTTAGGAGTTCTAAAGTTCAAGCCCAACAATGTTATATTTTGTGTTATCTTAATCCTATCATCGTTTACAAAATAATCTCCTAATTAAATTAGGAAATATAAATTTATCTCCTAATTAAATTAGGATTTATAAAATAGTTTCCTAATCAGATTATTATTCACTAAGTAGTTTCATAATATAATTTTCTAATTAAATTAAGATTTATTAAATGGTTTCTTAATCAAAATTGGGATTTATGGTTTTTATTCAAACTAAATAATTAAGTACTTTAGTTAATTTAATGACTATCAGATAATCATTGTCGTGAAATTTTATATAATGGACTATTAAATAGTATATTTATTTTGATAAATGTAAATAATAATTCACTAAATTTTAATTAAAATTTATTTATTCAATTTATTTTGATAAATGTGAATAATAATTCACTAAATTTTAATAAATTTATTTATCCAATTTATTTTTGAGCATTTAATTAGACTATATAATTATTTCTCATAGCGATTACGAACTAACTATGAGACCAAATGGACCTATAATTCCGAGCTTCAATGACATTGGAATTAATGATTAAACTTTGTAACTAATAATTATGTATTATTAACTTTAAGGTTATTCTACTAAAAACTTAAAGTTGAACTCTCATAACTACATATGTATTATGTCCATTGATATCATTGTTGTATTGAATTAATCCTCCATGAGAATTTCATACCTAGAGCTCGGTCATAAAGTCTGTTAAACCTTTCTAATTATATATTGCACCATTAAGTACTAATGAATAATATATTCATAATTTTTATGAATATTTATTTCTGTTGAAGTAAAAAAAATATGAGCTCTCTATTATTCAAATACAGAATCAATACTTAAGAATAAATATTTATTTACTTCTTCATGAGGAGTGTATTAATATTTTGTTAAATGTTTACAACCACATACTAAACTGTCTCTAAAATACAGCATTATTAATCAGAATGCATACCAATTTCACTTATTATAAATTAAAAGGCATAATCAAATATGCAAGAGTTCATAGAACATTCTAATTTAAGATCAACACATAAATGATCATCATTTAAATAGATATAAATTTCTTTGTTTAACGGATCTTTTAAAGAAATTCATCTCTAAAATGGTTCCGGCCATGTATAATCACATTACATAAGCCGCCTACATTTACGTGTCCCTACATGAACAATTTAAGATTTCAACGTCGTATCAAATACTAAATGGACTACAACCGTAGATAAATTATAAAAAAGTACCATACTTTATTTACACTCTAGAGACTATTTGAGATTATTAGTTTCAAACTCAAATCCTCTTGTATATGTCACACATGTAATAAGTTCAAGATTACATAACTAATATAGAGTATTTCTAACCGTTTAATTGTGACACCACTTCATTCAATTTAGTCTTTTATTTTATTAATTATATATGATTATTTATTTTGTTATTTTATTTTACTAAATTTATTTTATGTGGATCGATATCGGATTCATAAGGTTATTTTATCACTTTGAAATTCTCAAAGAATACTTTTATTAGTGTGTGAGAAAACTTCTATCACAACATAGTTTTTTTAAATGAAAGCCGGTTTATTTTTTATAATTACATCAAATGCTGCCCAATTGAAATTTTCAATTTTATCCCAATATATCTTTTATTATTAAGAAGTAACAACTGGACCCTTTTTTAATTATATAAAATTAACAACCGGACTCGAAATATTGAGAGCAACTGAAGTTGGGCCTGGGCCTGGCTAGAGTGTTCGTGTATTATCCGTAACCGAACCCATCAATCATCAAATGGGCTTATAAACATTGACCAGTTAAATTAATAAACAGTAGGGAAATATTATTTTTGATCTTCATCCTAATTCTGACTATCACTAAAATCTATATAACAATCAGTTGATGAAAAACAAAAGTATACATAAATATTATTTAATTACATAATGAATAAAATACTTAAATCACTATTGCTTGACAAAATAAAAGTCCCAAAAATAAATCAAATTACTGCACAACTTCGTATAATAGAACTCATCAATTACTCAATTCTCGGCAAAGAAGAATGGTTGATAAATTTAATCATTGAATCTGTAAAATATATTTGAGGGTTTTTTTTTTTTGTTTTGTTTTGTTTTCTAATATATATTTTGAATAATTATATATAGTAAATTGTAGGGTGGGCAAATGAGTCCGGCTTAAAAAAATCCTCCTCCAATTCAAGTATTGTTTGTTGTTTTCAAAATTTTATAAGAACCTAATTTTTTAAATTTTAAATTGATATTCTTATTGTGTCCTATTAAGTCTGAATTTAAATAAATAAATTTAAAATTATGAAGGATTTTTCAAAGTTCCATTCATTTATCCACCCTAATAAATTATTGCATATACCTTGTGTTGACGGCTGATTTTGGTCTCAGGGCAATATAGGAATATTACTCCCGAGATAATCCTCACTCAACGGTGAATTTGTTTGGTTACGGGGGAACCAAAAGCAAACTTAGCAGAAAATGGATAATACGCCAATCGACAAGGAGATTTAACGTGCTTCGGTGGATTATGATCCCACCTACGTCCACAGACACAAACTGAATGATATTTTATTACCGAAATATGCATCTCTTTTGTGTTTACAAGTCTCACAACAATGATCTTGATGATCCTGAGATTGACTCTGATTTTTGATGCCCTTAATCGTATACTCTACCCTTCTATTTATAAATAGTGTGGAAGTCAGATTCCTTTTGTTACGAGGATTCCCTATTTGAAACAATTTCATTCTCCCACAATGATTCCTAATCAAGTTTACCTTTACTTCTTTTTATCCAATTGGGACATCGACTCATCATTTTACCCCATGGGAGTAGGATAACTTTATCTTTTCCCCGTAGAAATATGATGTTTTGTCTTCTGGAACACGCCTCGCCACATGGTCGGTCTTGACATGGTCGGTCATCATGGTCCTTTGAGCCGAGAATGCTTCTGTCGATCTGATAATGCTCGGTCATCCGAACCCAAGTGGTCGGTCACCACTTATCACGTGCTCGATCTCTTACTGTTGGCTTTATAGTACTTATGCGGTCGGGTCGGTATTTTAATGATTTCGACCAAGAAGGGAATTACCCTTTTACCCTTGTCGTGCTGCTTTAAATACCATAGTGCCTGAAAACACCATCAACATATGTCCCCTAGTTCTCGGTTCCAACGAGTATACAAGTTGGTGCCGGGAACTATAAAAAGATGGTGTGACGATCGCCTTGCTCCTGGTCGCTTCAGAATTTGCAGAGGAAGAAAACCCTTACACCGCTCATTCTAGGAACCTTTTCTTGAGACGCGCAACCGTCACTTCTGTTTAAATACCCATCAAATCACCTTTAGGGTTTTTTCTGAGTTTGACACTTGTCAAACATCTGTCTGGTTCCCGCCAAAAAATAGAAAAATCGACTGTGTAGAAGTGTTTTGACGGTACGTTGATCTCAGCCGTTTGTTTGATTTTGGCAGACCCTTTTCTTTGTAGTCGACACTTGGCGTTCATCCGGAGTTCTTTTTTCAATCCAACGGCCATGGGCGTCCTACTTACGATTATAAGAAGATGAGGTTTTTACTGTACAACTGTTTGGCAAATTTTCTCTCTTGCCTGTGAAGATTTCCTCGTTCCAACCGTGACTCGTTCAACTCAGCGTTCCCGGAGTGTCTTTCAATATTTCCACGTTCCTTCCCGACTTCAAAAATTAAGTAAGTTTTCTTTGAACGTCCACTTTTACCGTTCTTTCTTCTCTTTTTTTTAATACTTACTAGGGAGAGATTTACAGGTTTGTCGAATGCTTGTATTAGGGTACTTCAGAATTTCTTAGGTCTCGCCTCTCTGGGTGTTTTTTTAGGGTAGTTGTGTGGACTTTGGATACTTCGAGAAATTGGCCATAGACTGATCTCTCCCTTTTTTATTTCTCGGATGTCTAGGATGTCTGACGATAGGCTTTCCCCTATTACCCCTGCTAACCCTTCGAATTCTCCCGCCGAAGAGCTTTCCTCGAGCTCGGGGACACCCAATGTAGAGGGCTTTGACACCACCCCTACCCCTTCTAAACTTGAATAAGATACTTACCACCAGAGAGTCATTCGGAAGGATCTAGAGCCTGGTGAACTTGACTTCTCGGCTCTGGACATGGATCGTCCTTCAAAAATTTTTGAGGATGACTTAGCACTGCTCCGACAACGATATGACATCCCGATTGACATTGCTATTGAAGTCTCTCATCCGTATGATCGTGCTAGCCGACCTGAAGAGGGTTCGGTGGCTCTCCTTCCGGCTTTCTTTGAGTGTGGTCTTCGGTTGCCTATTCAACATTATTTCGCCTGGATGCTGGCCGAGATGGAGATTGCCCCATGTCAGCTGAGTTTGAATAGTTGGAGGATCCTGGCTGGTTTACACGTGGTCTGGCACCAGGCGGGGCTTGGCGAGACTTCTCTTGAGGAAATGAAGAGATTATACCGGCTAAAGACCAATCCCAAAACACACCACGGCTGGTATTACCTTTCTGCTTATGCTGATTCGTCTTACATTGTCCGCAAGCTCCCTGACTCTAATAAAAACTTAAGGATCTTTGGTTCTGGGCCACTAGAGATTGAGGACGGGTCCTGCGATCATATGTAGAGGATGTTTCTGTTCCGGACACTTTTAGAACGGGAGGTTAGGAGCCTAACCCTTATCGTTCCTGTCTTTTAGCTTTTATGCTTAGATTCTAACCCCATTGATTCCTCCCATCTTGCTGGAGGGACGCTCCCAAGGTTTCTCGTGATGTCCGAAGGCGGGTAGAATGGGCTCGGTGATATACCGATCACTAGAGGGATTTGGTAAATGACGCGGCATTTGTTGAGTTGGGTCTTGTTCGGGTCGTTCCTCCGAAGGTCCCGGGCCGGATAGGAGTTTTCTTACTGATTTTTCTAGCTGATTTCCTATGTTGCCCATTTTCTTTCTTCTTCCCCCCCGTTTTTTGTGTACGCAGGTCCGGTACTGACCCATTTTTTGTTTCTGCCTTTGTAGGTATGTCGAGGAGACCAAAATACCTTGATCGGTTGTTCGGTACCTCAAAGAAAGTTAGCCCTGGTAGGGCTGGTTCTTCTCGGAAGCGACCTGAAGCTTCTGAGGCTGGAAAGGTGGCTGAAGAGGTGGAGCGTCCGAGCTCTCATGGTCTTTCTGGGGTGCCTCTGCTGGGTGCTTCCCGCCCTGACAGTCCTCCAAGGTCTTCTAAAAGAAAGAAGCATCCGTTTGGTGCTGTGGACCCAATACTAAGTCGGGAATTGGAGGAGGAGCGCGCTCAAAGCAAGGAAACGCCAGCTCGGTAGAGTGAGAAGGCGTCAGAGGGTGCTTCCAAAAAGCGGAAGGGCTCTGTGATCCTCGGCGTTGACGACCTCGGGAAGGATATTAGGGAGGCTACTTCCCACATGGTGCCGGCTTTTAATGAGCTGGCCGAGGCTGTACGTCCAGAGAAGATTCCGGGGTACGAGGACCTTTCCCCCGAGGAGGTGGTTGCAGAGCTAAGTTCTCAGATGGCCAAGGTGGTGTTTCTTTCCTTTATTCCCGATGTGTCTTCCAGACTTTGTTTATTTTTTTGACTCTTTTATTTCTTTCTGACAGGAAAACAACCTGACAGCTAAAAATAATGATCTATTTTTGAGCCTTTTATCGGAGGGCGATCAGGCCCAGCGGCTTCAGAATTGGCTTTCTGAAGTGGAGGCCAAACTTGCGAGTGCGGAAGAACGGAATAGAGAACATGAGCTGGCTGCGGCTGACGCTCTAAAAACAAACAAAGCCCTTAGGGCTTCTGCCACTCTAGAGCGAAAAAACACTGAAGAAGCCAAAGTGAGTTTGGCGGACGCCCAGGCTGAGATCAGAATCCTCAAGGTGGAAATAGGCAGCGTGGAGTATAAGCTTCGGGCCAAGGAGGAGGAACTGGTACGGGCCCGTTCCGAGCATAGGGATAGAGAACTTGAGTGGGAGGCCGAGAGAGACTCCATCCGTCTTGAAGAGTTTCAGAGGTAGACATGGGTCCTATTCATGCGGCCATCCGTTTTTGTAAAGGGGAAATGTCCGAGGAAGAGTTTCAGAGGTAGCTTCCATCTTCTGCTAAAGAAGTGATGGATTCCGAACCGATTTCGGTCGCCCCGGTTCTTCCAGCTCCTCAAGAAGACCGTCGAGGACCATTCTGAGGTTACACCTCCATTCCTCGAAGTAGGGGTCTCACAGGTTGACGCGGTTGAAGCTGTTGTCCCCCCTCCTGAGGCTGAGCCAATCTATCCGTCTTTTGAGCCAGCCGAGGAGGAATTTCTTGCCCCTGTGCGGGCCGATTGAGAAGGGGTAACCCGGACGGGGCCCTGTGTATACTTTTCTCTTTTGTAATAACATTTCATATTTTGTTCAGATATATAAGTGTTTCTGCTCTTTTCTCATGTTCTTTGCTCTGGGTAACCTTCTTCAAATGATCATTTGAGGCCCGCTTGTGAGGGGATGATATGAACCGAGACCCGAATTATTCAGTGGTCGAGGATTGACTCCGAGTTATGAGAAACACGGAAGGTGAGATGCAACCAGTGGGACGTAACCCGACCCCGAGCCGTAAAAAACACTTGGCCCTGGGGGAATGTTACGTCCCCAGTCCAAAAGATAGACTCAGTGGGACGTAGCCCGACCCCGAGCTGTAAGGAGTACTTGGCCATGGGGGAATGTTACACCTTTGAAGCCCTATTGAATCTGACTTGGGCGTCCCTTTGTCAGACCGACGAAAAAATACAAACAAAACTTTGGAAAATAAAATCGAAAAAGTGTAAACAACAGCACGGATACCTCAGAACAGCGTCCCGTCCGAGGTCTCCAAAACACAATTCTGAATCTTTCAATTCAGTGTCCCGACGAACTAGTATTTGGATCAAAGAACGTTTTGAACGGTAACGGCACATCCTCTATACTTCAGGTCTTCATGGAGCCAGTGTATTTGTTTGAGGGCTCCTCCTTACCACGCTGGAGCAAGCATACGCTACGAGGGCACAGTCCCTCCTCGTACTATACTTCTCTTGGATCCAACACATCGAGTATGTCTCTGGATATTATGGGGACCCCGAGTTTAAAAGTGATATTTGGTTCCGGGGGAATGTCCCGTCCCCAAACCAATGGGCATGACTCGGTGGGACTTAAACCTGACCCCAAGATGAGAGAGAGATGGCTCTGGGGGAATGTCCCATCCCCAGACCAAAAGAGCGTGACTCGGTGGGACTAAAACCCGACCCCGAGCTATGAGAGAGATGGTTCTGGGGGAATGTCCCATCCCCAGACCAAAAGAGCGTGTATAACTCGGTAGGACGTAACCCGTCCCCGAACCGAATAATCCCGTGGCCTCGGCGGAATGTAATCCAGCCCTGAGCTGTATGACCAAGTGAGTAGGGATACATGAATGTCCGAGTTTTCTTAAGGCATATCCCTCCGTATGTTTGACGATTCTAGAGTAAGTGGGTACGGTAGGGGTATTGTCCCTTTTGGTGTCATGTTTTTTTTGTGTTTCTTGGCTCTTGTGTTTTTGACACTGGTTTATTGTACTCAAGTATGTCTTCGGGGTTTCGAACATGAAATTTTTTTTTTTTTGGAGAGCGGGTGAGAATTTGTAGAAAAAGTTTTATTCATATTTGGGGACATACTGCCCTTCTTACAACTCTCTGTCCGACCTTTTGTCGGGTTGTTTTGGAAGGAATAAGGAAAACAGAATCTACTGAAAGTATTTCCTTAACATCTCGGCATTCCATGGCTTCTTTAATCTTGTGTCTTCCAGCTGTTCTAAGACGTAGGCCCCTGGTCTTACCACCTCTGTGATTTTGTAGGGCCCTTCCCACTTGGCACCTAACGAGCCCTCCTCTGGTCTTCGAGTGTTTAGGGTGACTCTTCTCAATACTAAGTCACTCGGGAGGAAAGAGCGGGTTCGAACTCTTCTGCCGCTTTCATAGCTGACTTCTCCCACTTTTCCTCGATTAAGTCGAGGTGATTCTTGATAAGTTTTTCATTCTACTCGTTCCCAAAGTGGTAGACCCTGTGGGTTGCTACCCCGATTTCTGCTGCAATGACGGCCTCACTTCCGTATGATAGGGAAAACGGTGTCTCCCATGTGGAATCTTTGTAGGTCATTTGATGTGCCCATAGTACTTCTGGTAATTCATTGACCCATAAGCCCTTTGATGATTCGAGCTGAGCTTTAAGGTTTGCCTTGATGGTTTTGTTTGTTGCCTCAACCTGTCCGTTTGACTTAGGATGGGCTGGTGAGGTGAATTTTAGAGCGAACTGGAGGTCTTCACAGAGCTTCCTGAATCCCTTACTATCGAAATGTTTTCCATTGTCGGTGACGATTTCCCGGGGAATTCCAAACCTGCAGATAATATTCTTCTTTAAAAACTCTGTGGCCTTCTTTTCTGTGATGGTGGATAGTGGCTCGGCTTCTATCCATTTTGTGAAATAGTCTATGGCTACAATTGCGTACTTCGCCTGCCCTCGCCCTTTTGGCATTGGTCCTATGATATCTAGCCCCCACTGCGCGAATGGCCAGGGGCTGGACAGAGTGGTTATTTGCTCTACCGGTTGATGGTGGATGTTGGCATTTTTCTGACAACCTTCGCATTTTTGAGCTACTCTCATGCCGTCCTGATGCATGGTCGGCCAGTAAAACCCTTACCTTAAGGCTTTGAAGGTGATTGATCTTCCTCCGGCGTGACTTCCACAGATGCCCGTGTGAATTTCCTTGAGCACATAATCTGCTTCCTCTTCTGCTAAACATCTTAGGAGGGGGACGGTATAGCCTCTCCGGTAGAGCACCCCTTCAATCAGGGAAAACTTTGTGCTTTTGAATTTTAGCTTCCTGGCCTCCTTCTTATCACGGGTAGTTCCCATGTTTCTAGGTATCTTCTAATTGTCCGCATCCATGAGTTTTCGTTTTCCTTTTCTAGTATATCCACCTCCAGCTCCCCTATGCTTTTCTCTCGGAGGTAGATGAGAGGGATCATTCTGGGGTTTTCAGCCTTTATTGAGGATGCAAGCCGAGCTAAGGAGTCTGCTTCACAGGTGCCTTCTCGCCCAATTTGTTCGAAGCGTACGTTCCCCATTTTTTCCACCAGTTTTTTTACCTCGGCGAGGTAGGCTATCATGGCTGGTTCCCTGACTTGAAATTCACCCTTTAGCTATTGAATGGCTAGCTGAGAGTCACTCTTTACCATTACGTTGCGGACTCCCACCACCGTGCATAGTCTTAGCCCGGCCAGGATTGCCTCATACTCCGCTTCGTTGTTCATGGTTTTGAAGGCAAACTTTAGGGCGAACAGTACTTCTTCTCATTTGTTGCTTTTTAGTGCGATTCCTGCCCCATTGCCCTGTGAGCTAGCATACCCGTCCACTAGCAACTAGTCTCGGTAATCGGATAATCATGACCTAGTCATACTATCCCGATAGCTGCATCATTTAAGAGTACAAGTTCTGTATCATACGTGATCATCATCTCTATATGAATGAAGTGATACTTCCATCTTAACATCACACCTAATACACTATGATTATCAGTATACCCAGAAGAGGCGTACATAGAACCTGTTAAAGCCTCGGACGACCAAAATCAAAGCGTACTGATTGTCGCAAGTATTAGCGATGAAAGTCTCAGGTTAAGACCAAATACACCTACCCTAATTCGGATTCCTATAGACACATAGTCATACTACCAATGGGATTTAGAGGGGTCTATCTAGAGTGATGCTGTTCCCGATCTAACGGCTAACAGAACCTCCTATCACACATGCATAAGTATCCAATACTTAAATATATGAGAACTATGCCATTAAGCTTTCATAACGTGCACAATTGCAATACTAGCATATTTTACATTATCGATGTACAGTCTCGATAACACTACGACTAGGGATATTTAATAATTAAACCTTTTATGGATTAATACTGTCTCATATCTTATTAATCTAGTACTAATCATAAAGACTTTTATCATTTATATATCCAAGTAATCCAATTACAAATGATAAAAAAGTAATTTCCTTTATCACATCGTTAATTTATACAAAGAACACCATGTCTTTTACAAACACTGATGCTATGGGTCATAATTATCCAACAATCTCCCACTTGACCTATAGCCAATCACTTAAGTGCCCAACACTTGAACTATATACGGGTCGCTCATGCTTATGCTGAGATATCGCTTTCGCCAGCGGATATGCAAGGTTATCATCTGTAATGATCTTTTGATCTTGACATCGCCACTATGTATGATCTCACAAATCAGATGAAACCATCGAAGTACATACTTATATCATTGATGAGACCGTAATTCTTTAGCCTGCGCTGTAGCCCAGCCTAGCTCAGCTCCTAACAGAATTACTCCTAATCCAATTAGAAATATAATAGATCCAAAATACTTCTTTTACTGTCTCAGCCGCAGTAATATATTCTAGTTTTTTTTTTGTTGAATCAGTAATAATATCTTACTTGGAAGATTTCTAGCTCACTGTTTCGTTGTTCAATTAAAATTTATACCCTGATTACGACTTACAGTCATCTTTATATGTTTGGAAACTTGCATTAGTGAACCTAATCACATCAAGTTCTCCATCTCCATAGATTAAGAAAGCATCCTTAGTTCGTCTAAGATACTTAAGGATGTTCTTAATATCAATCCAGTGACCATCACCTGGATCGGCCTGATTGTGACTCCACATGCTCAAAGCATATGAGACACCAGGTCGCTTATTTATCTTTCAATGTATGAGTTCTTGGAGAGTACTAACAACTTTTAGATCTATCCCAGTAGATCCTTATTCATAGAATAAAGATTGTCTCTCCCATGTATTCCATGGAGAATTTTTAATGAAAGCCAAGCTTTCACCGATTTTATTATGGGAATGTCATTGCTAAGAAGCAATACATCATCAACATATAGGATAATTATTGTCAGTGCGCTTCCATTAACCTTCTTATATACACAAGAATCATCTTCGTTTTGAATGAAACTATATACCATTATGATCTCATCAAAACGTTGCTTCCAAGAATGCAATGCTTGCTTCAATCTATAAATGAATTGATTTAACTTGCAAACCTTGTTTACATGCTTCGGCACTACAAAACCGTCAGGTTATTTTATATAGACATCCTCCAAAAGGTTTCCGTTAAGGAAAGCGGTTTTGACGTCCATCTGCCATATTTCATAATGAAATATGCAGCATTAGCAAGCATTATCTGAATGGATTTAATCATGGCAACAGTTAAAAGGTTTCGTCGTAATCGACACTATATTTATGACGATACCCTTTCACTGCAAGCCTAACTTTGTACGTTTGTATGTTGCCATCCATGTTTGTCTTCACCGTCAAGACTCATTTGCTACTAATAGGCACAATGTCTTCTGGTACATCAACCAGTGTCCAAACTTGGTTGATATACATGGAATCAATTTCGGACTTCATGAGACCTTGCCATAAAATGGAGTCGATACCTTGTATCACATCTTCATACGTAGTGGTTCGTATTCTCAATAAGATTAATATTACATTAGGTGAGATCAGAAAAGTTATTTTCTAACTCTCTCCGACCTACTCGTTCTTATGTATTAGAAGATTTTGGAACAGTCTCATCCCTGATGAAATGTTAGTGTTTCATTTAAGAAATCAGTGCCAGGAACAGTATCACTCCGATTTTTCATTGAGTTATACTTTCCTCCCACTTACCACTGTATTTAGGAATTCCTCTAAGTAAAATCGCATGGAGAGCAACAATTTTTTTTGTTCTCTTATGGGTTATGGAAACAATATTCTTTGGTTTCCCTAGGATAACCAATTATAAGTACGCACTTATCCGATTTGGGTTCTAGTTTGATACCATCCAAACATATGCCCAACATTCCCAAATCTTCAGGAATGAGAAACCCGATTTCTTTCCTGTCCATATTTCATATGGAGTCTGTCCAACAGACTTTGACGGAACCTTATTCAAAATAAATATTGCACTGTTTAATGCGTATCTCGTGAAGGAAATTGGTAGCTCAGTGCGACTCATCATTCACCTTACCACGTCCAACAAAGTTCGATTTCTCCGTTCGGACAAACCACTCAATGAGGTATTTCGGGAGGAGTCCACTATGAAAGAATACCATACTCTTTCAAGTAATCGAGAAACTCATCGCTCAAGTATTTTCCACCATGGTCCAATCGTAATATTTTAACTCTTTAGCTGGTCTGTCTTTCTACTTCGTGTCAAAACTCTTTGAATTTATCAAAAGTTTTCAATTTGTGTATCTTAAGATACACATAACCATAACGCGATGCAACATCTGAATGGTTACAAAGTATTTTTATCCACTTCTAGCCTAGCTAGATATGGGCTAGTTTATGTCACCATGAACGAGGCCTAATAGCTCGGTGGCACGTACACCTTTACCACTATAAAGCATTTTAAGCACTTTACCTAATAAACTAGATTCGCATATGTCATTTGAATTAGGATCAAATCTATCCAAGCATCCACTCTTCGAAAGTGTGGATATATGAGTCTTGTTTAATGTGTCTCATATAACAATGCCACAAATAAGTTTCATATGTGTTACTTAGTTTGAGCCTTTTGTTTGTCATATTTATATGTTTGAGATTCATTTATATTCAAAATATAAATACTGTTATTCATATCTAATGTGTATATAAATGTTCTAGAACATAAAGGTATACCCGCGATGGCTTAAACTATATATAGAGATAATGTTTCTAGTCAAACTAAGTACATTATAACAGTTTCCTAATTTAAGTACATGCCCAAAGGGCAGTTCCAAAATTTAGGTTCTCACAGCTAAACAGCGACTCTCGTCCTATTTCTGACTCGCAGGTCGATCTTATCTGAAGTCAGTCTTCGGCTAATCAGCATATCTCGCACATCAATACATATGTATGTACCATATCCAGTATTAAAATCCAATTTTAAAACTAGTAGTGGACATGTTTATAATAAAAATACCTGAAGTCGAAGCCTTACCCGCCTTCACTTCCTGCATGTCTGCCTTGTCCATACGACAATCACGCTTCCAGTGACTTCGTTTGCCGCAGTTTAGGCAGACATCTTGGTATATGTCCTTCGTCTTCCCAGAAGACTGTGACGATTTCGCCTTTGCCCATTTTCTTCACACCCCCAAAACCTTCGGGCAAGCATTGGCCTTCTGGGATTGTCAAAGTAAGATGCGCCTTGCGCTTCTTGCCTTTTTGGAAGCTCTGGCTCTACCTCATTGAGTATAGCCATTAACTCTTCAAGAGTTTTCTCTTGGTTCATTATGAACCCGCCCTAGCATTCGGGCAGAGACTGTAATATCAAATCTATAGAAGTTTCGGCCTCGTAGGTAATGCCCGACTAACCTAGCTGTTTGATGTCAGAAATCATCTGTGACACCTAGTGCTTGACAGATGTACCCTCTGACATACGTGAGAGAAAGATCTTCTTTTACAATTCATACTTTTTAGTTCTAAGGTCAGATCTGTGAAGATCCTTCAATTTCAACATCATACTATAAGGATCCAATCCTTTGTTCTGACAATGAAATTAAGGAGTCATTGCGACAAGCATAATGGATTGAGCATCATCACTATGAGTCTTCCGAAGCTTATGCTCTACTATTTGCTCAACTTCGACCTTAGGGCCCGATAGGTTTTTCTATCCAATAGAGTAGCTTCTCAGCTCACATGACTATCATGAGATTCATTTCCCAATCTGAGAATTTACGTCGTTAAATATATTTTCACCCAGGATTATGTCCCGTAACGCTAATATTTCAGTCATCTTGATTGCTATAGTCAAACTATCCAGTCAACGATTTTGGGTACACCTAAAAAGCAATGGTTACTATAGTCTAACTATATAACCAACTACAAATAGAGTAGTGTGTTGTACAATCTAACTGTTCAAAGAAATCAATATTAAATATTAGTCCAACTAATAAATTTATAACGACGATAAATAAAATAAAAGAGCGCGTATTGGCAAGTATTTAAACGAAATTGGAAATTTAATACTACTCCTACTATTTTTTGGTGAACCTCTAACCCTCTGTGGAGTACTCGAGAAACCTGATTTCCTAGTGGGCTAGGATCTTGTTAAATAACACACAACCTTGACTTTGGCTAACAAATTGTATGAAACTTAACTAGGTAGATCTCTAAGATCAATTGGATCTCATCTAATTCCTAGATCCAATAGGTGGACCTCCAAGTCCGAAACACATATCCAATATATGTAATTATATCAAATATATTTCCTAACCTTTTCCTTTGAATCAACTTAGCCTTGGCTTTGGCTCAACAAACTTAATGATTCCAGTTAAGCGCGACCCATTGACAGTGGGATGGCTTAGTAATCTACGTCGATGAACTAGAAATGACCTTGACTTTGGCCAACAAGTCACAACCGCCTAAGACATGCGATATAGAACAAAGCTTTCGTGGTTCAAACACATCCGTGATGGACATTAATCTTGACTTTGGCCAACAAACCAATGCCAATCTTGGATCTTGAGAGAGAACCACTCAATGGAAGGAAAAAAGCTTAATATATATTGAGGGTTTTTCGCGTAAATTAGCAACCAATTTATTATCTTTGATTAGGTCTCATCATTCACCCTTAAACATGCATTCTAAAAGCATAATAAGGCGCGAATAAAATTAATAATGATATGCGGATGGATATATAACAATTTGTTCCTAGAACAAATCTCTCCATTTCCTCTCTCCCACTAGCACTATTCATACTTCTACCCAATTACATAACACTAAGAGAAACCTCATTTGCATTGAGGGGAATTGGTGAGAAGAGAAATACAAAGAAAATAGAGATAATAGGCTGGACACGCATGTCCAATTTAATAAATTCTAAATTTATTACAATAATTCCAAAATTTCCCTTACCCTTCTAGTATCCATCCGATATACATTATTCATACAAAATACATCCAAGTATTCACACAGAGCATGTTATTCAATTAATCTAATCCAATTAATTAATCTTTGAATTAATGACCATCCAATATTCAAACAACGATTTGATTTGCGCGAGTCTAACTCGTTTAAGAATAAACACTCAAAGTACGTATTCTTGAATTATATTGATTTACAATTTTAAATCAATTTAAATTGTATCCAATACTAATTCGTGTTTAATTCCAAATTAAACAATTACACTTATTTATGTGCCTTAAAGACTTGGATTCCAAATCCAATCTTAATGGGTCTCAAAGGCCCAATTAGTATCCAATACTATTCAATTAAAGTCCAATGGGCTTTTAATTAATTATTTAGGCATGGACTTTGGCCATTATGGATCAAACCTAAGATTCTAAGGCCCAAATAGGAATCACCATATGCCAAAAAATTAATTTTGGCCCATTGGGGCCAATTAAATTATTAAAAGCCCAATAGTCATATTTAGATTTTATGGAAATGGTTTTAGGCCCAATTGGATCCAACCCAATTCTCCAAAAACAAACTTGGCCCAACCAAGCTCATTAAGCCCAATTACAACAATTATATTAATACATTTTTCCAAATTATATATTAATCCAATTCAAGTGTAATTAACATAATTAATCAACTAATCTAATGTTTCCAGAACACTAATTAATTCAATTAATCATGCTCTACAATTTAATTCATGTCCAACACATATTGAAGCAAAATAATTTATTCTAACATGATATATGTCACGACAATTGCAAGAAATAATATTCAATTTTGATTTCAATCCAATTAAATCAACAATCAATATTTATTTCATGCATTTAACATATCCAATTGTCAAAACTCAAAAAATCACCAAGAATATATTTTAGGTAGTTTCGGCCTTGTCAAAGGATTTGGGGATTTTTGATCTAATCAATTTTTCACAAATCCAACAATGTACAAATCTAATTCAACATCATATAAACATAACCATGTTGGACAATTATGACTCATAGCATCACTATTTGTACAGATCATGGTGTTGTTGTACAAATTAACTATGTGACAAAGGAGATTACACTCTTATCATTTATGATTAGATCACCTAGATGTATAAATGATGAGAGGTCCTTATGATTTGTTCCTGGATTGAGAATGATATGAGACAGTATCAGTCCACGAAGGATAAATCATTAAATATCCATAGTCAGAGTATTATCGAGATTGAACATCGATAAATACGTAAAAGACTAGTATTACACTTGTGCGACTTGTGAGGGCACAATAGCACAGTTCTTATATATTTGGGTATTGGATACTCATGCAAGTGTAATAGGAGGTTGTGTTTTACTGATGGTATGGAAAACGGCTTCGCTCTGGATAGACCCCCTCGAAATTCCATTGGTAGTATGACTATGTGTCTATGGAAGTCCGAAATCAGGGTGGGTGTATTTAGTCTTAAACTGAGACTTGCACTGCTAATACATGCGACAATCAATATACTTTAGTTGCGGTCGTCCAGGGCTTTAAGAGGTTCTGTGTATGCCTATGCTGGGTATATTGAGAATCATTGTGTGTTGGGTGTGATGTCAAGGCGGAAGTATCACTCCAATCATAGTGGAGATGATGTCACGTAGGATACGGTACTGGTGCTCTTAAGTACTGCAGTCATCAGGATTATATGACTAGGTCATGTTCATCCGATTATAGAGAGTAGTTACCAGACATCCGACATGTGCTTCGTACAAGGCAGACACATCTCCAGCCCAGGCCTAGCACGTGATCATCCGATACTGGATCGACATACGCAATACTACGTATACTATGCCTGATATAGATCCTTAATTCCTATAAGGATATTTCTGGAGAATTGGGTAGGCATGGCGCTTTGCTAGAAGCTAACCTTGTCTTGTAAATCGGTAAAATGTCGTACTTGGTACATACGTGTTCGGATAGTCCGACGACCGAGTTTACTACCAACATATCCAGGGATCTCATGGGTCGCTTCCCGAAGATTCACCGATGACGTATGACTCGCACTTTAATTAATCTGGGATTAATTAGATGAGAGAGAAGATTAATCTGGGTTTAATTACAGAGATATTTTATCTGGGATAAAATATCAATAAAAGAGAGATAACGATTAATTTTGAATTAATCAATTAATTAATATATTGGATATATTAAACGAAATTAGATTTCGACGTGGAATTAAAATTAGATTTTAATTCGGGCGAACGAATTAATTTAGAATTAATTCATTAGCGAAGTGAATAGTAATTATACTAGGCATGATTATTTAATTAAATTAGATTTAATTGGGACTCAACGGAAAATTCGTTAACTTCAAATTAGCGAACCCGAGCCCGAGATTATTTACGAGCGCATTCGCATTTCGAATTCGAGCGCGGCACGCAAGTCAAATCAAGCGTCAAATCATTAGTCACATCAAGCGTCAAATCAAATGTCACTTTGAGTGTGACAAGTTGTCACTTGATTGAGTGATGTGAATTGATGTGAATAGTGAAAGTGGTTGGAAAGTTAAAGGCTTGTACCTTTGACTTTTTGCAAATTGAGAAATGGTAAATGGTTAATTAATTTTGGAAATTATAAAACCTATTTACACTTTTCATTTTCTCTCACTTGACATACTGTTTTGGGAGCCAAAACACTTCACTCTCTCTTCACCATTTCTTATCTCTCCCGCCCACTGCCATTGTCTTTCCCTTCACTGGTTTCAGCTCAAACCGTGAGCTAGGTGGAAGACATGAATGATTTTGTTGCAAGATCTTAGTGTTAGCACACTCTACGAGACATACTAAGGTGATAGGGTAGTGATTTCGTGAGCTTGGAATCCATTTTGTAAGCTTGGAAGTTAGAGATTTCTTGGAGGACAAAGCTGAAAATGGAGCCCAAACCAGTGAGGAAAACCGAGAGCTGCCAAGGAGGTTCAAAGAGAATTTTCTTTGTAGCATCCAATCCGTTCGATGTGAGTATGATTTTGAGCATGTATAATGAAATTGGATGAATTAGTATGCTTAAATGTGTTTTAATTGATGATTCATGGATCAATTTGATGAAATTATGTTTGGAACATATTTCCCCAAATTTTATGGCTTGGCCGAAAATAAGCATGCCCTAATTATCTTGGAATTTTTTATTTTTCTTCATTGGATGAATTGGATATCATTTGGGGATATTGATTTAATGTTGAATTGAATTTAATTGGATTGAATTTGATTTGGGCATGAAATTTCCCCTTGGCCGAGACACTTGAAGTATGTAATTGGGTTTGATTTTTGTTAAATTGTGTTTGACATGATTTAATAATGATAAGCATGATTAATTAAGCTAATTTGATATTTTGGAAATATTGATTTGGGTGATTAATTTTGTTATACACTTTAGGCAATTAAATTGTAAAATTGGATTTTGTAATTTAATTATTTGTGCCTTAAATTAGATTTGGGCTTATTGTGTTGTAATTGGGCTTATTGGGCTTGGTTGTACCAAGTTAGGTTTAGGCCAAATGGATTGGATCCAATTGGGCCCAAAACCGCTTCCATAAAGCCCAAATGTGACTAATGAACCTTTAAAGTTTAATTGGGCCTAATGGGCCTAAATTGGTTTCAAAGGCTTATGGGGTAAATCCCAGATTGGGTTTCGGTTATTGGGTTTGACCCGAGTTGACCAAAAGTCCACGCCTTAAGAAATTAATTAAAAGCCCATTGGACTTTAATTGAATTGATGTTGGACGTTAATCGGGCTCTGAGACCCGTAACGATTAAATTTGGAATTTAAGTCGTATAGGTTCATTAATAAAGTGTATTATTTAATTTGGAATTAAATAGCGAGTTAGTATTAAATACAAATTGAATTGGATTTAATTATGTAGTTTAATTTAATTCGAGAATTCGTACTTTGAGTACTTATTCGCAAAACGAGTTTGACTCGCGCAAAATCAAATCGTTGTTTGAACATTGGATGATCACTAATAATCAGATTAATTAATTTGATTAGATTAATTGATAACATGCTTGTGTGAATACATGGTTGCGATGCATGAATAATGTATATCGGATGGATATTAGATGGGTGAGACAATTTTAGAATTTTTTATAATAAATTTGATTTATTAAATTGGACCTGCGTGTCCAGCTTTATTACCACCTTATTCTTTGTATTCTTTTCTTACCTATTCCCCTCAATGTAAATGGGGTTTCTTTAGAAGTGTAGTGTAAAGGGTAGAAGTAAATACATGTGCTAGCGGGAGAGAGAAATAGAGAGATTTGATCTAGGATCAATGTGTAAAGTATCCATTTGCATATCATTATTATTTTTCATATGCGCTTTATTATGTGTTTAGAATGCATGTTTAAGGGTGTATGATGACGAGACCTTAACAAAGATAATAAATTGGTTGCCAATCCGCACTCCAAAAACCCTCGCAAAATATTAAACGTCTTTCCTTCCATTGAGTGATTCTCACTCAAGATCCGAGACTAGCATTGGCTTGTTGGCCAAAGTCAAGGTCTTTGTCCGTCGAGGATGTGTTTAAATCACGAAGGCTTTGTTCCATATTGGTGTCTTGTCCAAGTTGTGGTTTATTGGCCAAAGTCAAGACCAATTCTTGTCCATCGATATTCATTATGAAGTTTTCCATGGTCAATGGGTCACGCTTAACTGGGTTCACTAAATTTGTTGTGTCAAAGCCAAGGCTTAGTTGATTCAGAGGAAAGAGGTTAGGTAATACATTGGATGTATTGGCATATATAAGATATATGTTTCGGACTTGGATGTCCCCCTACCGGATCTAGGAATTGGATTGGATCCAATTGATCTTAGAGATCTACCTAGTTAATCAACATACAATTTGTTGGCCAAAGTCACGATTGTGTGATATTTAAGCCCGCTAGGAAACACGGTTTCCTGAGTACTCAACAGAGGGTTAGAGGCTCGCCGAAAAATAGTGGGAGGCAAGAATTGAATTTGCAATATTCGTTTAATTGCTCGTCATACGCCCTCAAACAAATATCATTCGTCATATAAATTAAATGTTAGTTGGACTAATATTTAAATCGTTGTTTTAATTAACAGTTGGACTGTATTCAAACCATTAAATTATAGTTGATTTTATAATTGGATTATAGTAATCAATATAATTGGTTTTAATTGATTAAATGATAGTTGATTAAATAGTTGGACTATTGTAATCATTATAATAAATAGTACCTAAATCATTGATTAAATAGTTGGACTATTAGAATCAAGATGTAATTGAAAGATTGACATTTTAAGCATAATCCTATGGAAAATATATTTAAATGGTTTAATTTTCAAAATTGGGAATAAAATTCAGGATGGTCCTGGAAAATAATAAGTTACTTTATTCGATAAAATAACATATTATGCCTACGCTCGGAGCTAAGTAAATAGTCAAGCATAAACTTTGGAAGATTTATGTAATGATAACTTTAGTGCTTAATCCATTACAGATTGTCGCAGTAGACTCCTTAATTTCTTTGTCTGAACAAAGGAATAGTTCCTTAAAGTATGATAATGAAATTGAAGGATCTTCATAAATCTACCTTTAGATTTTGAAGTACTAAATTGCAATAAATGACTCTTGGAGAGTTAATGACTATTCTCAAGGAGATAAAGTCAAAGTTTGCAATTAGGTAAGTAGCGCAATGCGCATCTTATTTCGATATTCTACAAGGCCAAGGCTTAGCCAAAGGCTTCTGAAATGTTGAAAAGGGCAAAGGAAAAATCATTATAATCTTATGGGAAGATAAATGACAAATCCCAAAAATGTCTTCCTAAATTGTGGCAAACGGGATCGCGGAAGCGTGACTTCCGTTTGGACAAGGCGGACATGAATGAATTGAAGACGAGCAAGGCTGTGACTTCAAATTTGTTTGTCAACATTATGTTCACTACTAGTATTAAAATTAGATTTTAAATACTTAGTGTGGTACATAAATATGCACTAGTGTGCAGAATCTGATTTGAGCAGGATACTGACTTTAGTTGAGATTTAATCTGCGGATTGTAAACGGGATGAAAGTCACTGTTTTAACCGTAGATACCTAATTTTAGAAACTAACCGTAGATACCTAAGTTTAGAAACTACCTTCGGGTACGTACCTAAATTTGGAAACTGTTATAATGTAACTAGTTTGACTAGAAACATTATCTCTATATCGGTGTTTAACCCGCTGCGGGTGAACCTTTATATTTTAGAAAACTAAAGTGTTTTATTATATAAAGATGATATTGAGATAAACACAGTAGATGTGAATAACATAATTTATATTTTGAATTTATAAATAAGTCTCAAACATATAACATGACAAACAAATAGCTTAAACTGATTTGATCAGAAGAAACTAATTGTGGCATTATTGTCTGGGACACAACTAAAACAAGAATCGTATATCCGCACTTTTGAAGAGTGGATACTAGGACTAATTTGATTCCATTCAAATAAAGTCTACGAATCTAGTTTATTGGGCAAAGCGCCTAAAACACCTTTACTTGGTAAAAGTGCAAATGCCACAGATTTATTAGCCCTAGTTCATAGTGAAGCAAGTGGGCCCATGTCTATCTAGGCTAGAGGTGGATATGAATATTTCGTGACCTTACAGATGTGGCATCGCGTTATGGTTAAGTGTTTCTTTTGAAACACGAAATCAGAAACTTTTAAAGTTTTCGACACGAAATAGACAAACAGATCGGCTAAAGTATTAAATCATCACGATTAGACCGTAATTGAAAATACTTAAGCAATAAGTTTCTAATATACTTGAAAGAGTATAGTATTCTTTCAACGAGGACTCCTTCCAGAACACGTCAGTTTGACGGTGTGTCCAAAAGGGATAAACCGAATTTTGTTAGACATAATAAGGTTAATCATGAGTCGCTCTGAGCTACCATTTCCTTCAACGAATAAGCATAAACAGTGTAGAACTTATTTTGAATAAGGTTCCATAATAATCTGTTTGACAGATTTCATATTTGATATGAACATGAAAGAAACTGGGTTTCACATTCCTGAAAATTTGGGTATGGTGGACATATGTTTGGATGATACCAAACTAAAACCCAAATTCGATAACTGCCAATTGTAGGTTATCCTAGGGATAAATAAGTATAGTACTTATACATCTCACAAGAGAACAATGTTATTGTTGCTCGCCATACAGTTTTCCTAAGAGGAATACCGATATGCAGTGGTAAGTGGGAGGATAGTAAAACTCGATGAAAATCGGAGTAATACTATTCAAGGCACCGAATCTTAATGGAACATAAATAGTTCATCAAGGATGAAACTATTACCAATAATCTTCGAATACACAAGAACCGCGTAGATCGGAGAGAGTCAGAAAACAACCTGGGGTATGGGTTTCTGATCTCACCTCATAAAGATGTCAATCTTATTGAGGTACACCAACTGACTACATATGAGGAAGTGATACAAGGTATCGACTCCGTATTATGGCAAAGTGCCATGATATCCGAAATGGATTCCATGTATATCAACTTAGTTTAGACACTAGTTGATGTACCGTAAGGCATTGTGCCTACTGGTACTATATAAGTCTTCAAGGAAGACATAAATGGAGGGCAACATACCAACGTATAAAGCTAGGCTTTTAGCGGAAAGGTATCGTTATCAACATTGTGATTGATTACGGTGAAACCTTTTAACTGTTGCCATGGTAAATCCATTTGGATAATGCTTGTTAAACCTGCATGTTTCATTTATGAAATATGTCAGCTGAACGGGAAAATCGCTTTCCTTAAAAGGAAACCTTTTGGAGGATATTTTCAACATCCTGACGGTTTTGTCGTATCATAACTAGCAAACAAGGTTTGCAGGTTATTCGATCCATGTTTGCATTGAAGCAAGCATAAGTTCTTGGAATTATCATTTCGATGTAATCATAATGGTGTATGATTTGATTCAAAACGAATATGATTCTTGTGTATATAAGAGGGTTAGTGGGAGTGCACTGACAATAATGTCGTATAAATAATGATAATATATGTCATTTCTTGGAAATGATATTCCCATAAAATAGTTGGTGAAAGCTTAGCTTTCGAGTATAATTCTCCGTAGAATTCTTGGGAGAAACAACATTTATTCTAGGAATAAAAATCTACTGAGAAAGATTTAAAGTTGTTAATATTCTCCGAGATCTCGTACATTGAAAAATGTACGTGACCTGGTGTCTCATACGCTTTGAGCATATGGATTCACAATCGGGCCAATCCAAGTGATAGTCACTGGATTGATGTTAAGGACAACCGTTAGTATTTTAGAGAACTAAGGATGCTGTCTTAATCTGTGGAGAAGGAGAACTTGAAGTGACTTGGATCACTGCTACAAGTTTCCTAAACCGATAAAACAACTAAAAGTCGCAAACGGTACTATACAGTTTGAATAACGGTAAAGTGAGCTGGAAATCTTCCAAGCAAGATACTGTTACCGAATAAACAATAAATGCGGGTTATTGCTGCAACTGAGGCGGCAATAGAAGCCATTTGGGTCGATAATAAATCTAATTAGATTAGATATAATTCTGTTAGTAGCTGAGCTAGGCTGCAGCACAGGCTAAAGAATTAACGGTCTCATCACCGATCCAGATACATACTTCGATATTCATCTGATTTGTTCGGATCATACATCGTGGCGATGTGATAATCGTATAAATCACATCAGACGATAATCATGCAAATCCGCTGACGAAAGATTTTTCTCAGCAATTTGAGCCAACCGTACATAGTTCGGGTGTAGGACACTCGAGTGACTGGCTATAGGCCAAGTGGGAGATTATTGGACAATTATGACCCATAGCGTCACTATTTGTACAAATCATGGTCTTGTTGTACAAATTAACTATGTGACAAAGAAGATTGCACTCTTATCATTTGTGATTAGATCACTTAGATGTATAAATGTTGAGAGGTCTTTATGATTTGTTCCTGGATTGAGAATGATATGAGACAGTATCAGTCCACGAAGGATAAATCATTAAATATCCATAGTCAGAGTATTATCGAGATTGGACATCGATGAATGCGTAAAAGACTAGTATTACACTTGTGCGACTTGTGAGGGCACAATAGCATAGTTCTCATATATTTGGGTATTGGATACTCATGCAAGTGTAATAGGAGGTTGTGTTTCACCGATGGTACGGGAAACAGCTTGGCTCTGGATAGACCCCCTCGGAATTCCATTGGTAGTATGACTATGTGTCTATAGAAGTCCGAAATCAGGGTAGGTGTATTTGGTCTTTACCTGAGACTTGCACCGCTAATACTTGCGACAATCAATATACTTTGGTTGCAGTCGTCCAGGGCTGCTGGGTATATTAAGAATCATAGTGTCTTGGGTGTGATGTCAAGACGGAAGTATCACTCCAGTCATAGTGGAGATGATGTCACGTAGGATACGCTACTGGTGCTCTTAAGTACTGCAGTCATTGGGATGATATGACTAGGTCATGTTCATCCGATTATAGAGACTAGTTACTAGACATCCGACATGTGCTTCGTACGGGGCAGACACAGCTCCAGCACCAGGCCTAGCACGTGATCATCAGATACTGGATCAACATACGCAATACTACGTATACTACGCCTGATATAGATCCTTAATTCCTGTAAGGATATTTCTGGAGAATTGGGTAGGCATGGAGCTTTCCTAGAAGCCAACCTTGTCTTGTAAATCGGTAAAACATCGTACTTGGTACATACGTGTTCGGATAGTCCGACGACCGAATTTACTGCCAACATATCCGGGGATCTCATGGGTCACTTCCCGAAGATTCAACGATGACGTATGACTCGCACTTTAATTAATCTGGGATTAATTAGATGAGAGAGAAGATTAATCTGAGATTAATTACGGAGATATTTTATATGGGATAAAATATCAATAAAAGAGAGATAACGATTAATTTGGAATTAATCGATTAATTAATTTATTCGATATATTAAACGAAATTGGATTTCGACGCGGAATTAAAATTAGATTTTAATTCGAGCGAACGAATTAATTTAGAATTAATTCATTAGCGACGTGAATAGTAATTATGCTAGGCATGATTATTTAATTAAATTAGATTTAATTGCGACGCAACGAAAAATTCGTTAATTTAGAATTAGCGAACCCGAGCCCGAGATTATTTGCGAGCGCATTCGCATTTCGAATTCGAGCGCGGCACGTAAGTCAAATCAAGCGTAAAATCATTAGTCACATCAAACGTCAAATCAAATATCACTTTGAGGATTGACAAGTTGTCACTTGATTGAGTGATGTGAGTTGATGTGAATAGTGAAAGTGGTTGGAAAGTTAAAAGGCTTGTATCTTTGACTTTTTACAAATTGAGAAATGGTAAATGATTAATTAATTTTGGAAATTATAAAACCTATTTACACTTTTCATTTTCTCTCACTTGGTATACGGTTTTGGGAGCCAAAACACTTCACTCTCTATTCACTATTTCTTCTCTCTCTCTCCCACTGCCATTGTGTTTCCCTTCACTGGTTTTAGCTCAAACCGTGAGCTAGGTGAAAGACATGAATAATTTTGTTGCAAGATCTTAGTGCTAGCACACTCTATGAGACATAACAAGGTGATAGGGTAGTGATTTCGTGAGCTTGGAATCCATTTTGTCAGCTTGGAGCTTAGAGATTTCTTGGAGGACAAAGCCGAAAATGGAGCCCAAACCAGTGAGGAAAACCGAGAGCTTCCAATGAGGTTTAAAGAGATTTTTCTTCGTAGCATCCAATCTGTTCGATGTGAGTATGATTCCGCCATTCTCCTTGTTGTATTCACTTGTTTCATGCTTGATGAATGATCTTGGGACCTTAGCAAACAAACCATACAATCAATTTAGGCATTTTCAAACTCCAAGCAAAAAACCCAAATTAAAGTCCATAGACCCTAGAATTCAAATCAAGCTTATGATGGCTTTGATACCATTGTTAGTTTCCTACACATGCCACAAGATCACTAAGATGATTTATGTGTGAATACATCAAGAAGTTTGCTGAAAAAACTTACAATGATCAGATGAGATTCAAAACTTTTCCTCTATATTTTGGAAGCTCCAAGCTTTCTTTTACATTCCAAACTCAAGGGTGAGTTTCCCGATCACCTTTCTTTTACTCCTTTATGTGCTAGCAAGAAAAATTTGTGAAAGAAAATTTTATTTTCAAAGAAGAGGTAGTTTCGGCCAAGCATAGAGGAAGAAAAGAGAGAAGTGGTTTTTGTGTTGACTTGTTTCAAAATAAAAGGCAAGCATTACCAAACTTGCTCAACACACTTTAATTGTGTTAAAAGTTGCATTAAATACAACCAACTACTTCCATCACACTTGTGACAAGTTGATGTAAGTTTGTGGGTTCCACCACTTTGAATTTAAAATTCAAGTTGGCTTACACAACATACTTTGGCCCGGTTCGTTTAGTCCGACTAAACGAATTTTCCGTTGCTACGTAATTAAATATAATTTAATTAAATAATAATACCTAGTAAAATTATTACGGAAGTCGCTTACGAATTAATTTCAAATTAATTCATTCGCTTGAATTAAAACCTAATTTTAATTCCGTATTGAAATCCAAATTCAATTAATATATCCAATATATTATTTTAGCCCAATTAAATAAATTAAATAGTCAAATCTAATTTAACTATTAAATTTATTTTACCGATTAATTCCAATTAATCACGTTCTCTCTTCTAGTCGAATTAATCCCCGATTAATTCTTGAGGTAATTAAACCCAGATTAATTTTATCTTTAATAATTAATCCCAGATTAATTTTCTGTTCGAGTCAAATTTCATCGGTGAATCTTTGGGAAGCGACCCAAGAGATACCGGGATATGTTAGCAGTAAATACGGTCATCGGACTATCCGAACACGTGCGTAGCCGGTACCCACATTCTTACATATTTACAAGACATGGTGGCTTCTAGAAAAGCACCGTGCCTACCTAATTCTCCAGAAATATATTCAACATGGAACATAAATAATCTATATCAGGCGTAGTATACTGAGTATTGCATATTGCGTATTACGATCCAGTATCAGATGTGACATGCTAGGCCTAAGGCTAAAATTATGTATGCCCCGTACGAAGGATATATCAGATCACTAGCAACTAGTCTCTATAATCAGATAATCATAACCTAGTCATACTATCCCGATAGCTGCAGTATTTAAGAGTACTAGTTATGTAGCCTACGTGATCATCATCTCCATATGACTAAAGTGATACTTTCATCTTGACATCACACCCAATACACTACGATTCTCAGTATACCCAAATGAGGCGTACACAGAACTTGTTAAAGCCCTGGATGACTAAAACCAAAGCTTACTGATTGTCGTAAGTATTAGCGATGCAAGTCTTAGGTTAAGACCAAATACATCTACCTTGATTCGGATTCCTATAGACACATAGTTAGACTACAAATGGGATTCCGAGGAGTCTATCATGAGCGAAGCTATTCCCAGTCCAACGGCTAACAGAACCTCCTGCCACACTTGGAGAAGTATCTAATACTTAAATATATAAGAACTATGTCGTTAAGCTTCCATAACGTGCACAAGTCTAATACTAGTCTATTCCGTATTATCGATGTCATGTCTCAATAATACTACTACTAGAGATATTTAATGATTAAACCTATCGTGGATTAATACTATCTCATATCTTATTAATCTGATACTAATTATAGGGACTTTTATTATTTATATATATCCAAATAATCCAATTACAAATAATAAAAGAGGAATTTATTTAGTCACATAGTTAATTTGTATAAAGAACACCATGTCTTTTATAAACAGTGATGCTATGGGTCATAATTGTCCAACAGGGCTTACATGCAAAGCTTCTCAAATTGGCTAGGATTAAAAGCTATTGTAGGTAAATTTATTTTACAAATTTATTGTTGGGTTATTGATGTTGGAAAAATTATTTATGGAATTGTTGGATAATTGTAAGCATGTATATGATGAGTTTTTAAGCATTAAAGTGTATAAAAAATTAATGTATGGATGATATATTGATTTTATATGCTTGGTTATTATTTGACAATTGTTGGAGAATACTTTGATGCTGGGATTAATTTTATTAAGTGTTGATAAAATTGTTAAAATGTGTTTAGAATATTTATTTAAGCTTTTAGAAATTATATTGATGTATGGAAAAATTAATATATAATGATATATGAATTTTAATGCATTGGAATAATTTAAGCTTATGGAAGTAAATATTTTAATACACATTTTAGGGTATTGTCGAAAAAAATTGCTGGGGAGTTGATCCCGCGCGCATTCTGTTGCACCTCGGCATATCTATTCCTTCGTAGCACCTAGTTCATGTAGTATATTTGGCCAGACCTCTAGTAAGTCCGAAAGGACATGTAAATTGATTACTATATCTGGCCAACCTTGGGTTATGTCCGGTTAGCCCTCTATGAGGCCATGACCACTGAATGAATGCTTTAATTTGTTTAATTATTGTTGAAACAGATTTTATATTGTTACTGGACTCATTATTATCCTACTTATTATGCCATTTTATCTTGCAATGTTATTTTACTTGTTATTATAATTATGTGTTTCTAGGTTATGTAATACATCCTGCCAGACTTCCAGTAAGTTCGGTCGTTCATTCAATATTATATCTGGCTAACCATGTCCAAGTCCGACAAGGCCTCTTCGAGGCCAAGTCCATTTGAGGCATGCTCTAAGCTGTTTTAAGTATCATCTCATTATTGCTGTAATTTACTTATGCATCAATACTTTATTTATTTACCATATTTTATTTTATGTTTTCACCCCTATGCATTATCTACTGTATAATATATTATTATATTATAATATATGACGATACCAAATTGAATTGTAAATATTATTCTAGCATCAGTAAAGGACTATTATAAACCCAAATAGATTTAAGGTTGAACCTTGCGAGGGGTGTAGTGTGGCCTTAAATCATTCTCAATGTTTTTATATTGGGTGGCGATTCCCTTATTCTATGGTTAGTCCCCCTTTAGGGCTATATGTACTCTCTAAGAGCCGTGAGACCAATATTGCAGTGGTCGCCGACGTCATAGGCATAGCGGTAAACCCCACTTTACTCTTACACTCATGGTCTTCCTAAAGGTTAAACTTGCCCCTATCAGATTATTGGGTCCATGTATTCATAAATTCCATAAAAAAATCAAGTTCAATGAAAAGGCCTTGGAGCAATTGGGCATGTATTTGGAAAAAAATGGATGAAGATATCAGAGTTTACGTTTGAGTTGGGTTCGTTTTGGAGTGTGAATGAAGTTTTTTTATGCCACCTTCGTTAGTACATTCGAAGGAATGTTGGCTAGGGGTTCTCATGCAGGTTGTTTTTTTTCACCCCATACGAACAAAATTAGTTAGAGAGTTCATGTTTTAGGACCATTCAATAGGTCGTTCGAATGAGTTTGCGATATAATATGTGTTAGTCACGCGTTTTAGTTGGTTTTGAAAGCCTAGGCATATTTGGCTTATTTTGGACACGTTTAGAAGGCTTTTTAGGGCTTGGAAAACACTATCTATATAAATAAAGCTTTAGCCACTTTACTTGGGTTGGAAAGATAATATTCAAAGACAACATATCCTTTGTTTTCTCATTCTTTAGAAATAACATTGAAGACTTATTGAATCCCATGTCTTCTTTCTTTTGATGAGTTTCTCATTTGATAACTATCAACACAAACACAAACTAGGCAATACCCTAAACCTTTAGAGTTCTAAGGTGGAGATTGGTAGTCAGAGTTCTAGCATCGCGAGTTTGTGGATTTGATTAACTTAGAGACTTCAGATGTTCTGAAGAAAGATACTTGGTACGGGCGCGATGAGTTTTTCGAGTTATTACAGTAGAGGTATTTGTGTTGGCAAAGTTGTTACCATAGCTCATATAACCATCACTATAAATTTTCTCTATATAGTGAATTCGAGAGGTAACATATATCCGGAATGGTTTTTCTCTATCAAGAGTTTTCCACTGTGTCAGTAAATCTTGGTGTTGATTGCTTATTTACTTTTCACTTTTTAATTATTATTTGATTGAGATTATAACCACTTATTAGACTTATAGTGTGTTTAGATTTAGCCATAGAAACTCTACCTTAGATTTATCTTAGAAAGAGTTATTTTATAATTTTTGATGTTTACATCTAATCCTCTTGTTGGTGTATAAGGTCAAAACATTATCGTAATTTCAATTGGTATTAGTGTGTTAACCTCGAATCTTGACCCTTTTGCTATGGATAAAATTCAACTATTAAATAGTCTATCATTCTTTAATTGGATAAATTACCCTCATTGGAAGGTGCACATGATATCATTCCTCGAATTCCTAGATGTGAGGGTTTGAATGTCTGTTGAGTATAGGTGGAAAGAACCCATGGTTACTCTAAACGGAGTCTCCACTCCTAAGGACAAACTCAACTGCTCTAAAGAGGAGTTTAAAGAGAGTAATATGAACGATAAAGTTATAATGCTATACACACTACCATTTACTCCTCAGAGTTTAGGAGAGTCTCCATGTGTGAGATTGCCAAAAATACTTGGGACATCTTTGAGGCTGTTCATGAGGGCAAATTGTCTGCCAGAGATAAAAAAATTCAAGAACTTACTACTAGGTTTGAAGTTGCTCGTATAAAGAATGATGAAATCTTTGACGAATTCTATGTTGAAATTAACGATATTGTTAATTCCAGTTTCAACCTAGGTGAAACATTTTTGTGAACCGAGTTGTTAGGAAAATCGTTAGGTCTCTACTCAAAAGATTCTTGCATAAATTCATTGCTATAATATAAAGCAAATATATGGATTACTTGACACTATAGGATCTTGTAGGTACCCTTCAGGTATATGAGAGCAAACTTCCTGGTTTTAGAAAAACTAAGAACATTATTATGATATAATATCTTGAACTTCGGAATATATCTAAATTAAGGTCTCAGAACTAGATGACATTGGAGAATAAGATTAAGTATTGAAAAATAGGCCGAAGTATTTTAAAATAGAATTTCGTTGTATGAGAAATCGTGCAATTCGAAAGTTCCGGTTATGATAATTATTATATTTTCAGATATTGGAAAGTTTGTTTTTCAGCCATAAAAATAGTAAACAAACTCTTATTGAGGTGATTCTTAACATGATGGACTAATTTTTTGAGACGGATAACTTTTATGTTAAGCACTTTTGTAAATTTAAAATGTAATGGCCTTAAAAATGAAAATTTATGAATGAGTATAATGACAGAGACTGCTTAGCAATTTTGCATGGGTCATTTAATAATTTTCAGTCCAATTTCTATAAATACCATAAATTCTCAGAAATTTTGAAATAGCTAAAAGTTGTCAAAACCCACCACTCAACACCATCGTTGCACAAGAGAAGATGTTGTCCAATGCCAGCCACCACCCGCTGGCGCAACAGCACTGACATGTTCACCCAACCACTGTGTATCAGCTGGTGGCCAACCCCAGATCGTAAAAAATGATGAGAAAAAAGAAAAAACTATCGTGAATTCTAAGTTTCGATCCCAGCTCATCACTTTGATCCATGTGTCGAGACACCAATTAATTTGAAGCTCATGGAATATACTACGAGGCTGTGGTGATGGTTTCATCGATCGACACTCATTTTCAAGGAAAATAGAGTAATAATGAATGGAAAATAGTGATATTAATTCTCCTGAGTGCTCTAATTCGAATTCCGTCAATCCCTAAGTGCTCATAGAAGTTTTGGATTCCATTGGCACCATCGGAATTTCGGTAAGATATCCTGATAAAATCTTATTATTTTGAAGCAATTAGTTTATGTTAGGATGCTTCTAGTAGTTTTTTAGAGTAATGAATTGATATGTATTGAATTGAATAAGCCAGAATGCATTAAATTTGTGTCGTGGGCAAAATTTGAGTTAAATCGGAAAGAATTAGATCGATCTAATGGATTATACGAGTTTTCGATAAAATTTGGTTTCGCTTAGATTGATGCATTGATGTAATTAATGATAGATATGAGATAAGTATGATATTATAATAATATTTAAGTAATCCGGGAAAGTTATGGAGGCTAACGATCCTTCCGTAGAGTTTTCATAAACTTTTACGGAGGATTTTTTAAAAATACATAATTTGAGAATTTGAGCTAATTAATCGATTTAGAATAGTGTATAATGATGAAATAAGGATATTAGACTTGTTTTGGGTGGAAAAGAAAAAATCCAAAAAGTTATGGGTCCATTCATAATATTTTTCAGACTTTTCGGTAGATTTTCTAAATTTTAACTCAAACCGAATCTAATTTTATGAATATGTTTTGCTTGATGTGATAAGAGTAATGAAACTGAAATCCTTGAAAAGGACTTGATTTGGGTGTTCCCAGAAATTCGAAAAGCTATTGTGATTCAGTTAATTTTTCCGTAATGTGACTAACCATCCATATTTTTTGTGACAGATGGAGAAAAAGGAAAGACTAGTAGAGGACCCTAGGTAAGTACTTCACATTGGACTTGCCTTAAATAAATATTGTATTAGGGCGAACTAGTTATAGATACATGTTTGCATTTGTTCTTAAGTTGGTATGTAAAGTTAAAGATTCTTAGGAAACATGAATGAGAATTTCAAAAGCTATATGGATGCATATAGAGTTCCACAACGATATTGTGATATATAAATATGTGTGTGTGTGTGTATACGTGTGTATGTGTCCACGTGACTTTTAGCAGTTATATTAGTAAAAGGGTTTTATGGGTAATGGGTGGAAATTAGAACTTAACGACTAGGTTTAGATAATGAGTTTATGTAAATGACTTTGGGGACTATGATGACATAGCTATGATTATCCCGGTGTTGGGAATAAGAACTTGATATAGTAGCATGTAGTTGAACATTTAAGAGTATATACATCAATATGTGTAGTCAAACTCCATATTGAAATTTGTATATGCCATTTTTGTATTTAATGTGTGATGATGATGACATGTTGATGTTTGACATATGACTAAGACTTTGATGGGATGTGTTCTGAAAACTCACTTTAGTGTGCATAGTACACAACCAGTTTGTGACATAGATTAAAGTTTCGTATGTTTTTAGAAAAAATCAAATTTTAGTACACGAGCCTTAAAAAATATTTTCAGAAGATTTTTCAAATAGATTATAAATCTATTTTCAGGTCGAAATTATTTTGATCCGAGTGTTGATCCATTTGTATGAGATATGATGATATGTGTGATGGCATGTGTAGGCATTATATCTTGGATGTGAATATGGATGTGTTTTCTAAATTGGGGCACAGACCGATCTTGTATGTATTGGATGATTAGGATTTCATCAGCTCGTGGTTGACTATGGTCGATTGTGCTGATTTGAATATGGATGGTGATATTGCATTGCATTACATCACATGACATATATATTTGTATGGTTGTTGTGATGATGCATACGTTTTTACCATACCTAGAGATAGATCTTGTGCACATGGGCATATACAAACTTGGGGCTAGGGGACGGGATATGTAACGCCTCTAGACTCCAATTCAGATATAAATTCAGGACCATGGGGACAGTGATACATAAAACCCCTAGATCTCAGCTTCATTGTCATGGGAGCAACAATACGTAACGCCATATGGCATTAGTTAGGTATTTTAAATGTGTCACATCTACCGATATATATATGGGTATGTGTATCGATATAAGTCATGTCGGTTCCTAGAGTATTTAAAATACATTGGTCTACCTGTATGGACACCGCTATTGTTTATGTCGATTTTAGATACCTATTTTTCTTCAGGTATGCCGGTATTGAGGCCGATATAAAGGTTTCTTAGTTCCAGAAGCTATGCAAATCAAGTGAAGACCAATATAAAGGCAGGTATGAAAATCGGTATGAATGAGATTGGTTTCAGAGAGCATGTCAATGAGGTTCGAGACAACGATTTATCGGTATCAAGGTCTGGTATATCGATCTCAGTACATAAAACTCAGTATTATAGTTTAAAAATATTTATGTACTTGACCCTTAAACTTATATGAGCATGCATGAATCCTATGAGTTTAGAAATACTTAGATATCAACTCACTTGCATTTAAAGTCCTAAGCTATAAGATCATGCATCATGCTTCTTGATTGAGCTTTATTTTTACGTCATTTTGCTTCGAAGTCTTTTTATATTATATTATAGTTGCGAATGTGCAGCGAAGTTTCTAGCATTGCATCATCAAAATACTACTAAATGGCACTTACACCTTGATTAGATTTACCAGCAGGAGGATTAGAAGCAGGGGCGGAAGATGCTTGATCGGATGAGGGGAAGCACCTAGTTGTGCTTCTAATTCTGATTTTGATTGTGAATGTAGGATGAAGCTGGAGGTGGTGAAGTTTCTCGAGGGGTTTTTTTACCTGGTGGGGGTGAAACTACAGTCGAGGGAGAGCTGGCTAGTGTTGTTGAGTTATTATTATTTTTCCCACCACCACCACCACCACCATCTCCACCATCGTGGCCACTGACATCAGTGCTAGTACTATTAGTAGGAGGAATGGTTACCTTTAGATCATCTGGAGCAGGCGGTGTCTTTACCTCCGCCATTCATTAATCACCTGATTCATTTGATGTGGAAGACTCGTCGTTTTCATTGAGTTTGCCATTATCTCCATATTTTTGACACAATTCTATATTCCCCCCACTATTGCTACAACAAATTATTCTAAATTTTTCACTTTAATCCAGTTTTTTTCTGTTACAAAGACCGATTTATTGAAAGATTCTATTAATGGTGATTTTTAGGCTTACGAAGAGACGAATTATGGAAAAATGGTAGGAAAAGGGATTTCATTTACCAAGATGAGGCTTAAGATCTTTATAAATATAAGGATCCGGGCTCGAGTGTAAGTGACCCGATGAACAGAGGGAACCAACCGAGGCACAAGTCACATTGACTCGAGGAAGATGATCACTAGAAGATACAATTCAGATGCCATTGATCAAGCTCGTAAGCTTTCAAACATTTTTCAAGAATGTTCGAGACAATGAGGGAAGTGAAGGCATCTCTACCGACCCGACCTATTAGCAGTTATAAGGAAGGGCATCACTTGTTTTGAGGTACAAACCCGAGGAGTCTGAGAAGAGTTTCAACACTATGTTCCCCTGCGAATGATATAAGCCCTAAACATAAGTTTGATCTTCCCAACAGCTGATGGGATAGAACAGGGCTGCAGGCTTATCCACTGATACACGAAATCGCATAGGAGTGATTGAAATACAAGCTTTCATATGGACAGAGTGTGTAACAGTTACCATGAATGGGAAATTTAATGAAGTTCAGATGACAGAGAATAGCGGTGTTAAGCGGCAGAGCTATTATTCATAGGGTAATTGGGGACGAGAGTCTAGGTAATAATGGTTTAATAACGTGGCCGACATCACGAGTTTGTGTAATAGTGGATTTAGTATATAAAAAGGTTGAAGGTTTATTGTAAAGGGTTAGTTAATTTCATTCTAAGCACTATTGTAACTTGTAAAAGAGAGAAATGAGTCACGTCTAAGAGAGACAAAAGAAGAGGTCGGTTGACCTGAGGTGGTAATGCAAGTGTTTTATCTTTTTTGTGCTGGTGGACATAGGTTGGATCCATTCTGGCGAACCACGATAAATCTTATGTTTTGTCTGTGTGTTTTTTTAACTTCCTTCTAAGTTTGCATTTAGTTCCAAACAAACCAAATAAATTCATAGTTGAAGGAGATTTGTTCGAGGAGTGACTTTCCCGAATTACCCCTGGAATGAAAAATAGTTGTTAACAGTTAGCGTCGTTTGTAGGGAATAGTAAGACTAATGGCGGGAGACGAAAACCATAGATCTTCAGAGGCTTCGATGATAAAGTGGATGGAGAAGATGGAAGAAACTTTGCGAAGTGAGAGAGAGAATGCTCGAAACGAGAGAGAAGCAACCCAGACTTTCATGAAAGCCATGATGGAGAAAAATAGAAGGATTTTCTACCTGCTAGTCTTTTGTTTCTTCGAAAAGCTCGATTCAAAAGGACATTGTTAAGAATTGATTAGATATACGAAGGAACTATTTTTAATAGAGCCTCTCTTAGAATGACCCTAAAGATTTATAAGATGGGGATAGATCCTTTGAATATGAATAGGACTTTCCATTTTTTAAATAAAAACTTGTTCATCTATGCTTTTTTATTATTTGAGTAGGGAAGACATGTTTAATATTCTTGTGAGATACTCATGATTGGTGTATATGAATAGAAGCAAGGCATATGGGAAAAGTGTGTACCCCCACGGAATGCCAATCCTTGGTGTCATTATAAAACCCCAGGGCTGGAATGTTAACACCACATGATTTTTATCTTTAAGGAATGTTGCAAGCGTGAAGGCCTGCGTGGCGTTTTACGCCTCGAGTATCCATAGCACGTTCAGCGAGCGAGTTGGCATAGCGATTGATGCCTCAAGATAATCATAGTACATATGGATGGTAAATGGCTTCGGTACTATGGTACCTCTAGGTTTGCATAGCGTGGGGAGGGATTATTCCCCCATATTTTTGCCACCCAGTGTTGGAGGTGCAAAGCATGGGGAAGGCCCATGGGCCTCTGTAGCATTTGTATCCTCGGAAGGTATAAATCATGAGGAAGGCCAAAAAGCCTGTGGTGTTTATAGGCTCGGGATATGCCTAGCTATAGGCACTATATTTTTGCATGAAGTCCAGTGATGAGCCTCGTATGAAGGCACTACCCGATAAGTTGCGAAAGTCGTGGGAAACGGACGCTGGAAAGGAAAATTCGAAAAAAATATAATAAAAAATAAAATTAATTAATCGCTCGTGAAATTTAAATTCACTAGTTAGCCGCGGGTTCACTTAGTCGATTCTTGTTTCAAACATTAACCTCGGCCAAAAACCCCCCCACCCATCCAAAGCCCATATGCACCCATCCAAAGCCCAAACACTACCAAGAAACCATAACCCTAGCTCACCACTATATAAACCCACTTAAAAAAACCCTAGGCTTCTTCCCTCTCTCTCACCTCACAACCCCCATTTCTCTCGGCCATGGATAAGTACAAACACAAAATATAAACCCGAAACATACCTCTCCCCTAAGACTCATTTGACACTAACCAAAGATAAAGCCTTCACTTTGATTTCTCTCTCTAACTTCTCGGCCCCTCCATCTCTGTCACTCCATACTCGGCCAATCCATGAAGAATAAACCCTAAAGCTCTCCTCGGCCACTCTCTCCACCCACAGCCTCTTCTTCCATCTCAAAACAAAAAACAAATAAACCATAAACACTCAACACACCAAAAACTTACACGACCAACCAAAACTGAACAACTCTCTCGGCATCGGGATGGGCTACTATCCTTTTGCATTATCTCCTTTATCTCCTTTTAATGGTTTTGATTTAGTCAAAATAAATCTAATGGCCATTATTTTGCCAACACAAAAATCAAGCCAACTTTTGGATCAAATTCATTAATGTGTTGTCAAGATTTTGACCCTTAGATTTATCTTGATTAAATCCTAACCTTTAAAAGGATATAAAGGATATAAATGTGAAAGGATGATAGCCCAATCCCTCGGCATCATCACAAATGAAGAAAAACAAAAACCGTAGGTTCTCTGGATCTCTCCCTCTAAAACAAGACAAATTAATTCACGCTAAAGTAGCCCCTTGAGAGCCCCCCATCAATGTGAATCAACAAAGAAGCCACTAAGCCCTCAACAGAAAACACAAACAAATAAACCTCCCCTCCACCGAGCAAAACCAGAACAACATAAACCAAAATAAATCCTAACCTAGCCTCTCTCTTCACAGATTTCTCATGGTTGAGCTCTCGGCCACTCTCTTCACTCGGCATGCACACTCTTTTCAACGAACCAACACAACCAGACCACTAACGAGAATCACCAAAGAACCCTAGCACCTCTCAAAACACACAGATACAACAACAAAAGAACTAAACCCTAGCCTGGACATTTCACGCAGCCGACACATCCCCTCTTCACACAACACAGCCTCCAACGGAATGCTAAAATACAGCCCTGACCTTCAAAAGCCGTGAGAAATAAATCCTCAATCTCCTTCTGCCTTCACGTCCCTCTCTCATTCAGACCGAACACAGCCCACTTGCGAAGACACCATTCATATAAACACGAATTCACTTCATCTTTTTCTCTCGACACTAACACATAGCCGAAACTCACCACTAAAGCTTACACCTTGCAGGCCACTCACCAAGCTTCACTGACCGACACATAAGAAGCACCAGCCCCACGAAGCCAAAAGCCACTCACTCACGACATTCACACTCAGCCCACTCATACTGTTTGCTCTCTCGACAAGCCACCTACAGCCACAAAAATGTGACAACCAACACCATATTTCACTAACCAAACCGACCAAAACCAATGCCAAAAAAAACCCAAAACGGTCCCCCAAAACAGTGAACAAATCACCCAAAAATAGTCCATGAACACCTAAAAAAATAGTGAACACAACGAGCGAAAACAGTGAGTGAAAATAGAGAAATCTGCGAGCGGAAATAGCGAGTGAAAATAGAGAAAATAATAAGTGAAAACAGCTTCCAGTGACGTCCCAACGCACTCCCGAGAAGCGACTTAAAAGGTAAGACCTGAGGGTACCCTTCATTATATTTTATTTTATCGTCCTGGAAACGACATGCTTGGTTGGATGTGGAACACGTCCAACCAGGCATGCGAAGTCCTACATTGAAATCGGCCAAATCATTTGGCCACATAGTTATTATTCCGAATTTATTTCATATTATTAGTCTCTATTATTTCATATTAATTTACATTTATCGTTGTTTTATTGTTTCGTAATTTTGTTTTATGTTATTTATCTTCCTTGTTATTTCGCATATTTGTCTCATCAGTTATTTATGGTTATATGCATTATTGTATGTTATGTCTGTCTATATTGGGTTAATGATTGAGTGTTGCCTCTCATAGTATATCGTATGGAAACCCAGACGTAAATTCAGTAGCAGAATCCGAATGGACGATAGTGCGATCTGTACTTGGGATACAACTCCACGTACCGCTTGGGGAAACACTCATGCATGTGTTTATGTGATTATAGATGTCATTTTTATGATCCCGTTCGAACGTGTTATCAAACACTATAGGAACATATGCATTCTACCTTCGAACTCATTTCCGAACACTACTCGAACGCATGCATTCTGTTTTTCCATGCATCAAATCCTATCCCGTTCGAACGTGTTTTTGAACGCTACACGAACTCGTACACACTGGACAGATTCCTTTATCATGTTTTATGTATGTTTGTCTCTTTAGTTATTCCTCTCTGCTTCGTGTGCTTAATTATCTGTCGCTATTGTTAACGTTTCTATTGTCATTGCAGTGCTTCTCTGATTAGCATGTTCTTAGAATTATGCATTTGTTTTCACTTACATTTATATTTATGGGTGTGAAAACTTGTATGTCATTTGAATTATTTCGCATGAGTTGCATAAGACTTAGTTATATTATTGCATAAATCCTTTTGTTATAATCGGTATAAGTAAGGGACCATTCCGAACCTAACGGTTTGAGGTCTTCCTTTGCGAGGGGTGAGCGCGGCCTTAAATCATTTCCCAGTTCACAATGGGTGGCGACTCCATTTTATTTCTCCAATTTAGTCCCCCGCGGCTCTTTTATACTCGCGACCGGGCCGCGAGCCCGGACAATGTCGTCCACTTCTGTACCTCGTCTATAGTATGTCGACTCCACTAGGGATCGGGCCCAAAATAATATCTTGTAATATTTGTGATTTGTTCTTTAGTTAACCTTGTCTAGTGTTGATTTAACCTAAGGTATTATTGGAGTTAGATAATGATTTGGTGTCTTCCTTCACTCACTATCTTTTTTATAGCCAAAAGGAAAAGCTGTGAAGACATCTAGATAATCATCTAAAGTGATGGACTAATTTGGATGATTTATTGTTTATTCCTGTCACCAAGTCGATAAGAGCCTAAGTGGCTAGGGTATTTAAGAGAGTTCGCTCCACCCTCCCTCTAGGGAATTTTCAATAGAGAAATCCATTTGACAGTTATTCATGCATCGTGAAGTCGTTTTCGCTCGAAGTGGCAGATCATTATATAGTATCATCACTTGTTGGCACGTACTTTAGGGTATAAAAAAGTTGTTCTCATTTGGTTGCTCGGACCCTTGAGTGGGGAGACCTAGTTGTGGGTAATCCTTCGCTGACTGAAGCCTTTATCTATACTCCTATAAGCCCATATATGAACCATAATCATATATCCTATAAAAGTTGCCCCTTTATGCTTTTGATAACCACATGCATATTATATCTCATACATCGCACGCATCTCATGCATCTTATGCATACACGCATAATGTTAACCCTTGTGTCTTAAAAGTCATCATAGATATCCGTTGGGTTAGAAAAAGAAGACTTGTCAAGAGAGTTTAGCAAACATCGATATCGAGGAAAAGGAAACCAGGAACATAAAAATTTACGGCAATGATAGAAAAACCATTGGGTGGCCTTCAGCAAAAAAAAAAAAAAAAAAGAAAAAAAAGAAAGAAAAAGAAAAAAAAAAAAAAGAAAAAAATGTTTGTTTTTAGTCCTTAATAGTTAGACATAAGTCTGAAGATGAAATTGATTGCTTAGAGTGAAACCTTAGAAACGATAAATTCTTGATATGCTTTATCTGATATTTTGAGTAGTTGATCTATGCTAGGTCATAAGCACTTATTTATAGGTTCTTAACAGTGTGAAAACCTGAGCAGTTGGCAAGGTGACTAGTTGAAGAAATTGTAGGTTGATGAATGACCGTTCGCCTAAATGTCTACCCTGATTTGCTTGTGTTATGATGTGTGGTATGGTTGAAAAAAAAGTCTCTAAAGAAAAGAATTGAACCACCTATAACGGATAAGCGTGAAGCTACCCATGGATGAGTATTAGGACAACCATGAGGAGAAATGCTACCTTAAATGGTAGGTGTGTTGAAAAAAAAAAGGAAAAAAAAGAAAGAAGAAGAGAAAAAGAAAACCATACCACATTAAGCACGGAAAAGCAATGACATAGCATAATTAAGACATCTAGGTTCGTTTGACCCATCGATCCCGATTTTTGAAACGAAATCATTGAGTTGGCTTACTTAAGGAATCAAGCTGTAAAAGAACATTTGCACACACACACTGTGAGTCTGGCTTAGATCATTTATTCAAAGACTTGGATTTGAGTTGCATCGAATGTTTTGAAGGTTCTCTGGTTTCATTACTTAGCATTCTTTGAGGACAATGATATGTTTAACTATTGGGACTATTTTGTAGCCTGTGATATAGTATGTTGATACAGAATGCCACATCACGTGGTCCACCTTGACTTTGTTTAAACAGTAGAGAGCAGAAAGCTAAATCAAGTCTGGGGACAACCAGTCTACCACCCCGCGAATAAGGTATATACCGAGGACTTAAGTGTTAGACAATTATGACCCATAGCGTCACCGTTTGTAAAAGACATTGTGTTTTGTACAAAATTGACTATGTAATATTGAAATTGCCTTTTATCATTTCGTAATTCATTTACTATTACATATAAATGGTAAAAGTCCATGATTAGTTCCGGATTGAGATGATATGAGACAGTATCAATCCCTAAAGGTTTAATCATTAAATATCCCTAGTCGTAGTATTATCGAGACTGGACATCGATAATGCGGAATAGACTAGTATTGCACTTGTGCGCGTTGTGAGAGCATAACGGCACAGTTCTCATATGTTTAAGTATAGGATACTTATGCAAGTGCGATAGGAGGTTGTGTTTTACCGATGGTACAGAAAACAGCTTCGCTCTGGATAGACCCCGCGGAATCCCATTGGTAGTGTGTATATGTGTCTACGGGAGTCCGCGTCAGGGTAGATGTATTTGGTCTTAACCTGAGACTTACATCGCTAATACTTGCGACAATCGGTAAACTTAGGTTTTGGTCGTCCAGGGCTTTAACAGGTTCTGTGTACGCCTCTATTGGGTTTATCGAGAATCGTAGTGTATTGGATGTGATGTCAAGACGGAAGTGTCACTCCAGACATATGGAGATGATGATCACGCAGGGATTCATAACTCGTTCTCTATTGTGTTGCAACCATCGGGATAATGTGACAAGGTCATGATTATCCGATTCAAAGAGACTAGTTGTTTGATATCCGATATGTGCTTCGTACGGGGCAGACACTATTCCAGCCCCAGGCCTAGCACGTGACATCTGATACTGGATCGAAATACGAGATACTAGGTCTTCTACGTCTGACATAGATTATATATTCCAGTAAGAATATTTCTGGAGAATTGGGTAGGCACGGTGCTTTGCTAGAAGCCAACCATGTCTTGTAAATCGGTAAGCACGTAGTACGAGGTACTCGCTTTATCGGATAGTCCGATTACCGGATTACTGCCAACATATCCAGAGATCTCTTGGGTCGCTTCCCAAGGATTAACCGATGACAGTTGACTTAAATTGGAATTAATCTGGGATTAATTAAGAGAGAGAGAAAATTAATCTGGGATTAATATGGGCTTTGTTTAATCTGGGATTAAAAGTGTACAGTGGCGAAAGAACGCGATTAATTTGGAATTAATCGGTAAAATAAATTTAATAGTTAAATTTGATTTTTCTATTTAATTTATTCAAACGGGCTAAAATTAATATATCGGATATATTAAAATGAATTGGATTTCATTACGAGATTAAAGTCGGACTTTAATGCGAACGAACGAATTAATTTAGAATTAATTCATGAACGACGTTTGATATATATTGCGAGGCATCGTTATTTAATTAGATTGGATTTAATTATTTAACGACGAAGGATCGTTTAATTGGATTAAACGAAACCGAGCCGCGGCAAATGCCCGTAGAGATATTTGAATTTCAGATTCAAATATTTGGAGCCAAAAGTGTGGTAGGTGTTCCCACACACAAAACCACCTTGTTTTGTCTTTATGAATACCATTTACCCATCTCTACCTTGTTTTGGGTAAAAGGTGAAATGGTTTCACTTTTTGGTAAATGACAAAAAGGCATTCTCAACTTTGGTAACACTTGACACAAAAAACAAAACACAAACCCTAGAGATACAAGGCTTGGCCGAATTCTTCCTCTCCTCCTCTCTTTGATTTGATTTTCAAATCATCAAAAGCTAGCACTTTGGAAGTGAACAAAGGTGATAGGGAAACTCCTCAATAGCTTGGAATCATCCTAAAGCTTGGATTCATCATAAAGCTTGGATCTTGGAGATCTTGGATCTCAATTTTTAAAAGCTCCAAAACTCATTGTAAGTATATTCTGCACCTTATAATGATCAACTTTTGTTATGCATGCTTATTAGATCCTTATAATGTTCTAGGAACACTAACAATGGTATCAGAGCCTAATTTGAGCATGATAATTTTAGGGTTCTTGAACCTAAATATTTGGGGCTTTTTGATTTTGGGCATGTTTTTTTGAAATTGATGCTTTGAGTATGTTTACAACATGATAACTTAGAGTTATGCATGATTAGATTTCAAATAAATCAAAAGCAACAAAAAATAAAAAAATGTTAGGGTGGCCGAAAGTTACTGCCTCCTTGCACTGCAGTTTTTATTTTTTGTAACATGAAATAATGTGTTTGGATGCATGTTTAAATGATGATAGTTGGTTTAATATGATTAGAATCAATGTCTATAATGTTCATGTTAAAATCAAAGTGCATGTTGAGCATGAAATGATGATCTTAGGCTTCAATATGTCTCATGCATGCAATGATGTGTTTTTGGCTTGATTTTATGTTAAGCATGAATTATTAGTTTAAGCATGATTAATTAAGTTAATTAATATTTTGGAAATATTGAGTTTAATTAATTAATTATGGCTAATACACTTTAATTAAAATAATTGTGATATTTGGAATATTATAATTATGTAAATATGCCTTTAAAATTGAATTGGGCTAAAAGTGTGTATTTGGCCTAATGGGCTTGGTTTGACCAAGTTTGGTTTTGGACTTTTGGATTGGATCCAATTGGGCCCAAAACCAATTCCATGAAGTCCAAATACATCACTTGACCCTTTAATATTTAATTGGGCCTAATGGCCTAAATTGATTTGATGGCAATAGGGTGATTCCTATTGGGCCTTGGCATTTTGGGTTTGATCCATTATGGCCAAAGCCCATGCCTTAAAATCAATTAAAAGCCCATTGGACTTTAATTAAAAGACATTGGATGTTATTGGGCCTTTGAGACCCATCAAGATTGGATTTGGAATCCAAGTCTTTAAGGCAACTATGTAAGTGTAAATATTTAATTTGGAATTAAATAAGAATTAGTAGTTGAACAAATAAAATGGATTTAACTTGTAGTTCGATGTAATTCAAGAATACGTACTCAAAAGTATTTATTCTTAACGAGTTGGACTCGCGCAAATCAAATCATTGTTTGAACATTGGATGGTCATTAATCAAAGATTAATTAATTGGATTATGATTGATTGTAATAAACATGTTTTGATTGAATACATAATGATGTATGAAGAACGTATATCGGATGGATATTAGAAGGGCAAGGCAATTTTGGAAATTGTAATAAGTTTAGAATTTATTAAATTGGACCTGCGTGTCCAGCCTTTAATCTCATTACTCCTTGTAATTCTCTTCTCACCTATTCCCCTCAATGTATATGAGGTTTCTTTATTGTATTTTGTAAAAGGGTAGGAGTTAGAATAGTTCTAGTCGGGGAGAGGAAAGTGAGTGATTTGTTCTAGGAACAATCTGTTTAAATATCCATCCGCATATCGTTATTAATTTACTTTTGCGCCTTATGATGTTTTAGAAGCATGCTTAAGGGTGTATGATGAGACCTAATCAAAGATAATAAATTGGATGCCAATTTACGCGAAAAACCCCAAAAACATATTAAGCGTTTTTCCTTCCGTTGAGTGATTCTTACTCAAGATCCAAAGTTGGCATTGGCTTGTTGGCCAAAGTCAAGGCCTTTGTCAATTGAGGATGTGTTTGAATCATGAAGGTTTTGTTACATATCGGTGTCTTGTCCAAGTTGTGATTTGTTGGCCAAAGTCAAGATCACTTTGTCCATCGACATTGATTACGAAACTTTCCATGTCAATGGGTCCCGCTTAACTGGAATCATTAAGCTTGTTGTGCCAAAGCCAAGGCTTAGTTGATTCAGAGGAAAAAGGTTAGGAAAATAGTTTGACATATTGACATATATAAAGTATATGTGTTTCGGACTTGGATGTCCACCTACCGGATCTAGGAATTGGATGAGATCCAATTGATCTTCGAGATCTACCTAGTTAAGTTTCATACAGCTTGTTGGCCAAAGTCAAGGTTGTATGTTATTTAACGGGATCCTAGCCCACTAGGAAACTAGGTTTCCCGAGTACTCGACAGAGGGTTAGAGGCTCGCCGAAAAATAGTGGGAGGCTAGTATTGAATTTGCAATTTCATTCAGATACTTAGCTTTACGCGCTTTCAAATAATTTCGTCAATATTACTTTATTAGTTGGACTAATATATTGTTATTTTCTATGTAACAGTTAGACTGTACCCATTATCGTTGACTAGATAGTTAGACTATCGTAGATCAAGATGACTGGCAAAGGAAATGTCCGCGATATTATCATGGGAGATAATGTCTTCAAGGGCACAAATTTTGCAGATTGGGAAATGAACCTTAAGATTGTCTTAGGTTCAGAGAGGCTGTTGTATACTACACAAAGACCTCTTGGGCCAAAACCCGGACCGACTGAGACACTTGAGCTGGAGCTTTGGAAGACTCACAGCGATGATTGTGACACAACTCAGTCAATTATGCTTGCTTCGATGACTCAGCACTTTCGCAGACAAAATAGGGACTTGGATCCTTATAATATGTTGGCAAGGTTGCAAGATCTGCATCGCTCTAACAAGAGGATGCATAGATACGAGTTAGTCAGGAAGCTCTTTCGCTCACGCATGACAGATGGCATGTCCGTTGAGTCCCACGTGGCTCAGATGGTCGCCGACATCGATGAGCTGGCCAGCATGGGGATTGTCTTTGAGGCAGAGATTACTGTGGACATGGTCCTGCAATCCCTCCCCGATACTTGGAGACAGTTCATCATAAATTATAATTTGATGAACACCAGTGATACTCTTGGAGAGTTACTGTCAACTCTCAAGGAGGCTGAAAAGGAGTTTCAAAAGGGCAACAAGCGCGAGGCGCACTTTGCATCGACATCTCATGGACCTAAGGCTGGGCCCAAGGCAACTGGAGGTGTGCGAAAGAAGAAGCATATGCAAAAGGGCAAGGCCAAAAAGTCAAAGGCTTCTGGGAAGCCAAAGGACAAATCTCAAGATGTTTGCCTACAGTGCGGCAAGCGGGGTCACTGGAAGCGTGACTGCCGCGAGTACAAGGCGCTTCAGAAGGAGATAAAGGCGGGCAAGGCACCGGCCTCAGGTATGTTTGTTATTGAGATAAACATGGCTACTTCTAGCTTTAAAAATTGGATTTTTGATTCTGGTTGTGGTACTCATATATGTACTGATGCGCAGGATCTGCAGATTAGCAGGAGACTGGCTTCAGGAGAGATTGATCTGCGTGTTGGAAACGGGACACCTGTTGCTGTTTTGGCCGTGGGCACTTTTGTTTTAGAACTGCCTTCGGGACATGTACTTAAACTATCAGACTGTTATTATGTACCTAGTTTGACTAGGAATATTATCTCTGTATCTTGTTTGACCCAATGCGGGTACACTTTTGTATTCCGAAACACTGGGTGTTTTGTTTATAAAGATGATTTTGAGATATGTTCAGCTGATGCTAATAATGGTCTTTATATTTTGAATATAAATCAATCTCAAACATATAATGTAACAAACAAGGCTCAAACTAAGTAACAAAGATGAGACTTACATGTGGCATTGTCGTCTGGGACACATTAACAAGACTCGCATATCCACACTTTCGAAGAGTGGGTACTTGGACGGATTTGATCCAAATTCATATGACGTCTGCGAATCTTGCTTATTAGGCAAAATGCCTAAATCACCTTTTAGCGGTAAAGGTGTACGCGCCACCGAACTGTTAGCCCTCGTTCATAGTGACGTTTGTGGGCCCATGTCTAGCCAGGCTAGAGGTGGATTTGAATACTTCGTAACCTTTACGGATGATGCATCGCGTTATGGTTATGTGTATCTTATGAGACACAAGTCGGAAACTTTTGAGAAATTCAAAGAGTTTCGACACGAAGTTGAAAAACAGACCGGCAAGAGTATAAAGACATTACGGTCGGACCGTGGTGGCGAGTACTTGAGCAATGAGTTTCTAGATTACTTGAAAGAATATGGTATTCTTTCACAGTGGACTCCTCCTGGAACACCGCAATTAAACGGTGTATCCGAACGGAGAAACCGAACCGAACTCTGTTGGACATGGTAAGGTCTATGATGAGTCGCACTGAGCTACCTATTTCCTTCTGGGGATATGCATTAAACAGTGCAGTTCTTATTTTGAATAAGGTTCCGTCAAAGTCTGTACAACAGACACCATATGAGATATGGACAGGAAAGAAACCGGGTTCTCATTCCTAAAGATTTGGGGATGCTGGGCATACGTCAAACGTTTGGAAGGTACCAAACTTGAACCCAAATCGGATAAATGCCTATTCGTAGGATATCCTAGGGAAACCAAAGGATATTACTTCTATCACCCACGAGAGAACAAAGTATTTGTTGCTCTACATGCGCGGTTTTCCTTGAGAAGGAATCCTAAATACAGTGGTAAGTGGGAGGAAAGTAGAACTCGATGAAAATCGGAGTGATACTGTTCCTGGCATAGAATCCTCAACGGAACAAGAACAGTCCATCCGGGATGAGACTGTACCACAATCTTCTATTACACAAGGACCGCGTAGGTCGGAGAGAGTCAGGAACCAACCTGAGAGGTATGGGTTTCTGATCTCACCTCATGTAGATATTAATCTCATTGAGGAAGACGAACCGGCTACGTATGAGGAAGCGATACAAGATATCGATTCCACTTTATGGCAAGAGGCCATGAAGTCCGAAATGGATTCCATGTACACCAACCAAGTTTGGACACTGGTTGATGCACCAGAAGGCGTAAAGCCTATTGGATGCAAATGGATCTTCAAGAAGAAGACCGACATGGAAGGCAACGTACAAACGTACAAAGCTAGGCTTGTAGCGAAGGGGTATCGTCAACGACATGGTGTCGATTACGACGAAACTTTCTCACCCGTTGCCATGATTAAATCCATTCGGATAATGCTTGCTATTGCTGCATATTTCGATTACGAGATATGGCAGATGGACGTTAAAACCGCTTTCCTTAACGGAAACCTTTTGGAGGATGTTTATATGCAACAGCCTGACGGTTTTATCGTGCCTAAACTTGCAAACAAGGTTTGTAAGTTAAATCGGTCCATTTATGGACTGAAGCAAGCATCGCGGTCATGGAACCAACGTTTTGATGAGATCATAAAAGAATATGATTTCATTCAAAACGAGGATGATCCTTGTGTATATAAGAAGGTTAGTGGGAGCGCACTGACATTCATTGTCCTTTATGTTGACGATGTATTGCTTATGGGCAATGACATTCCCATGTTAACATCGGTGAAAGCTTGGCTTTCATTAAAATTCTCCATGAAAGATCTGGGAGAAGCAGCCTTTATTCTAGGAATAAAGATCTACAGGGATAGATCTAGAAAGCTGCTTGGACTCTCTCAGAGTACGTACATTGACAAAGTGTTGAAAAGATTCAACATGGATCAGTCCAAGAGGGGACTGTTGCCAGTGTCACATGGCATCTCTCTATCTAAGGACATGTGTCCTAAAACTCAAGATGAGAGAAATAGCATGAGTCGGATACCGTTCGCCTCGGCAGTCGGATCGATCATGTATGCCATGATATGTACTCGACCTGATGTCTCGTATGCTTTGAGCATGTGTAGTCGCTATCAGGCCGATCCAGGTGATGGTCACTGGATGGCAGTTAAGAACATCCTTAAGTATCTTAGACGAACTAAGGATGCTTTCTTGATTTATGGAGATGGAGAACTTGAGGTAACTGGGTATACCGATGCAAGTTTCCAAACCGATAAAGACGACTCTAAGTCGCAATCCGGGTACATATTTTGTTTGAACAACGGAGCAGTAAGCTGGAAATCTTCCAAGCAAGAGACTGTTGCCGATTCAACAACAGAAGCGGAGTATATTGCTGCATCTGAAGCAGCAGCAAAAGAGGCAGTTTGGATCCGTAAATTCCTAATTGGATTAGGAGTAGTTCCGTTAGCAGCTGAGCCCGTTCCATTATTGTGTGACAATAACGGGGCTATAGCGCAGGCTAAGGAACCACGGTCTCATCAACGATCCAAGCATGTTCTTCGACGTTTCCATCTGATTCGTGAGATCATACATCGTGGCGATGTGAAGATCGAGAAGGTCGCATCAGATGACAACATTGCAGACCCGCTGACGAAAGCTATTTCACAGCAAAAGTTTGAGAAACACATACATAGTTCAGGTGTTAGATGCTTGAGTGACTGGCTATAGGCCAAGTGGGAGATTGTTAGACAATTATGACCCATAGCGTCACCGTTTGTAAAAGACATTGTGTTTTGTACAAAATTGACTATGTAATATTGAAATTGCCTTTTATCATTTCGTAATTCATTTACTATTACATATAAATGGTAAAAGTCCATATGATTAGTTCCGGATTGAGATGATATGAGACAGTATCAATCCATAAAGGTTTAATCATTAAATATCCCTAGTCGTAGTATTATCGAGACTGGACATCGATAATGCGGAATAGACTAGTATTGCACTTGTGCGCGTTGTGAGAGCATAACGGCACAGTTCTCATATGTTTAAGTATAGGATACTTATGCAAGTGCGATAGGAGGTTGTGTTTTACCGATGGTACGGAAAACAGCTTCGCTCTGGATAGACCCCGCGGAATCCCATTGGTAGTATGTATATGTGTCTACAGGAGTCCGCGTCAGGGTAGATGTATTTGGTCTTAACCTGAGACTTACATCGCTAATACTTGCGACAATCGGTAAACTTTGGTTTTGGTCGTCCAGGGCTTTAACAGGTTCTGTGTACGCCTCTATTGGGTTTATCGAGAATCGTAGTGTATTGGATGTGATGTCAAGACGGAAGTGTCACTCCAGACATATGGAGATGATGATCACGCAGGGATTCATAACTCGTTCTCTATTGTGTTGCAACCATCGGGATAATGTGACAAGGTCATGATTATCCGATTCAAAGAGACTAGTTGTTTGATATCCGATATGTGCTTCGTACGGGGCAGACACTATTCCAGCCCCAGGCCTAGCACGTGACATCTGATACTGGATCGAAATACGAGATACTAGGTATTCTACGTCTGACATAGATTATATATTCCAGTAAGAATATTTCTGGAGAATTGGGTAGGCACGGTGCTTTGCTAGAAGCCAACCATGTCTTGTAAATCGGTAAGCACGTAGTACGAGGTACTCGCTTTATCGGATAGTCCGATTACCGGATTTACTGCCAACATATCCAGAGATCTCTTGGGTCGCTTCCCAAGGATTCACCGATGACAGTTGACTTAAATTGGAATTAATCTGGGATTAATTAAGAGAGAGAAAATTAATCTGGGATTAATATGGGCTTTGTTTAATCTGGGATTAAAAGTGTACAGTGGCGAAAGAACGCGATTAATTTGGAATTAATCGGTAAAATAAATTTAATAGTTAAATTTGATTTTTCTATTTAATTTATTCAAACGGGCTAAAATTAATATATCGGATATATTAAAATGAATTGGATTTCATTACGAGATTAAAGTCGGACTTTAATGCGAACGAACGAATTAATTTAGAATTAATTCATGAACGACGTTCGATATATATTTGCGAGGCATCGTTATTTAATTAAATTGGATTTAATTATTTAACGACGAAGGATCGTTTAATTGGATTAAACGGAACCGAGCCGCGGCAAATGCCCGTAGAGATTTTTGAATTTCGGATTCAAATATTTGGAGCCAAAAGTGTGGTAGGTGTTCCCACCACACAACCACCTTGTTTTGTCTTTATGAATACCATTTACCCATCTCTACCTTGTTTTGGGTAAAAGGTGAAATGGTTTCACTTTTTGGTAAATGACAAAAAGGCATTCTCAACTTTGGTAACACTTGACACAAAAAACAAAACACAAACCCTAGAGATACAAGGCTTGGCCGAATTCTTCCTCTCCTCCTCCCTTTGATTTGATTTTCAAATCTTCAAAAGCTAGCACTTTGGAAGTGAACAAAGGTGATAGGGAAACTCCTCAATAGCTTGGAATCATCCTAAAGCTTGGATTCATCATAAAGCTTGGATCTTGGAGATCTTGGATCTCAAATTTTTAAAAGCTCCAAAACTCATTGTAAGTATATTCCGCACCTTATAATGATCAACTCTTTTATTATGCATGCTTATTAGATCCTTATAATGTTCTAGGAACACTAACATTAAGCCATGAGAAAAAATAGAACTGAACAATCACCAGAAAAGAACCGGTAGAAGGAAATTATAAGCAGACCTAGGGGGCGATCAAAGGCTTTTATAGGCAAGAAGCACCAAAGAGCACAAGGAAGACCTAACCCATCGGAATAAGAAATACATTCATCCATACATGCATACACGTCACATGCACGTAATTTTCTTTTTGTTTTTGTTCGCATGTTTTGAAGAAAAGAAAAAAGTGGCAAAGACAAGCAATTCGAGAATAAAGCCCACATTTAATACAGTTCAGAAATAAAGCCCACATTCAGTACAGTTTGGGAACAAAGCCCACAGTCAACACAAATTCGAGAACAAAGTCCAAGGAATAAAGCCCACAATCAATTTAGTTCGGGAATAAAGCCTGCACCCTCAACATAATTCGAGAACAAATCCAAGGGAACAAAGCCCACATTCAACACAATTCAGGAATAAAGCCCATGGAATAAAGCCCACAATCAATTCAGTTCAGGAATAAAGCCCACACCCTCATCTCAATTTGGGAAAAAAGCCAAGTGAACAAAGCACACATTCAGTACAGCTCGGGAATAAAGCCGACATTCAGTACAGCTCAGGAATTCACTCTCAGTACAATTCGGGAAGAAAGTCTACTCTCAACACAGCTCGGGAACAAAGCCAATTCTCAACACAGTTCAGGAACAAAGCCTACTCTCAAGACAGTTTGGGAACAAAGCCCACTCCCTACACAGCTCGAGAATAAAGTCCACTCTCAGTACAGTTTGGGAACAAAGCCCACAGTCAACACAAGTTCGGGAACAAAGCCGAGGGAATAAAGCCCACAATCAATTCAGTTCGAGAAAAAAGCCCGCACCCTCATCTCAATTTGGGAAAAAAGCCCACATTCAGTACAGCTCAGGAAAAAATTCCCACTCTCAGTACAGTTCAGGAACAAAGCCCACTCTCAACACAGCTCGGGAATAAAGTCCACTCTCAAAAAATTTCGGGAACATAGCCCACATTTATTACAGCTCAGGAATAAAGCCCACTTTCAGTACAGTTCAGGAGCAAAGCCCACTCTCAACACAGCTCGGGATAAAGCCCACTCTCACAACAGTTCTGGAATAAAGCCCACTCTATACATAGTTCGGGAACAAAGCTCACAATCAATTCAGTTTATGAATAAAGCCCGCACCCTCATCTCAATTCGGAACAAAGCCCATATTCAGTACAACTCAGGAATAAAGCCCACTCTCAGTATAGTTCGGTAACAAAGCCCACTCTCGACACAGCTCGGGAACAAAGCCCACTCTCAACACAATTCGGGAACAAAGCCCACTCTCTACACAGTTCGGGAACAAAGCCCACTCTCTACACAGCTTGGGAATAAAGCCCACTCTAAGTACAGTTTGGGAACAAAGCCCACAGTCAACACAAATTCGGGAACAAATCTCAGGGAATAAAGCCCACAATCAATTCAGTTCGGGAATAAAGCCCGCACCCTCATCTCAATTCAAGAACACCACAGTTCGGGAACAAAGCCCACTCTATACACAGTTCGGGAACAAAGCCTAGGGAATAAAGCCCACAATCAATTCAGTTCGTGAATAAAGCCCGCACCCTTATCTCAATTCGGGAATAAAGCCCAGGGAATAAAGCCCACATTCAGTACAACTCGGGGTTAAAACCCACACACAGTATTCGGGAACAAAGCCCACTCTCAACACAGCTCGGGAACAAAGCCCACTCTCAACACAGTTCGGGAACAAAGCCCACTCTCAACACAATTCGAGTATAAAGCCCACTCTTTACACAGCTCAGGAATAAAGCCCACTCTCAGTACAGTTTGGGAAGAAAGCCCACAGTCAATACAAGTTCGGGAAAAAAGTCCAGGGAATAAAGCCCACAATCAATTCAGTTCGGAAATAAAGCTCGCACCCTCATCTTAATTCGGGAACAAAGCCCAGGGAATAAAGCCCACTCTCAACACATTTTGGGAATAAAGCCCGCACTCTCATCTCAATTCGGGAACAAAGCCCAGGGAATAAAGCCCACTCTCAACACAGTTCGGGAGCAAAGCCCACTATCTACATAATTCGGGAACAAAGCCCATTCTCTAAATAGTTCGGGAATAAAGCCCACACTCAACACATTTCGGGAATAAAGCCCATATTCAGTACAGTTTGGAAACAGAGCCCATAATCAGCACGGTTCGGGAATAAAGCCCAGAGATAGTTCGGGAACAAAGCCTATAGGTCAAAGCACCTCACCATCCACTCAGTTTGGGAACAAAGCCCATAATTCAAAAGCAGCTCACTCAGTGGTTCGGTAACAAAGCCCAGGGGACGAAGCACCTCACCACCAGATCAACTCAGTTTAAAGCATCTCACAACAACTGGTAAGTTCGGCAATGGCTTGCAAGTCAGGTAAGTAAAAAATGCATGCATGACTTTGATAGGATTGTCACTGTCACACACTACCCAAGTCCCATCAAAATTGGGGCGATTGTAGGCACTGTATTTTTGCATGAAGCCCAGTGATGAGCCTCGTATGGAGGCACTACCCGATAAGTCTCGGAAGTCACGGGAAACGGACTCTGGAAGGGAAAATTTGAAATAAAATAAAATTAATTAATCGCTCGTCAAATTTAAATTCTCTAGTTAGCCACAAGTTCACTTAGTCGATTTTTGTTTCAAATATTAACCTTGGCCCAAAACCCCGCACCCATTCAAAGCCCATACGCACCCATCCAAAGCCCAAACACTACCAAGAAACCATAACCGTAGCTCACCACTATATAAACACCACTTAAAAAAAAAACCTAGGCTTCTTCCCTCTCTCTCACCTTACAACCCTAATCTCTCTCGGCCATGGAGAAGCACAAACACAAAATATAAACCCTAAACATACCTCTCCCATAAGACTCATTCGGTACTCACCAAAGACAAAGCTTTCACTTTGATCTTCTCACTCTAACCTCTCGGCCCCTCCATCTCTCTCACTCCACACTCGGCCAATCCATGAAGAATAAACCCTAAAGCTCTTCTCGACCAATCTCTCCACCCACGGCCTCTTCTTCCCTATCACAACAAATAATAAAAAAACCATAAACACTCAACGCACCAAAAACTTACATGGCCAACCAAAACTGAACAACTCTCTCGGAATCATCACAAATGAAGAAAAATAAAAACCCTAGGTTCCCTGGATCTCTCCCTCTAAAACAAGACAAATTGTTTCACGCCAAAGCAGTGCCCTAAGAGCCCTTCATCAACGTGAATCAGCAAAGAAGCCACTAAGCCTTCAACTGACAACACAAACAAATAAACCTCCCATCCACCGAGCAAAACCAGAACAACATAAATTGAAATTAATCCTAACCTATCGTCTTTCTTCACGGCTTTCTCCTGGTTGTGCTCTTGGCTACTCTCTTCACTCGGCATGCACACTCCTCTCAATGAACCAACACAACCAGACCACTAACGAGAATCACCAAAGAACCCTAGCACCTCTCAAAACACACAGATACGACCATAAAAGAACCAAACCCTAGCTTGGACATTTCACACAGCTGACACATCCCTTTTTCACATAACACAGCCTCCAACCAAATGCTAAAATACAGCCCTAACCCTTAAAAGCCTTGAGTAATGAACCCTCAATCACCTTATGCCTTCACATCCCTCCCTCATTCAGACCGAACACAGCCCACTTGCGAGACACCATTCACATAAATAGGGATTCACTTCATCTTTTTCTCTCGACACTAAACTCACCACTAAATCTTACACCTTGCATGCCACTCCCCAAGCTTCACTGACCGACACATAACAAGCACTAGCCCTACAAAGACAAAAGCCACTCACTCACGACATTCACCTCAGCCCACTCACACTGCTTGCTCTCTTGACAAGCCACCAGCAGCCACAAAAATGTGACAACCAACACCCCACTTCACTAACCAAATCGGCCAAAACCAATGTTGAACACTACAAATAAAATAATCCTCCTGACCGACACCAAAATAACAATAGAATACACCTAAAAATCGAACAAAATACCCCTAAAAATAGTCCAAAAAAATAAACCAAAATGGTCCCCCAAAATAGTGAACAAATCACCCAAAAACAATCCCCGATCATCCCAAAAAATAGTGAACATAGCGAGTGGAAACAACGAGTGGAAACAGAGAAAACATCGAGCAAAAATAGTGAGTGAAAATAGAGAAAATAGCAAGCAGAAACAGAAAACCAGTTGAAACAGTGGAAACGCTAACCCTTCAGGCGATGTCCAAACGCAATCCCGAGAAGCGACTTAAAAGGTAAGACCTGAGGGCACCCTTCATTATATTTTATTTTGTCGTCCTGGAAATGGCATGCTTGGTTGGACGTGGAATACGCCCAACCAGGCACGCGAAGTCCTACATTGAAAACGTCCAAATCATTTGGCCACATAATTATTATTCCGCATTTATTTCGTATTATTAGTCTCTATTATTTCGCATTAATTTACGTTTATCATTTTTTTATTGTTCCATATTTTTGTTTTGTGTTATTTATCTTCCTTGTTATTTCGTATATTTTTCTCTTCGGTTATTTATGGTTATATGCATTATCGTATGTTATGTCTATCTACATTGGGTTAATGATTGAGTGTTGCCTCTCGTGGTATATCGGATGGAAACCCAAACGTAAATTCCATAGCCGAATCTGAATTGACGGTAGTGTGGTCTGTACTTGGGATACAACTCCACGTACCGCTTGAGGAAACACTCATTCATTTGTTTATGTGATTATAGATGTCATTTTTGTGATCCCGTTCGAACGCGTTATCAAACGCTACACGAACATATGTATTCTGCCTCAGTCCATTTGAACGCATTTACAAACGCTACTCAAACGTATACATTCGGGCGTATCCCGTTCGAACGCGTTTCCGAATGCTACTCAAACGCGTGTATTCTGTTTACCATTCGAATGAGTTTCCGAATGCTACTCGAACACATGTATTTTGTTTTACCACGCATCATATCCTATCCCGTTCGAACGTGTTTCCGACACTACATGAACGTGCACACAGTTGGCAGATTCCTTTATCATATTTTATGTATTTTTGTCTCTTTAGTTATTCCTTTATACTTAGTGTGCTTAATTATCTGTCGCTATTGTTAACGTTTCTATTGTCATTGTCGTACTTCTCTGATTAACATATTTTTAGAATTATGCATTCGTTTTCACTTACATTTATATTTATGGGTGTGCAAACTTGTATCTCATTTGAATTATTTTGCATGTATTGCATAAGATTTGGTTATATTATTGCATAAATCCTTTTGTTACAATCGGCATAAGTAATGGACCATTCTGAACCCAACAGTTTGAGGTCTTCCCTTGCGAGGGGTGAGCACGGCCTTAAATCATTTCCTAGTTCACACTGGGTAGCGACTCCATTTTTTATTTCTCCGGTTTAGTCCCCCACGGGCTAATTCGTACTCCCAACGGGGCCACGAGCCAGGACTGTATCGTCCACTTCTGTATCTCGTGTACACTAGCACAGAGATGGAGAATACCTCTGTGGCATTGGCCATCCCAGTTTAAATACGTAGAAGCATATAATAAGTAAGGCATGAGGGTCTCCGTAGCGCTTGCAGACTTGGGGTCTATCTAGCATTGGAAATATCTCATGGCGTTGGCCACCCCTTGATCCATAGCTCGATTTTCCGAGACGTTTAACTATAAGGTTCAAAATTATTGTTTTGGGTGGCGTTGGGCAGGATGCTGTCTCAAGCTCCCTTGTTGTTTCTTTGGGTATGTATGGGGTATGTGATATATCACCCTCATTTTATTTGTCTTGTTTTTATCTTGGTTTTATATTTGATGGACGACTTGAAGTATTACACAATTTCCAATCTCCATGGTGATTTTCGGAGGTTTCAAATCTTCCATCACGGTTAAGTCTTGGAAAGATGTTTGATGGCTCAGGGCTGCATTCATTTCGTCGAGACTATGGTATAATTTGATCGCTCCGGGTAGCATTCGTTCCGCCGAGGCCATGGTATGATTTGATGGCTAGGGGATGCATTCGTTTCATCGACGCCATGGTTTGATTTGATGGCTCAGGATTGTATTTGTTCCAATGATGCCAAACATTCATTTGTGGCCATGTTGTTGCACTAGTTCGGGGGCGGGTTATGTCCCACCGAGGCCTTGATATGATTTGATGGCTCGGGGCTGCATTCATTCCACCGAGACCATGTTGGGGCACATGGAGGGTATATTCCCTTGTGGTCAAGTTGTTACACCGGTTCGGGGTCGGGTTACATCCCACTGAAGCCTTTATATGATTTGCTAATGAGATTGGAGTTTCTCCCCTATGGCCATGTATTGATGGCACAAGGAAAGAATATTCCATTATGGCCAGGTTTCATCATTGGGTCGGGATCGGGTTACATCCCACCAATGTCTTATTATCTTCATTGACTCGGGGTTGAGTTACGTCCCGTCGAGGCCCTTTTGCTGTGTGATAGGCCGAGGTGAGTTTTCTCTCGTAACCTATGTTGTGTTTGTAGTTCTGTGCAGATCATCCTCTTCTAGGATCATAACATGTCAAGAGCGTGCATTTGCCTGAGGTGGCATAAGATGAGTTTCTTCATGCAGAGAAATCAGTGAACGAACTGGCCAGAGATAGCTCAAATCAACATTTTCTATAAAAGAGAGCCTAGTGGAAGAGATGGTCAAGCTATGAATATAAAACATTGAAGCTTGCAGATCGAGGAACCCGCTCTTAGACTATTTGATATCGAGAACTAGGGGACTATCCATACAACCGTTATATTTTCCGGCACCAAATCACAAACTCGTTGATACCAAGAACTAGAAGACATATATTGATGGTGATATTCAGACCCGAGAAGAGTCAAATTATAGAAAACGGTAGTAAATGGATTTCGTTTACCAAAATGGGACCCAAGATCTTTACACAAGATAAGGGTCCATGCTCGAGTGTATTTGACCCGATGAATATGGGGAACCAGCCGAGGCACAAGTCATATTGACCCGAGGAAGGTCATCACTAGAAGATACAAGTCCAATGCCCGTGATCAAGCTCATAAGCTTTCAAACATTTGTCAAGAATGTTCGGGAAAGTGAGGGAAGTGAAGGCATCTCTATCGACCCGACCTTTTAGTAGTTGTAAGGAAGTGCATCACCTGTTTAGAGGTACAGACCCGAGGAGTCAGAGTAGAGTTTCAACATTATGTTCTCTTGCGAATAATATAAGCCCTAAACAGAAGTTTGATCTTCCCAACTGTTGATGGGATGGAGCAGGGCTGCAGGCTTATCCACTGACACACGCAGCCGCATAAGAGTGGTTGAAATACAGGCTGGCATATGGGCAGAACGTATAATAGTTACCAATAATGGGCAATTTAATGAAGTTCAAATGGTAGTGAATTGCGGTGTTAGGCGGCAAAACTATTATTCATAGGGTAATTGGGGAAGAGAGCTTAGGTAATAATGGTTTAGTAATGTGGCTGACGTCACAAGTTGGTGTAATAGTGGAGTATAGTATATAAAGGGGTTGAGGTTCATTGAAAAGGGTTGGTCAATTTCATTCTAAGCACTCTTGTAACTTATAAAAGAGAGAAAAGAGTCATGTGTAAGATAGAAAAAAGAAAAAGTCAATTGACCCGAGGTGGTAATATGAGTGTTTATTTCTTTTGTGCTCGTGGATGTATATTGTATCCATTCCGCCGAACCACGTTAAATCATCTATTTTGTCAGTGTGTTTTCTCATCTTCCTACTAAATTTTCATTTGGTTACCAATAAACCAAATAAATTTAAATTTGAGTGAGGTTTATTCGAGGAGTGACTTTTCTGAATTATCTCTGAAACGAAAAACAGTCGTCAATAGATTCTTTTATCAATTCAAAATTCAAAACAGTAAATGAAAAATATTGAAAGGGAATCAAAGAAGAGAAACATTGAAAAAAAGTTGAAACAGGGGAGAAGCTAATCTGACAAAGAGCAACTCATTTCGTAATCCAAAAAAATAAAACAAAGTTAGTACAGATTAGAGCTTTCAGAACGAACAGCTTCTGAAAATTTCTGAATATTGGGTGTTGTAAGTGGTATTTTATTTTATTATTATTTTTTTTTTGTCTCTCTCATCATTATTGTAAAAAAAAAAAAAAAAAAAAAAAAAAAAATAACTCACTCCTAAAGTTACTCTTTTAATTAATTACCCAGCTTCTTGTTTTAATTGGTATCTCGCTCCTAAAGTTTCGGGTCACCGCGCAACACAGCCACCGCTCTCTCTCTTTTCGGGTAATATAACAGGCTCATTACCTGCTCCTATTTTGCCACATCAGATTTTTTTTAATACAAAATGATAAACCTACAAATTTTTTTACCGAATTTCTGTAGCTCACTGAAGCAACAGTGAGAGAGTTGGAAAGAATTTCGGGAAAAAAATTTGTATGTATATCATTCTCTTTTTTATATATCATTCTCGCCCGACTATTCGTGTCTTCAATTTTTTTACACTCTAGTCTAATAAATAGTCAAACTCTGTTCAAAATCAAACCAAAACACAAATCTAGATTAGTTTTGTTGCATTTTTTAAACTGCTTTATCTATTTTATTTTAATTTTGCATAATAATTGATAATTGATTCTGAAATGAAATGAATCTCATTTACTTTTGGTTTCATATTATATTTCCATATTTACCCATTATTCCAGTTCTTCACAATAGAGGTGTTTGTTTTACGGGTGGGTCAATTTTTTTGATCAAGAAAAAATTCTTTCTGAAATTCAAAAAATGAGGAAGAGATCTGCCAAATGTTAGATTAGTGAGTGGAAGACAAGGATCTATTTGACACAAATTAAAAACGTTGATTTTGTATTAAAATTTGGTAAAAAAATATTAGAGGTAACTGTTAATATGAACGTTTTATAGATGACCTTTCAAAAAAAAGTTATATATATGATTTTATAAATAGTTTATTTTATTAATAAAGCTCATGTTGGATAGAGTAAAATTCGATTTTTATAAACTAGTTTTGAGACCATCCGTGATATGAGGTTTGAGATTTTTTCGACTTACATAGACTTGTATTCTTGGCAAGAGGAGAAATTAAATTAGTTATCAGTTCATATCAACCTCAAGTATAATATGATATACAAAATAATATACAAGTCTACGTAGGGCTGGGGTACTGGACATGAGTATTCGAAGATTTAAGGCAAAGTAAAATTATGAGATCCAAAAAAAAAAAATTATGAGATTCATTCAATCACCGCTTATATAGACGTTTTGAAGAAAATAAAGAAAACGAGCGATTAAAAATTTAAACTAAATTAGGAGTTAATATAATTTTTTATTTTTATTTTTTATTTTTTATTTTTTGCTTTCTGTTCTGTTGGCATTTGGAAATAGGAATTTTGGGGTTTCTCTCTAAAATCAAACTTTATTACTTTCTCCCTCTGTTGTTCGCGCTCTGATTTTTCCCCAAGTGTTTTTATTGCTCCTAAAATAAAATAAAAATTAAATTAAATGAAAATTATGTAAAATTAGAAGCCCTTAAAAATGGGGCCTTAGGATCATTAATTGAGGACAATAGACACAAGCTTACTAAGTCTATGTGTAAGGTCAACCCTTTTAATATTTGGAGTAATTATTTAATATCATTATTTTATAGGTGATGATCTACCCCCAATTAATCATATTGACTTATATTAAATATAATTATAATTTATTTAGATTTTTTAATTATTTTAACATGTGTGATAAATCTCATTAATATTCTTCTTTATTACATTTGAATTACCATTTTTGTGTTCCATTAGTGGATTTTTATCCTCCAATTGTTGATTGATGCATGAATTGAAGGCCAACTATTGCAAATAAAGAAATGAGAAAGAGAATTGTAAAATATTAATTTTACTTCATACCTTTTTACTAAACAAAAATAATAAAATAGCCCCTTAGAGAAAGTTCAAGTCAAGTCAATAAAATCCATAAAACTAAAATACACGAACACATGCGCACATACCACATTTAATATCCAACTTTATGTAACTTGATTCGAAAGTAGTTGTTGACGAAAGAAAATCACCATAGAGTAAGATCGCCCTAAAGCAAAGAACTAAAGGGGAAAGACAAAGCTAGACAGGGCAACGAAGGAAAGAGCGATCAGAACAATCACCAGACGAAACAGCGATTAGAACAATAGGGGACTCAGGACAACCGAAACAGTAATTTGAACGATAGAGGACTCAGACCGACCGAACACATGATCTCACGATTACAACAGTTAGACAGTTTCCCTTCACGATCAAGCAGTTATAGCACAAAACCCAAACGCTTGGAGGCACGACCAGGCAGTTACAGGGAAGTTAAGGACTGAAACTGTCCCAGCAGTATAATTTCCACTATAAAAGACTCACTCATTCGAAGAGAAAAGCCCCCGATCAAACGAAGACTCAAACGAGCATTCTATTTTTTATTTCGTAGTTTTATAATCTTTAGGACTGTAATTTGTATGCTTGTGCCCCTTGGAGGCTTATTCACTTAATCAAACACCCCTTGTTGGGACTTTGTCTCAGGAGGTTTGAACCTTACACGCTCTTCTTTCTTCGCGCAGAAAATCGCGCAAACAGTTTTTGGCGACCACAGTGGGAGCAATTGGTTGTAAGAAGTGGAGATGTCTTTGAAAAGAAACACTCAAACTGGCTCAAGTACGGAGGAAGGGGGACTGGAGCAAACCAACCAGCCCCACGTTCTAACCTTAGTGGGCCACTTCGAGGGTCTGGCGGACGCTAGTCGATATGAATCTATGCGAGAGCTCTGCCTTAATATGGTTCGTGCATTGTTCGGTGAATTCACACAGGATGTTGTCGAGCAGGTTAGGCTTCAAAATTCTCATATCATAGATAAGTTTACTTCGACTAGTAACTCACATCATGAAAATATAGCCAAACACTTAAGCTCATTGAACAAATTGATGGCCAAATGTGTAAACGGGAGGACAACCTTGCCGTGGACTACACCCCCTGCACCGATCAGTCAGGAGGCTGGTCCGAGCAATGTTCCCCCACAAGGGATCACTATCCCTACGACTTCCAGAGGGGGACAACGACCCATATCTAGGGCCGAATCTACACCAAGGGCTAAATATGGTGCAACATGAAGTGGTGTTGCCCCAAGGTCCCCAGGTTTCTCAAGGACAGAACCATGACTATATCCCACTTGTGAGAGGACCACAACCACCACCCATAGCAATGCCATTCAATGGCAATGACATTGTGAGAAAACAGATGACCGAAATTCTTCAAAATCAATTCGGTATGGGAGTATGACTAATTCGACCGAGATATCGAAAGCCATATCTAGATTGGATCGATGTGGCGTTTCTGTGGCCTAGAAATTACAAAGTACCAGATTTTTATCTATTTACAGGATCTGAGGAAGTTTCCACTGTGGAACACATAGGGCGATTTACCCTTCAGTGTGGAGAAACAACTGATTTCCACAAATTGAGGTTATTTCACATCTCACTGTCATGAGTAGCTTTCTCCTAGTATGTCAGCCTGCCGGACAACTCAGTAGAAAATTGGCAATAAATTGAACAACTGTTCCATGCGCAATTCTACAAGGCCGAATATGAAGTGGCTTTAGCCGATTTGGAAAACTTAAGACAGTTGCCAGGAGAATAGGCCGAGACGTTCTTACAAAGGTTTAAGGTAGCTCGAGGCCGATGTTACGTGCCTTTTCCAGAAAAAGAATTTATGAGAATGCCCAAAGCTGTCTTAATTTCGATATAAAAAATAAATTTCAAGATCGCGAATTTTGGGACCTCCCCCAACTCACCACTAGTGTAATACGATATGAACGATTACTAAGAGAAGAGAATCAAATGAAAAATTCCAACAAGGAACGTATTACAGGAACATTAATTATGAAGTAGGTGAAATGGACATCGAATCGGCCGACTTATGTTTAGCCGAATTGGTTAAAGGAAAACCATACGTTTGTAAGGCATGGGCCGAACCCCAAGCCAAAGAAAATAACGAGAAAAAGAGTAGAAACTTCTCTTTTGATATCATAAAAGTAGATGCCATATTTGATCAGTTATATAAAGATAAACAGATTAGTTTGAGCGATCGCCACACGTTACCAAACGCCGAGGAAATCGTGTTGGACAGTTATGACCCATAGTGTCACTGTTTGTGAAAGACATTGTGTTTTTGTATAAAATTAACTATGTGGTAATGAAATTGCCTTTTACCGTTTTGTAATTTATTTACTTTGAAATATAAATGGTAAAAGTCCATATGATTAGTTCCGGATTGAGATGATATGAGACAGTATCAATCCATAAAGGTTTAATAATTAAATATCCCTAGTCGTAGTATTATCGAGACTGGACATCGATAATGTAGAATAAACTAGCATTGCACTTGTGCGCGTTGTGAGGGCATAACGGTATAGTTCTCATATGTTTAAGTATATGATACTTATGCAAGTGCGATAAGAGGTTGTGTTTTACCAATGGTACGGAAAACAGCTTCGCTCTGGATAGACCCTGCAGAATCCCATTGGTAGTATGTATGTGTGTCTATTGGAGTCCGCTTCATGGTAGGTGTATTTGGTCTTAACCTGAGACTTGCATCGCTAGTACTTGCGACAATCGGTAAACTTTGGTTTTGGTCATCCAGGGCTTTAACAGGTTTTGTGTACGCCTCTACTGGGTTTATTGAGAATCGTAGTGTATTGGATGTGATGTCAAGACGGAAGTATCACTTCAGACATATGGAGATGATGATCACGCAGGGATTCAGAACTGGTTCTCTATTGTGTTGCAACCATCGGGATAATATGACAAGGTCATGATTATCCGATTCAAAGAGACTAGTTGCTTGATATTTGATATGTGCTTCATACGTGGCAGACACTATTCCAGCCCCAGGCCTTGTACGTGACATCTGATACTGGATCGCAATATGCAATACTACGATATACTACGCCTGATACAGATCGTATATTCCATTAAGAATATTTCTGGAGAATTAGGAAGGCATGGCGCTTTGCTAGAAGCCAACCTTGTCTCATAAATCGGTAAAAATATAGTACGAGGTACGTACCGTAGGAAATGCTTTCCCTCGCGCAGCGGAAGCGGTTAGGCCCTCAGATCGAACTTGAAAAATTTTTCTGCTCTCCCTTCATTTGGCCGAATGATACCAGTGAGTACACTAAAATTTGCTTCTGTTCTTCATAAGATTTCAGCCCCAGAATGCCCCCGAAACAGTCTCCGAACAGCCCCTTGAACTGCAGTGAAAAAGCAGACTATTTACACCCGTTTCACGCACGAACTGCACTCAAAATAGTCCACAATATGCGTGAACTGCTGTATGTGTTTAGGTCTGAATTTTCACTTAAAATCAATCCTAATTCAGCCCTAAAATTCCCAAAAGTGTTTCCCAAAAACCCGAATAAAAAAAAAAAACAAAACCGAGCCCTAGAATTGGCTAGTGTGCGCGCGGTAGTGGGTAATTACTTGCCTCACTGCCGTGAGTTGTAGGTGAATGGGGAGAAGAGATTTCCAAAGCCACAAGGTCTTCTGAGCTATGTCTCGTTACTAACGGAGGGTAGTGTGGGCTACACTCACAAATTAATCCCTAAACCGTTTAGAGATTAAATCACACACCGAAATAATTTTCTGGTTCTTCAATTCACTTTCTCAACTCTTGAGGGCTTGAAGAAGAAGAGAAGGAGGCTAGGTTCTCTAATTTTCTGGATCTGAAAAAGAAAAATATATTTTTTTTTATACTTAGGGTAATTTGTTTCATAAAATAAATCAACCACAAGTCTCCCATTCCCTCTAAGTTTCGGCCAGGGCAAGGAATTCTTGTTTGATTTTGTTTCCAAAACAAACAAATCATATTCCTTACACCATAGGGAATTCGGCCAAGGCCTATTATTTTGATTTGATTTTGTTTCCCAAACAAACAAATCATATTCCTTATCTAATAGGGAATTCGGCCAAGACATCCTATTTTGATTTGATTTTGTTTCCCAAACAAACAAATCTTATTCCTTATCCAATAGGGAATTCAGCCAAGGCAAGGATTTTTGTTTCCAAAATAAATCTTAGCCTTATTAAATTATATCATATATAATTCAATATTCTATTTTCAATAATTATCATATAATTATTAATACCTTACATTAACTTTTAATGTATAGTCTCAAGTGTGATGTAATTAATATCATTAATCATATTAATAATATTTATTCTTTGTGAGTCTATAATTGGACTATCCAATTATATTAACTCCGCTAAAGTATATCGAGCTAGCAAGGGGACCAAATGGACCTACGGTTCTGAGCTCTAATAATCTCGAAATATTAATTAAGCTCTTAATTAAATATTCTGAATTATTAACTCCGGGCTATTCCACTAAAAACCCGAAGTTGCACTCCCGTTATCGTAGATGAAATATTAACTCAAACCAAGTCGGTGTCCATCGATATAGTCATTGCATACGAATTGATCCTTCACGAGTATCTCGTAATTAGAGTATGGTCATAATATCCCTTATACCCCTCTAATTATTTTTACCTTAAGTACCATTGATTCTCTAATGAACGATTTATTCATAACTATTATGAATATTAATTTTTATATTAGTAGTAGAAATACTTGAGCGCTCAAATCGTTCAAGTACCGAATCAACCCTTAAGAAAGATACTCATCCACTTCTCGCAAGAAGGAGTGAATTCCATGTCTATGTAAAACGTTCCCAACTATAAAACAAACTGTGCCCCCAGAGTACGTAGCTATTGGTTGGGACTGCTACACCAACCTCACCTTTGTAAATCAAAGGACATAGCCTGCCATGCAGGAGTTCGTAGTACACTCAGGATTAAAATCGATCCATATATGACCATCAAGTAGATTAAAATGACTTTCTTTGTTTAGCGGATATTATAAGAATGTCATTTCTATCTGGGTCCAGTCCTATATGATCACATCATACAAGGTGCCTCCATTCTCATATCTCTACATGGACGATCCAGATTAAGATCGCCATACAAATATAGAATGGACCGCAGCTATAGATAAACCATAAACAAAGTACCCGGTTATTTGCTCTCTATGAACTATTTAAGATTAATAACTTCAGACTTAAATCCTCTGGTGTATGACACTCATACACTAAGTCTGAAGGTACATAAGTAATCTACATTATTTACGAGGATATAATATGCGAAAGTTAAAAAAATAATTTTGATAAATGAATAATGCATCTTATTATTTTAAAACACATGAAACCGTTTACATCACATGTAGCTCTAGGGCATACCTCCCAACAATCTCCTACTTGCACTAGAGCAAATGGGACATGTCATGTAATCCTAGACCAACTAGGTGACCTTCAAACACTTTAGCCGGCAAGGTCTTTGTAAACGGATCAGTAAGGTTCTATGCGGGTGCAATCTTTATGACGGTAACGTCCCCTCTCTGCACTATCTCTCTGATGAGATGATATTTCCTCTCTATATGCTTTCCCATCTTGTGGCTTCTTGGTTCCATGGAGTTTTCCACCGCTCTACTATTATCGCAATAGATGCTGAGTGGTTTATCCATATCTGGAACAACTTCCAGATCTCCCAAGAATTTACAGAGCCAGACTGCTTCTTTAGCTGCTTCACAAGCCGCTACATATTCAGCCTCTATAGTGGAGTCAGCAATGCAAGATTGCTTTATGCTCTGCCATACAATAGCCCCACCACCTAGGGTGAACACTGATCCAGATGTCGATTTCCTGTAATCAACATCTGTCTGAAAATTAGAGTCTGTATATCCCCTTAGGATCATATCCTCACTGGAATATATTAGCAAATTAACCTCTCGTTCTCTTAAGATACTTGAGAATGTGTTTCACAGCCACCCAGTGATCCAATCCTGGGTTTGACTGAAACCTACTGACTACTCCCACTGCAAAATAGATGTCCGGTCTCGTGCATAACATGACATACATGAGACTACCAACTGCTGAGGCATATGTGATATGTCTCATTTCCTCAATACCCTGAGGTGTCTTAGGAGACTGTTCCTTCGACAAATGAATTCCATACCGATAAGACAGATTGCCTTTCTTGGAATTCTGCATCCCGAATCGCACAAGGATCTTGTCGATGTAGGATGCCTGAGACATAGTTAACAGTCATTTATTGTGATCTCAAAGTATCTAGATCCTAAGAACATAACTGGCCTCTCCAAAATCATTCATTTGGAATTGCTCAGCTAGCCAGGTTTTTACGTCTGATAATATCCTTACATAATTCCCAATGAGTAAAATATCATCAACGTATAAAACGAGAAAAACCACATTCCCTTCAATGACGCGCTTGTATACACAAGGCTCATCAACATTCTGATCAAAATTATAAGACTTGATCGTTGTGTCAAATCTTATATTCCAAGATCGAGATGCCTGTTTGAGTCCATAAATGAACCTTTGCAGTTTGCAAACTTTTTACTCTTGACCTTGGGCGATGAACCCTTCTGGTTGTATCATATAGATACTTTCATTAAGATTGCCATTCAAGAATGCAGTCTTGACATCCATTTGCCAAATTTCATAGTCATAATATGCGGCAATAGATAGAAGAGTGCGGATGGATTTAAGCATAGCTACTGGCGAGAAAGTTTCCTCATAGTTAACTCCCTCTTTTGGGTATAACCCTTGGCCACTAGTCTAGCCTTGAAGGTCTGTACCTTCCCATCCGATCCCCTCTTCCTCTTGTAGATCCACTTGCAACCTATGGGTTTCACTCCATCAGGTTGGTCTACAAGTTCCCAGACCGAGTTGGAGTACATGGACTCCATCTCTAGGTTCATGGCTTTGAGCCATTCCTCTTTGTCAGAATCATCCATTGCACTAATATAGATCAATGGATCATCTATACCATCGCTGGAGGCGACAACTTATGCCTCTCCAACCCCTAGGTAGAGATCAGGTTGTCGTACAATCCTCCAACTGTGTCTAGGTGGTAGATCATTCTGACTGGGTAGCATCTGACTATCAGATGACGAATGTGCTATGTATTTGTCACTTTCTTTGACGATGGCGTGCTGGTCGAACCAGTAAGTAACTCATCGAGTAATATCTTACTAAGAGGCTTGAACTCCCTTATATAGTCCTCCTCTAGAAACGTAGCATTTGTCGATAAAAATACTTTATTGTCATCAGAACTGTAGAAGAATCCACCCCTAGTCTCCTTTGGGTAGCCTACAAATAGGCACACTTGAGAACATGGCTCTAACTTTGTAGTCTTATTCTTCAGCACATGTGCTGGACTCCCTCATATGCGAAAATATCGTAAACTGGTTTTGCGACCATTCCACAACTCTAAAGGAGTCTTAGGAACAGACTTAGATGGAACTACATTAATGATATATATTGCGGTTTGCAGTGCATATCCCCAGAATGAACTAGGTAGTTAGCTATAACTAAACATAGATCTCATCATATCTAGTAGGGTTCGATTTCTCCTTTCTGCAACACCATTTTGTTGTGGTGTTCCAGGTGCTGTGACCTGGGATACTTTCCCATGCTCCACTAAGAATTCCTCGAAATCTCTGTCGAGGTATTCCTCTCCATGATCTGATCGTAGAGTTTTGATTGTCTTACCTAATTGGTTCTCAACCTCAGCACGATACTCTTTGAACTTTTCAAAGGTATCTGATTTGATGCATTAGGTAGACATACCCATATCTTAAATAATCGTCAATAAATATGACGAAGTATTCATAACCACCTCGGGCTTTTACATTCATATGTCCACAAACATCGGAATGTATTAGTTCTAATGGTTGACTGGCTCTTATACCTTTTCCAGTAAAAGGTCTCTTGGTCATTTTTCCTTTTAAACAGGATTCACAAACTGGTAAAGTCCTGAGCTTTAATTGGTTTAAGGCTCTATTCTTTATCAATCTATTTATTCGGTCAAGGTTGATGTGACCAAGTCTAAGATGCCATAGATATGTGTCATCGTGAGAAATCTTTTACCGTTTGGTTTTAGGTTTTTCAACCTTAAATATTTCAGTGTTGAGCAGCGACCTATGTATTAACGGTCTTAACACATATAAGTTATTTTCTGAGTTTCCTGTGCATATAGTTAATCTATTTTTACCAATAATAACCAAATTACTATTAAAAGAAATTGAATAACCATCATCCATTAGTCTAGAAACAGAAATCAGATTCCTACGAAAACCAAGAATGAATAACACATTATTCAAATTTAAATAACTATTATTAATAAAATTTAAACTGGAAACTCCCACTGCTCTTGCTGAAACGACATCCCCTGTCCCGACCCTCATGGTGTATTCACCTTCAGAAAGGTCCCTCTATGAATCAAGTAGCTGTAAATAAGAACAAATATGGTTAGTGGCCCCAGAATCAACAATCCAAGCGGATTTATCATCCTCCACTAATAGAGATTCAATAACGAGTAAATCATATTTACCTGTTTCCTTTTTCTCCTTCAGCTCAGCAAGGTATTTAGGACAGTTCCTTTTCCAATGCCCATTCTTGTCACAGTGGAAACATTTTCCTTTGGGCTTGGTATCCTCGGAGCCTTTTCTTGTTCTTCTTTTTCATGGGCTTACCCTTAGCCTTTCCAGTGCCTTTCTTCTTCTTCTTTGCAGATTTAGAAGATTTGGAAACATTTGCCTCTGTATTGGACTTACGAGGATCCACAAGCATGGACTCGTAATGGGTGAGCTCATTAAGAAGTTGGGTCAAAGTAAAAGATAACTTGTTCATAACATAGTTGCTTTTAAAATGCAGGAAACTCTTCGGAAGAGTTTCCATAATCATGGTCACCTGGCTACGCTCGTCAATACGAGCTCCATGTGTTTCAGTAGTATTGAGATAAGTCATCATCCTTAAGACGTGCTCTCGGATTGATGTCACATCCTGTTGACGGCGGATTTTGGTCTCAGGGTAATATGGGAATATTACCTCCGAGGTAATCCTCCTTCAACGGTGAATTTGTTTGGTTATGGGGGAAACCAAAAGCAAACTTAGCAGAAGACAGATAATACGCCAATCGACAAGGAGATTTAACGTGGTTCGGTGGATTTGGATCCGACCTACGTCCACGGACACAAACAGGATGACACTTTTATTGCTGAGATATGCTTCTCCGATATCTCTTGGGTTTGCAAGTGTGATTACAATGATCTTGATGATCTTGATTATGATGTTTTGGATCCTCCTTTCTCCTATGCATACTCTACCCTCCTATTTATAATGGTGAAGAAATCAGATTCTTACTTGTACAAGAATTCCCAGTCTAAGATGGTTTTCTTTTCCTACAAGGTTTCCTAATTGAAACAATTCCCTTTTCCCATAAGGATTCCTATTCAAAATTATCTTTACTCTCTTTATCCTATTAGGATGTTGACTTATCAATTTTACCCCATGGAAGTAGGATAATTAAATATCTTATCCTGTAGGAATAAGATTTCTTATCTTCTGGAGCATGTCTCGCCGGATGGCCGGTCTTCATGAGGTCGGTCATCACGATCCTTCGAGCTAAGAATGCTTCTGCCGATCTGATTAATGCCCGGTCGCTGATCCAAAGTGGTCGGTTACTGATGAAAGTGCTCGGTCTCTTACTGTCTATAATACTCATGTGACCGGGTCGGCATTTAATGACTTTGATCAAGAAGGGAATTACCCTTTTGTCCCTACCGCGCTGCTTTAAATTATATAGTGCCTAAAAACACCATCAACACCTATCCCCTAGTTCTCGGTAACAACGAGTTTGCGAGTTGATACGGGAACTATAAAAAAGATGGTGCGCCGATGAATTCGTCGGTGGTCACTCCAGGAACCGCAGAGAAAAATGTCTTGGCCGCAAATCTGGTCCTTCCTGCCACCTTCATGTGCTTAGTCAACGAGGATCCCGATATCTACCAATGGAGAAAATGCTTTGCCTTTATGCTGATAACGATCGACCCGGTGGGACGTAGCCCGCCCCGAGCTGAGAAGAACATTTGGCTCCGGGGGAATGTCACATCCCCAGTCCAAAGAAGCTGACTCGGTGGGACGTAACCCGACCCCAAGCTGAAAGAAAGACTTGGCTCTGGGGGAATGTTACATCCCCAGTCCAAATAAGCTGACTCGGTGGGACATGACCCGACCCCGAGCTGAAAGAAATACTTGGCTCTGGGGGAATGTTACATCCCCAGTCTAAAGAAGCTGACTCGGTGGGACGTCACCCGATCCCGAGCTGAAAGAAAGACTTGGCTCTGGGGGAATGTTACATCCCCAGTCCAAAGAAGCTGACTCGGTGGGACGTAACCCGACCCCGAGCCGAAAACATCAACCTCGGCGGTACAAGAGCAGACCCGAGCCGATTAACGAGAGGCCTCGGCGGAACGAATCCAGCCCCGGGCCGATTAACCAAGAGGCCTCGGCGGAACGAATCCAGCCCCGAGCCGATCAACCAAGTGGCCTCGGCGGAACGAATCCAGCCCCGAGCCGATTACTCATTGGGACTTATTCAGAAGGGAAGTGAATCAACCTTTGAAGCCCTACCGAATCTGGCATGGGCGTCCCCTTGCCAGACCAGTGAAAAACAAAAAACAAATTTATGACAAATAAAATCAAAAGGTGGGGGTGACTTAGCACTTGTCCCAAAGCAAAACGTTAAAATGTAAATAACAGCATGGATGTCTCAGAACAGCGTCCCGTCTGAGGCCTCCAAAACACAATTCTGAATATTTCAATTCAGCATCCTGGCGAACCAGGATTTGGATCAGGTGAGCGTTTGAATGGTAAGGGCACTTCCTCTGTACGTCAGGTCACTATGGAGCCTGCGTTTTGCGCGAGGGCTCCTCCTTACCGCGCTGGAGTAGGCGCACGCTACGGGGGCATAACGCCTCCCCGTGCTGCGCCTCTCTCAGATCCAAATGATGAATGGATCAAAGAGTGTCTGGGATACTAAGGGCATATTCCTCCTTAGGTCCGGTGTCACTGGAGCAAGCAATCGTCACGGGGGCATCGTCTCTCCCCGTGCTATGCTTTCCCACGAATCCATTACATCGAGTGGCCTCGGCGGAACAAAATCCAGCCCCGAGCCGAATAATCAAGTGGTCTCGGCGGAACGAATCCAGCCCCGAGCCGAAAGAAAGATGGCTCTGGGGGAAGGTCCCATCCCCAGACCAGAAGAGCATGACTCGGTGGGACTAAAACCCGACCCCGAGCTGAGAGAGATGGCTCTGGGGGAATGTCTCATCCCCAGACCAGAAGAGCATGACTGACTCGGTGGGACTAAAACCCGACCCCGAGCTGAGAGAGATGGCTCTGGGGGAATGTCTCATCCCCAGACCAGAAGAGCATGACTCGGTGGGACTAAAACCCGACCCCGAGCTGAGAGAGATGTCTCTGGGGGAATGTCCCATCCCCAGACCAGAATGGCATGACTCGGTGGGACTAAAACCCGACCCCGAGCTGTGTAATCTTGTGGCTTCGGCGGAACGTAATCCAGCCCCGAGCCGTAAGAAAACATCGGTCTCGGCGGTACAAGAGCAGACCCGAGCCGGAAATAAACATCGGCCTCGGCGGTACAAGAGCAGACCCGAGCCGGAAATAAACATTGGCCTCGGCGGTACAAGAGCAGACCCGAGCCGGAAAGAAACATCGGCCTCGGCGGTACAAGAGCAGACTCGAGCCGGAAATAAACATCGGCCTCAACGGTACAAGAGCAGACCCGAGCCGGAAATAAATATCAAAACCATTGTGCGGGTCATAACAAACAGGCATAATCAAATGTCAGCTTAAGACAGAAGATGTTTTACTTACATTTTTTGGATTTCGTTGCCTTTTTTCCTCCCGCTATTTCGCTTTTCCTCCGACTGGTTCCTGCTTCAAGTTTCTCGTTGTTTATCCCTTCCATTCTCTTCAGTCGGTCCATCATGGATTTTTAGAAAGGCTTGATTTTCCTCACTGTCTCTCCTCATGCTTTCTTCTATCTTCTCCGTCCAATTCGTAGTTGAACTCCCTGGTGACTGGTGATTTCCGCCTTCTGCCATTGTCTTATCACGTGAACTGCTTTTTGTTAGTTCCCCACAGACGGCGCCAACTGTTGACGGTGGATTTTGGTCTCAGGGTAATATGGGAATATTACCTCCGAGGTAATCCTCCTTCAACGGTGAATTTGTTTGGTTATGGGGGAAACCAAAAGCAAACTTAGCAGAAGACAGATAATACGCCAATCGACAAGGAGATTTAACGTGGTTCGGTGGATTTGGATCCGACCTACGTCCACGGACACAAACTGGATGACACTTTTATTGCTGAGATATGCTTCTCCGATATCTCTTGGGTTTGCAAGTGTGATTACAATGATCTTGATGATCTTGATTATGATGTTTTGGATCCTCCTTTCTCCTATGCATACTCTACCCTCTTATTTATAATGGTGAAGAAATCAGATTCTTACTTGTACAAGAATTCCCAGTCTAAGATGGTTTTCTTTTCCTACAAGGTTTCCTAATTGAAACAATTCCCTTTTCCCATAAGGATTCCTATTCAAAATTATCTTTACTCTCTTTATCCTATTAGGATGTTGACTTATCAATTTTACCCCATGGAAGTAGGATAATTAAATATCTTATCCTGTAGGAATAAGATTTCTTATCTTCTGGAGCATGTCTCGCCGGATGGCCGGTCTTCATGAGGTCGGTCATCACGATCCTTCGAGCTAAGAATGCTTCTGCCGATCTGATTAATGCCCGGTCGCTGATCCAAAGTGGTCGGTTACTGATGAAAGTGCTCGGTCTCTTACTGTCTATAATACTCATGTGACCGGGTCGGCATTTAATGACTTTGATCAAGAAGGGAATTACCCTTTTGTCCCTACCGCGCTGCTTTAAATTATATAGTGCCTAAAAACACCCTCAACACATCCTTTATCCTAGCAGTCATCGCTGAGACCATGGCCTCATGGCGTTGACGCTCCGAAGGCTGCCCAAACATGCCCTGCAATGACTCTATCATTTGAGATGCTAGAGCCATAGGTTCATGCTTTACAGCAAGAACCTCAGACATCCTTGCTAGCAAGTAGGCAGCGGCCTTTCTCATTTGCTGCGACCCATTTCTGGTAGGTATCGCGCACAGCTTGGCCAGCATTCTGGCAGGCTCAGGAGGACGTTCCTCCGTCAGGATAAACTTCAGGTCTTCACAGACCAGAATAACGTTCATGTTACTTTTCCACTTAACATAGTTTTCTCCGGTCAATTTATCTTTTGAGAGTTTGGAAATAATTGGAGAAAACATGGCTGAATATAAAATAAACATGCATTTAACATTCATTCATCGCATATTAAAATCATCAAAGAATTTTGGCATAAAATTAAACATGATGCATGAACCATGAATAATGAATTAGAAACCTAAGAGAATTAATATGCCACGGAAATCTATCATCCCACAAGTAAGTGCCGCCGTAGAGTAGGTCAAGTACTCGCATGATAGATCGAGACAATCTCAGTTGATTTAATATATGTGGAAATAACTCTTATTCCTATATTAAACAACTATTGTTTTATTTGATCAAGGAATTTCATTAATAGGTAATTATTCCTTTGTGAGTGTAACCCGTCGTTTCGGGATTCTTTGACTTGACGAGTGAAGTTCCACTGTAGGGTAGGTCAATTCACAAGATACATCTAAAATCCCTATCCTTTCGGAACCCAAACCTGATATTGACCCAAAATGGACACTATCCGCAGGGGGACGAAAACAAAGCCGTCTCGAGGCGCCTTTTGAATCTCATATTTTCGGACTAACAACGGAGATCGTGAGATGTATTGTCGTATATCCCTCTCCCACTCACTATTTCATAATTAAGGTTTCTATCTAAAATATCTAATATTTTATTTTAACTAGTGTGGATAAACTTATGGCGGCTAAATCATAATGGTTCTTTACACTAGTTTGTCATAAGTGAGCTAATCAATTTTAACTATTAAAATTGTGTCACTAACATTTATTAGTCTCTACTAATATATTTACTCTATTAATCTAATTTAATTAGAGTGGTATAAGTGAGCTAAAATATTTTAACTCTTAAAATATTAGGAACTTAAAAGTCTAAAATCATGGAATTTTAAATGGTCAAAATTCAATTAAACATTTTAATAAATTTTTAGTGCGTTATAAAATCCAATGGTACGTGGAATTGTATCCCGAGTGCACACCATATTTCCATCCATACGGAATCAGCTATGGAATTTATATCCCGGTTTCCATCCTATATACCAATGGAATTTATTATACACCAATTAAGTCTAATATATTAGAATTCAAGTTTTAGATAATAAATCCAATTAATCTTATTAATGATTTCAATGCATATCATATTCTAACATTATATAAAATCATAATTTTATGTTTATAATGATAATGCATTTATGACATGTTATGGCAAGCATAATGCACGAGTGGGCACCCCGAGCTATATGACATGTTATTCAAACAATTCGAAATAAACATACATATAACATAAAATTTATTTTGCATTGCCGGGCTCTTATTTTTCGTATACTAATCTAATTAGTACAAAAGATTCACCAAGGCATTCCTTGGCCTTCAAATCCCGCTCCAAAGTGGTGTTGGCTCCCTTTACGACTTCGGTGCTCCATATTACAAAGAATTGAAACTTTACATTGAAAATTAAAATTGCAACGAATATAAATAATGGCCTTATGGCCTTACAACCCAAAAACCAAAACCAACTATAAAAATAAGAGCCATAAAAATTTACGACCAATGTAAAATCCATTCATCACATGAAATAACAAAACCATTCATCACATGAATATAACAATGTGCCCACTCATATAAACATGCATATCATATTTATAACTCATAGAAATATATTAAAACAAAAACTTTAAATAAAAAAGTGAAGGGTTAAGAGCACTTTTCAACCTTGCTCTTGATGTCAATTTTAGGAAACGCTTTCCCTCGCACAGCGGAAGCGGTTAGGCCCTCTGATCGAACTTGAAAAAATTTTCTACTGTCTCTTCCTTTGGCCGAATGATACCAGTGGGTATACTGAAATTTTGCTTCTGTTTTACACAAGATTTCAGCCCCGGAATGCCCCCGAAACAGTCCACGAACAGCCCCTTGAACTGCAGTGAAAAAAAGACTGTTTTGCACCCGTTTCACGCGCGAACTGCACTCAAAATAGTCCACAATATGCGTGAACTGCTGTATGTGTTTAGGTCTTATTTTTCACTTAAAATCAATCCTAACTCAGCCCTAAAATTTCGAAAAGTGTTTCCCAAAACCCGAATAAAAAACAAATAAAAGCGAGCCCCGAATTGGCTAGTGTGCGCGCGACAGTGGGTAATTACTTGCCTCACTGCCGTGAGTTGTAGGTGAAAAGGGAGAAGATATTTCCAACGCCACAAGGTTTTACGAGCTATGTCTCGTTACTAACGGAGGGTAGTGTAGGCTACACTCACAAATTAATCCCCAAACCGTTTAGAGATTAAATCACACACCGAAATAATTTTCTGGTTCTTCAATTCACTTTCTCAACTCTTGAGAGCTTGAAGAAGAAGAGAAGAAGGCTAAGGTTCTCTAATTTTTTGGATCTGAAAAAGAAAAATATATTTTTCTTTTTATTTTTAGGGTAATTTATTTCATAAAACAAATCAACCACAAGTCTCCCATTCCCTCTAAGTTTCGACCAGGGTAAGGAATTCTTGTTTGATTTTGTTTCCAAAACAAACAAATCCTATTCCTTACACCAAAGGAAATTCGGCCAAGGCCTATTATTTTGATTTGATTTTGTTTCACAAACAAACAAATCCTATTCCTTATCTAATAGGGAATTCGGCCAAGGCATCCTTTTTTTGATTTGATTTTGTTTCCCAAACAAACAAATCCTATTCTTATCCAATAGGGAATTCGGCCAAGGTAAGGATTTTTTGTTTCCAAAATAAATCTTAGCCTTATTAAATTATATCTTATATAATTCTATATTCTATTTTCAATAATTATCATATAATTATTAATACCTTACTTTAACTTTTAATGTATAGTCTCAAGTGTGATGTAATTAATATCATTAATCATATTAATAATATTTATTCTTTTTGAGTATATAATTGGACTATCCAATTATATTAACTCCGCTAAAGTATATAGAGCTAGCACGAGGACCAAATGGACCTACGGTTCCGAGGTCCAATAATCTCGAAATATTAATTAAGCTCTTTATTAAATATTTCGAATTATTAACTCCTGGCTATTCCACTAAAAACTCGAAGTTGCACTCCCGTTTATGAGGTTTCTATTATTGCATTATGTAATTGGGTAGAAGTAGAATAGTGCTAGCCGGGGAGAGGAAAAAGAGCGATTTGTTCTAGGAACAATCTGTTTAAATATCCATCCGCATATCGTTATTAATTTACTTTTCACGCCTTATGATGTTTTAGAAGTATGCTTAAGGGTGTATGATGAGACCTAACAAAGATAATTAATTGGTTGCCAATTACGCAAAAATCCCTCAAATAATATTAAGCAATTTTTCATTCCATTGAGTGATTCTTACTCAAGATCCAAAATTGGCAATAGTTTGTTAGCCAAAGTCGAGGCCTTTGTCAATTGCGGATGTGTTTGATCATGAAAGTTTTGTTCCATATCGGTGTCTTGTCGAAGTTGTGATTTGTTGGCCAAAGTCTAGATCACTTCTTGTCCATCGACATTGATTAGGAAGCTTTCCATGTCAATGGGTCCCGCTTAACTGGAATCATTAAGCTTGTTGTGCCAAAGCCAAGGCTTAGTTGATTCAGAGGAAAAAGGTTAGGAAAATATATTGGATATATTGGCATATATATTGTATATATATTTCGGACTTGGATGTCCACCTACCGGATCTAGGAATTGGATGAGATGCAATTGATCTTCGAGATCTACCTAGTTAAATATCATACACTTGTTGGCCAAAGTCAAAGTTGTGTGTTATTTAACGGGATCCTAGCCCACTAGGAAACTAGGTTTCCCGAGTACTCGACAGATAGTTAGAGGCTCGCCGAAAAATAGTGGGAGGCTAGTATTGAATTTACAATTTCATTCAGATACTTAGCTTTACGCGCTTTCAAATTATTTCGTCAAAATTATTTTATTAGTTAGACTAATACAATGTTATTTTTCTTGTAACAGTTAGACTGTACCCAAATATCGTTGACTAGATAGTTAGACTATCGTAGTCAAGATGACAGGAATGGGAAATGTCCGAGACATTATCATGGGCGAAAATATCTTTAAGGGCACGAACTTTGCCGATTGGGAAATGAATCTAAGGATAGTCCTTGGAGCCGAGAGGCTGTTATACACCATACAGACACTAATTGGGCCTAAACCCAAACCTGATCAGTTACTTGAGCTGGAGCTTTGGAAGACTCACATCGATGAAAATGATACGACTCAGTCTATTATGCTTGCTTCTATGACTCAGCATTTTCATCGACAGAATAGGGACTTGGATCCTTATAATATGTTGGCGAGGTTGCACGATCTTCACTGTTCAAACAAAAGAACGCAAAGATATGAGTTGCAAAAGAAGCTCTTACGTTCGCGTATGTCAGAAGGCATGTCAGTTGAGTCCCATGTGGCATAGATGATTGCTGACATAGATGAACTAGCTCAGATGGGGATAGTCTTAGAGGTTGAGACTACTATAGATTTGATCTTGCAGTCTCTCCCCGACACCTGGAGACAATTCATCATAAACTATAATTTGATGAACACTGATGATACTATTGGAGAGTTATTGTCAATTCTCAAGGAAGCTGAGAATGAGCTACTTAAGGGCAATAAGCGCGAGGCGCACTTTACTTCGACATCTCAGACACCGAGGGCTGGGCCCAAGGCGACTGGAGGTGGGAAGAAGAAGAAACATAAGAGAAAGGGAAAGGCCAAATCGTCAAAGGCTTATGGGAAGCCTAAGGACAAATCTCAGGATGTATGCCTCCAGTGCGGCAAGTTGGGTCACTGGAAGCATGACTGTCGCGAGTACAAGGTGCTCTAGAAGGAGATTAAAGCGGGCAAGGCACCGGCTACATGTATGTTTGTTATTGAAATAAACATGATTTCTTCTAGTTTTAAAAATTGGATTTTTGATTCTGGTTGTGGTACTCACATATGTACTGATGTGCAGGATCTACAGATTGGCAGGAGACTGACCTCAGGGAAGATTGATCTACGCGTCGAAAATGGGGCACCAGTCGCCGTTTTGGCCGTTGGCACTTTTATTTTAGAACTGCCCTTGGGGCATGTACTTGAACTTAATGACTGTTATTATGTACCTAGTTTGACTAAGAATATTATTTCTGTATCTATGTTAACCCAATGTGGGTATACTTTTGTATTCAGAAACACTGGGTGTTATGTGTATAAAAATGAAGTAGAAATTTGCAATGCTATTGCAAATAATGGTCTTTATATTTTGAATATAAATCTATCTCAAACATATAATATAACAAACAAAAGGCTCAAAATGAGTAACAAAGATGAAACTAATATGTGGCACTGTCGTCTGGGACACATAAAGAAGACTCATATATCCACACTTTCGAAGAGTGGGTACTTGGATGGATTTGATCCAAATTCATATGACGTTTGCGAATCTTGCTTATTAGGCAAAATGCCTAAATCACCTTTTAGCGGTAAGGGTGAACGTGCCACCGAACTGATAGCCCTCGTTCATAGTGACGTATGTGGGCCCATGTCTAGCCAGGCTAGAGGTGGATACTAATACTTCGTAACCTTTACGGATGATGCATCACGTTACGGTTATGTGTATCTTATGAGACACAAGTCGGAAACTTTTGAGAAATTCAAAGAGTTTCGACAAGAAGTTGAAAACAGATCGGCAAGAGTATAAAGACATTACGGTCGGACCGTGGGGGCGAATACTTGAGCAATGAGTTTCTAGATTACTTGAAAGAATATGGTATTTGTAGGCATTGCATTTTTACATATCAGCCCGATGATGAGTCTCGTATAGAGGCACTATCTCTTTAGTTGTGAAAGTCGCGGGAAACAGACGTTGGAAGGGTAAAGTTGGAAAACTGGAAATTTTTTTTGGATTTTATCTTAGTTGTTTAGCTTCGGTTGCTTGTTGGACTTCCGTTTCAAAGCTTACCTAAGGCCCAAAACCCCCCACAAACCACCTACCAAACCCAAACCAAACACAAAATACCCAAACCAAACCCAAGAAACCAAGCCCACGCCCAATGGATGGAGATTCACGCCCATATTGCCCTTAATTAGGTAGATGCACATTTATCACATGCTTAAATCTTGTAAAATCCCTCCCTAATTAAGAAAAATCAAATCAAATCCCTTACCAAATCAAATCCAATCACCATTCTAAATTAGGAGATATATTCCTTATGAGATACCAATTAGAATAAATGTCCCCAGCAATGGAGATTCTATCATAATCGGATTAGGAAAGCCTCATCTCCTTTGCCTATAAAAAGGACCCCTCACCACCATTCACAACCCTAGCTCACATAACTCATATTTACGCCTAAGACACTCCTCTAAGCCTTCCTTTGCACGCTCAAGAGACCTCTAAGCTCTCCCATTGCAGCAAGTCCTCAAAGCCCTAAGTCTTTACCGTGAAGCACCTCCACTCTACACCCCGCACGCCAAAGCCACCCTTCACAGCCCTTCCATTGCCGCATCCAGCCCATTCACAACCCTCAAACCACGCCAAAACAACCCCCTTTATAGTCTCTAAGTCACGCAAAATATCCCTAAACACAGCCCTCAATTCACGCCCAAACCGAGCATAAAACACTCACTGCACTGCACTAAAATTGCCGCACAAACAGCCCCTGACCTGATCAGTTTTGCTGTGATTTTAACCCATAAAACTGCCCCAAAACCACCATAAAACTGTACTAAAAAACTGCACAAAGTCCCGACCCTGAAAAGGAACAACCAAACACTCACCGTAATCCTCTACCTAATTATCTATCTGTTCCCCCACCTACTTACATGATCAACTTTGGCCTGCCAGAAGACCTTGTCCTCCGAACCTTTGACCAAACAGCCTTTTGCCTCGGTATTTGGGATAGTAATAGTAAAGATGAGGCGGAACAAAAGAAAGATTTCTGGGAAGACTTCTCAAGTGGTGCTGAGGAAGAAGAAGTGAAAGGCATGACCCGGAATGGGCGCTTTTACAATGATACTGCCGAAAAGGGAAAGGAGGTGCTGACAGACGGTCGAGAAGTGGCTGAGAATACTAAGCCTGTTGAGGGAGACATAGTGCTACGGAAACTGAAGAAGACCCGAGCACACTTGAGTATCTGGGAGTTGTTGTGTGCATATGGAGAGCTGTAGACATTGTATTTTCGCATGTGAAACTCGATGATGAGTCTCAGTTGGAGGCACTACCTATTTAGTTAAGGATATTATGGGAAACGGTCATCGGAAGGGAATCGGTATTTCGTTAGATTTTTATTCACTTGTTTAGCGTCAAGCTCACTTGTTGGACCTCCGTCTGGATCACGTTTGGCCTAAAAAACCCGTAAACCCTTTAATCTTGGCCCAAACCCACTCACCAAACCAACACAACACCTAACCCACCAAGTAAAGGCCACGCCCACACCCATTAAGGCCCACACGCCCATAGCCCTTAAAATACACACAATTAAATTAAATATTAATTAAATAATGTAATTGAATTAAATAAAATGATTAAAACATTTACCAAATTAAATAAAACATAAAATAAAATCATGCCTAATTAAGATAAATCAAATATATTACATACTAAATTAAATAAATATTATGCCTAATTAAATCAATCCTAACCATTAAAAAATATTGTATGCCTAATCAACACAAATCAAATATACTAACTTCCTAATCAAGCCTAAATTTGTCCCCCCTCAATCTTGTATTTACCTTTCTTGAAACCAAATCAAATCCAAACTTGAATGCCAAAATCCCTTCCTTATGAGACAAGGAGAAACCCTAACCATCTTCTATTAAACAACACCAAACCAAAGCCATCCCCCCTTCACACAATATCATTCACGCCCAAGCCCTAAAGATTACAACTCACACGCAAATCACAAAGCAAGAGAGGCCTAAGTCCATACCTAATACACACAAATAATCACAAGAAAAATAATTCCCTTCATCTCCTCCACTCTTGACTGAAAATCACAGCCCCTAAAACACCCTAATCCATGCCAAAACAGTCACTAATACAGCCCCCTAACACGCCAATACAGCCCCTTACTGCAGCCTCTGATTCACGCCATTAGCCCTCTATTTTCCCTTGAAATTGATGCCATTACTGCCGCCCAAAAACTGACCTGAAACAGCCCCTGTACTGCACGCCTAAATCACTCTAAACAGCATCCCAAATTCATTAAAAACAGCCCCTAAGTCACCTAAACCAGTAACAAAAAAACTGCATATTTAATCGTTAGAAAACCACAAAACAAAACTGCACCTAAAACCTTTGAAAAACACATAAAATAGTCCACTAAAACGCCAAAGCAGTGACCTGAAACAGTGAGCAGAAATATAGAGAAAACAGCAGCAAAACGGAGGTAAAACAGTAAGCAAAATAGCAAAACAGTGAGTTAAGACGTTAAACTAGTGAACCAGAGAAGTTGAGGAACTTTACCCTTCCGATCTCTGTGAAACGCAAGTCCAAAAGTCGGCAAAAAAGGTTAGACCTGAGGGTATTTTTCACACTTGTTTTCTGTTTTATTTTTATTATTTATTGAGCTTTGTTCGCATGATTTATGTTAAATTGCATGTTGTGGCCCTTGAGTATATAAATATGCATGTATTATGAATATGATGTATGTTGTGGCCCTTGATTAAAATGAAAAATGTGTCTCATCTTGTGGTATATAGGATGGAAACCCGGACGTAAATTTCATAGCCGATTCCGAATGGACGGTAGTATGATCTGCAATCGGGATACAACTCCACGTACCACTTGAGCAAACGGTGCATATTTTGTTTTATGTTGTTTTGATGTGTTTATTATTCGTTATTTAATTTCTGCATATTATTTGTTCGTGTAATGATATGATCGAGCGCATGGGCTTAGTAAGTGCGATGAAAGGTCCTCTAATTGAAGGGGTTAAAATCCTTTACCACGATGCTTCACCGCACCGGTCAATGTATATTCGATTGGATATGAGATATGTTCAATCAGGTATACGAAATCCGATATCTTTGTATTTACTTTTTGTTTCATATATATGCATTGAGATAAGCGCATGAACTTAGTAAGTGCGAAGAAAGGTCCTCTAATTGAAGAGGTTAAAAATACTTTACCACGATGCTTGCCGCGCCGGACGATGTATATTCGATTGGATGTAAGATATGTTCAATCGGGTATGCGAAATCCAATATCTTTGTATTTACTTTTTGTTTCATATATATATGCATTGAGATAAGCGCATGGGCTTAGTAAGTGCGATGAAAGGTCCTCTAATTGAAGAGGTTAAAATCCTTTACCACGATGCTTCGCCGCGCCAGATATCTTTTTATTTAATTTTGTTTCATTTGTATGCATTGTGTTAATTGCGCATGGGCTTAGAAAGTGCGATGAAAGGTCCTCTAATTGAAGAGGTTAAAAATCATTTACCATGATGCTTCGCCGCTCCTTTTATTCAGTTATTTGCTTTTCTTTGTATGCCATCTTTTCACATGATCATGCATCATATTGTATTGCGCATGGGCTTAGTAAGTCGGATGAAAGGTCCTCCGTTTCGAGGGGTTAAAATCCTTTGCCACGATACTTCACCGCGCCGGACAAATTATATTCTAATGAATGTGAGATACGTTCAATCGAACACTTATGGTCCTATATATATATGGGCATATGTCGCATCTCTTTTCTTTCATCTCCATTATTTATCTTTCAAATCACATTATAACACGTTTATTTCACGTATGATTGTCTCTTTAATTGTCCTTTTTTACATTACGCACTTAATCTCGTCCCTTTAATGTGTACGCTTATGTAATTAGTTCTTATTTGCGCTCTCATGTCCATCAATAATTGTGGTGACACAGGAAACCGGGCGACGCATGCTGTTCCGTGCTCACGACCCGGTTGGGAGTACGAAGTAGCCACGGGGGACTAAACCAGAGAATGATGGAGTCGCCACCCGGTGTGAACCGGGAAAATGAGATTTAAGGCCGCACTCACCCCTCGCAAGGGAAGACCTCAAACCGTTGGGTTCGGAATGGTCCCTTACTTATGTCACTTGTAATGAAAGGATTTGTGTAATAATTTAATTGAGCCTAAATAACACTTATTTCCAAGAGTGCACCATAATCCTAGGTTCATATGCAAGAAGATAAAGTCTTTTTCAATAGCAAACATATTTCATCATAAGAATTCAATATTCATGCAAAGATAAATGCAAGACAACCATAGCAATATTGGCATGCAATATAAAGGAAATCAAAATAACGACGAACATATCATATTATAAGCGCATTATAAAAGCATATGAAATAAGATCAAAATAACCACATAATAAACGGAGTCAAAACAAGCTCATGACATGAAAGGATAAAAGATGTAAATTCAAATACGCGAAAGAGGAACAATTAAAGATACATCCGTATATTAAAGATAAACATGCCATGATGTAATGCCAAAGAATGTGGCTAACATGAGTGAAAGAAAGAAATACCAAGAAGAAGAGAAATGCAATGTGTGCCTATACTCATGTAACTACTACAAATTTTCAATTAAGCATGTTATATGTGATGTAAGATTATGCAATGAGATGTCACATGAATGAATAATATGGAAAAGAAAGCACGGAAAAATATTGCATAATGAATAGAAACAAAATGCATGAATAAAATGATATTTTGCAAAACATCGATAAGTCGCGTAATAAACAGCGCGGCAAAACATCATGGTAAGGTAGCCTTAAGGCATTTTCCCTCGAATAGAGGACCTTTAACCCACCCTAGTTAAGCCCATGCGCATGCATGCATGATAATGTGCAACAAATAAAATGCATGAATGAAATGGTAATGTTCGAATGATTAGTAAATAACACATAACAAAAAGTAAATAACAAAGCGCGGTGAAGTATTGCGGTGAAGGTAGACCGTAGGCTTTTTATCCCTCCAAGTGGAGGACCTTTAATCCGACTTACTAAGCCCATCCGCACACAACACAATGCATATATATGAAATAAAAGTGAATACAAAGATATCCGGCGCGGCGAAGCATCGTGGTAAAGGATTTTAACCTCTTCAATTAGAGGACCTTTCATCGCACTTACTAAGCCCATGCGCTTATCTTAATGCATATATATATGAAAAAAAAAGTAAATACAAAGATATTGGATTTCGTATACCCGATTGAACATGTCTTACATCCAATCGAATATACATCGTCCGGTGCGACGAAGCATCGTGATAAAGGATTTTAACCTCTTCAATTAGAGGACCTTTCATCGCACTTACTAAGCCCATGCACTTATCTCAATGCATATAAATATGAAACAAAAGTAAATACAAAGATATCGAATTTCGTATACCCGATTGAACATGTTTTACATCCAATCGAATACACATCGTCCGGCGCGGTGAAGCATTGTGGTAAATGATTTTTAACCTCTTCAATTAGAAGACCTTTCATCGCATTTACTAAGCCCATACGCTTATCTCAATGCATATATATGAAACAAAAAGGTAAATGTAAAAATATCAGATTTCGTATACCCGATTTAACATATCTCACATCCAATCGAATATACATTGACCGGTGCGGTGAAGCATCGTGGTAAAGGATTTTAACCCCTTCAATTAGAGGACCTTTCATCGCACTTACTAAGCCCATGCGCCTCGATTATATCATTATAGGAACAAATAATATGCGGAAATTAAATAACAAATAATAAACACATCAAAAAACATAAAACAAAATATGCATCATTTGCTCAAGTGGTACGTGGAGTTGTATCCCGAGTGCAGATCATACTACCGTCCATTCAGAATCGGCTAAGAAATTTACGTCCGGGTTTCCGTCCTATATACCACGAGAGGCGACATATTTTTCATTTTAATCAAGGGGCATAATCATGCAACAATCCATAATAATTATGCAAACGAAACTCAATAAATAATAAAAATAAAACTGAAAACGGATGTGAAAAATACCATCAGGTCTAACCTTTTTACGTCGACTTTCGGAAGCGCGTTCCAAGTCCGTCGGAATGGCTAATAATCCGTAACTCTTCCGGTTCACTGGTTCGATGTCTTTGCTCACTGTTTCACTATTTTGGGGTTGGTTTCAGAGACTGTTTGTTCGTTGTTTTGTGAACTATTTTCAGGGGCTGTTTCGGAGGTTTGGGTACTGTTTTCGGTAGTTTGGCTGCTAGGGGGCATGGACAATTTACGTGAAGGGGCAAGGTGAGCGTGTGTGTGCTGTGGGTTGTTATTCGGCTAGTGGAGCAGGTGCGCTTAAGGGCTGGTGGGGACGTGTTGGATGATAGAAGCGTGAAGGTGGCTGAGTGCTTTGAGGGTTTTATTGGCGTGAAGTGCTAAGGTGGCTACGTGGGCTGATGAATGGCATGAAGGCCTGCAGGGCGTGAGCGTTGAAGGTTCATGAGGGGTAGTGGGAGCTATTGTGGAGTGAAGGTCTATAGGTCTATGGGGCGTGAGGCTTTGATAGGTGTTACCGTGAGTGTCTGTTGGAGGGGTGTACGTGGAAGGAGGGTTTTATCGTGGCTGAGGTGTAGGGCATTAAGGTTGCAACGTTGGCGAGTTGAGGCTGTTTCATGGGTGAGTGGCGTGGAGTTATGGGTAGGTTGAGGGCTGTTATGGCTTCTACGTGGCTGTTGGGTTCTTTTGTTTTTGTTTTTATGTGTCACTGCCGAGAGAGATAGGGTAGCCAGAAAGTGATAGTTTAGGTTTCTTTATAATGGAGAGATGATAGGGTAGTTACTGCATGTTAGGGTTTATTTGATTTGTGATATTTTGTGTTTTTCGTGATTGCTGTGAGGTGAGATGGAAGAGAGTAGGGCTGGATTAGGGTTTTTATTTATTTTTGGTTTGCTGATTTGATGTGGCCGTGAATGAGATGGAAGAGAGTAGGGAGGCTTAGGGTTAGATTGTGTTGTGTTTATATAGTTGCATGAGGTAGGGTTTATTATGTATGGATTATTAAGGAAATAAAACCAATTAATTATGGAGGGATTTACTTTGATTATTTAATTTTAAAGGGGAAAGAATAATGTATTTTTGGTGGGAATTTCTTAAATTAGTGGAGTGATTTAATTAAATTTGAAATGATTTTATTTAATTTGATTTTAATTTGGAAGTGAATTATCAATTTTGGTATTTAATTTTAATTATATATTAGTTTAATTTAATTTAGATTTAATTTAATTGATTTTAATTTGTGTTTGGATTTTAATTGGTTGATGACTTAATTAATATTTTATTTAATTTTGATAGTTTATTTAGTTGGTATATCATTTAATTAATTTAATTGGTTTGTGATTTTAGATTTATCAATTAATTTATTTAATTTGGAAATTTAATTTAATTTCATTTTAGTTATTTTAATTTCATTTCAATTATTTAATTTAATTTGTGTTTAATTTAATTGGTTTTAATTTACTTAAATTTAATTTAAATTTAATTTGTGACACATATATTTTAAATGTTTAATTATTATTGGATGTGATTTAATGGGCTTGGGCTAAGGTTAAGTTTTAAAACGGAGGTCCAACAGCGAACCCGAAACTAAACACGTGAACTAAATCCAACAAAACGTCAATTCTTGACTCTTCCCTTCCGACGTTCGTTTCCCGCGGCTTCCGCGACTTAAAAGGTAGTGCCTCCAAATGAGACTCATCATCAGGTTTCACATGCAAAAATGCAATGCCTACAATAATGCGTTTGGGAAATTGTATATCTGTCATTACTTTAATCTACTGTGATGCATGCAAACTTGAACTAGATTATATGCAAATAGGTTGTATGTAAAACTGAGACATAGGTTATATGAAACGTGTTACATATGGACTTAGTTGACTCCTTTTATTATGCATGAATATGTAATGGTTATTTGTTTATGCTTCCGCGTGTATGAAATGTATATGAAATTACATGTTCATCATAATTTGATTCCCTCTTATGCGTGCTTATGTGATCATGACGTGCTTGCATTTTCATGAATACAATATGCCTACGAAGTTGTATATTTGCCGCTACTTGAACTTACTTTCGAGCATGTAAACTTAGAAGTAGGATATATGCAAATCTAGGTGTTAGTTTTTCTTTTTGCGCATGTGAATTTAGAAGCATGATATTCTTGGAAATAAGTGTTACTTAGGCTTGATTAAATTATTACACAAATCCTTTCATTACAAGTGACATAAGTAAGGAACCGTTCCGAACCCAATGGTTTGAGGTCTTCCCTTGCGAGGGGTGAGTGCGGCCTTAAATCACATTTTCCCGGTTCACACCGGGTGGTGACTCCATCATTCTCTGATTTAGTCCCCCGTGGCTACTCCGTACTCCCAACCGGGCCGCGAGCCCGGAACAGCATGCGTCGCCCAGTTTCTGTGTCACCACAGTCTGGCGACTCCACTGGGGATAGAGAATCGGCATCGAAATATTGTCTTTTAATGTTTGGATTTGTGTTTAAATTGACCATGTCTATAGTGGGTAAAATGAGGGTTTGATCAAAGATATTTTAAGGCTAGGTAATGGTTTGGTGTCTTCCTTCATTCACTGCCTTTCGAGGAAAAGCTGTGGAGGCACCTAAATAGTCACTACCGTTGGCCTGTTGTGACAGACTAATTTGGAGGACTTGTTGCTTATTCCTGTCACCAAGCGATAAGAGCCTAAGAGGCTTGGGTATTTAAGAGAGTTCGCTCCACCCTCCCTCTGGGGAATCTGCAACAAGAAATCCATTTGACAGTTAGTCACACACCAGACTTCTTGGCACGTACCGCAAGGTATAAAAAAGGTGCACTTGCTTGGTCGCTCGAACCCTTGAGTGGGGAGACCTAGTTGTGAGTAATCCTTCGCCAGCAAAAGTCTTTGTCTATACTCTCACGAACCCACCCATAGACCGGGGTTGTATGGCTAAAGTAACAATTATTTCCTTGAGCATGTGCTTGTGGACCATCCTTATTTGGATGCAGTTGGACTTTTTGTCAGAAATGCGAACTTGCTAGGCCATTTAAACTGGGGGGAGTTCGTATCCTATGACGATTAGGCCCAAAGCTACTGAAATATTGATGGGACACCTTGTAGAATTTACTGTTTTATGCTTGTGTTTGGGACCATCTTCGTTTGGATCTATTTGGACCATTTGTCATGGGATATGGGCTTATTGGGCCAATTAAACTGGGACAAGAAAGTACCTTATGATGATTGGGCCAAAGGCCTCTAAATGTTGATGGGCCATTTTGTGCTTCTGTTCGGAACATTACCATTTAGATTTAGTTGGGCTCCATGCCATGAGATGCGAACTCGTTGGGCCATTTAAACTGGGACGACCCAAAAGCTTCTAAAATGATACTGAGCCGATTTGTTTGAAAATTTTAATTAATTTAGTATGTCCTATATGTTATATGCATCTTATGCACCTCATACATGCATACATCATGTTAACACCCTCTATGTCTCAAAAAGACATCATAGATACCGTTTGGGTTAGAGAAGGGACGAGACTCACCAAAATACCGAGAAAATATATGAGTACATTCGATAATGAGGTATCCCGTATGGATCAGTTGGAAAACAGTCTCACCAAAATCACTGAACAGTTGCAAGCCCTAACTACTGCTGTGGCTGGTATGGCTGTGCCCCATGGTTGGACCAATTATGACCCATAGCGTCACTATTTGTATAGATCATTGTGTTGTTGTACAAATTAACTATGTGACAAGGAGATTGCATCTTATCATTGTGATTAGATCACCAAGATATATAAATGATGAGAGGTCCTTATGATTTGTTCCTTGATTGAGAATGATATGAGACAGTATCAATCAACGAAGGATAAATCATTAAATATCCCTAGTCAGAGTATTATCGAGATTGGACATCGATAAATACGTAAAAGACTAGTATCGCACTTGTGCGCGTTGTGAGGGCACAACAGTATAGTTCTCATATATTTAAGTATGGATACTTATGCAAGTGCTGTAGGAGGTTGTGTTTCACCGACGGTACGGAAACAGCTTCGCTCTGGATAGACCCCTCGGAATCCCATTGGTATGTGACTATGTGTATATGGGAGTCCGACATCAGGGTAGGTGTGTATGGTCTTAACCTGAGACTTGCACCGCTAATGCTTACGACAATCAATATACTTTGATGAGGTCGTCAGGGGCTTTAACCGGTTCTGGTACGCCGATTTTGGGTATATTGAGAATCGTAGAGTATTGGGTGTGATGTCAAGACGGAGTACATTCAGTCATACTGGAGATGATGTCACGTAGGATACGGTATTAGTGCTCTTAAGTGCTGGCCGGCCATCGGGATATTATGACAAGGTCATGTATATCCGATTGTAGAGACTAGTTACCAGACATCCGACATGTGCTTCGGACGGGGCAGACACTTATCCAGCCCCAGCCCTAGCACGTGACTATCCGATACTGGGCCGATATTACAATACTTGGTATACTACGCTTGATATAGATCCTTGTATATTCTATATGGATATGTCGGAGAATTGGGTAGACTTCGTGCTTTGCTAGAAGCCGACCTTGTCTCGTAAATCGGTAGAACGTAGTACTTGGTACGTACGTGATTCGGATACTCCGACGACCGTATTTACTGCCAGCTTATCCGGGGATCTCATGGGTCGCTTCCCGATAATGCACCGATGACGCATAAGTCGCACTCATAAATAATATGGGATTATAAAGAAGAGAGAAAATTAATCTGGGATTAATTACGGAGATATTTTATCTAGGATGAAATATCGTCTATAGAGAGATAATGATTAATTTGGAATTAATCGGCAAATTAATATATTCGATATATTAAACGAAATTAGATTTCGACGTGGAATTAAAATTAGATTTTAATTCGGGCGAACGAATTAATTTAGAATTAATTCGTTAGCGACGTGAATAGTGAATTCGCTAGGCGTAATCATTAAATTACGACGCGACGGAAAATTCGTTAATTTGGAATTAGCGAACCCGAGCCCGAGTGTGATTGCGAGCGCATTCGTATTTCGAATACGAGTGCGGCAACGTAAGTCACATCAAGCATCAAATCATTCGTCACATCAAACGTCAAATCAAAAGTCACTTTGAGTGATGTGATTGATTGATGTGATTGAGTTGATTGATTGATAGACACACATCAAGTCACTTTAATAAAGTGACAATGAATAGTGATGGGTGTGTGTTGGAATAGTGATTGGTGGATGTGTAATTGATTACCATATACTTTATTTGATATTTTAAATGGTAAATGCTTATTATTTTTTGGAAAAATATATAAAGCATTTTGGTAATTCATTTAACAAGTCAACATTTACACATTCCCTCCAATTCTTCTCCTCTTTCTCACGCCCAAGGGGCTGTCTTCTCTTCTCCAACACAGCTCACTGCCGTGAGCTTCAAGGGGAGCAATGAGTGGTTTTTTGTTGCAAAAAACGCAAGTGCTAGCACACTTACGAGAGTTTACG
>SKCR01024028.1:0-311622 GCA_019454045.1 Zanthoxylum bungeanum | reverse complement strand
GCTATTATATCCATGGGGGGACTGACCTGAGTTATCAACAATGATATGCTTTCAAAGAAGCAATGCTGATATTATGAAAGTAAATATAGAACACCATCAAAATGATGATTATCAAGATTTCCAAAATGGATAGAATGCCATTATAAATAATACAACAAGAAAAGAGAAGACAATGACCACATCCAAGTGTTAGCATACAAAGGCCACACAGAAAACCTCAACTTTACAGTAAGAAAGATTACCTGAAATGGAAGTGAAGGCAGAGGATCAAAATCCCAATGCATATCCTCATTTCCACTTAAATATATTTTTCCGCTCAATCGTGTTTTTCCTTCTCTTGAATAGATGAAAGTAAGAACATATTGCCCAAAAAAGTGATCTCTAAGTTTGTCAAATGATTGCTGAAGATGGCGCTTCCAATCTTTTAGTTCGGTCGTAGTGCTGGCATTATGTGAAATTGTTTCATTTCCCGCATCTTTGCTTTCATTCTTGGGATTCGAGACTTTTGATACAGTATTTGGTAGAAGTTCATCCATCACTGTAAACGCTACTCCTAAGAGTGCAAGTTGCTCTGAATCTGTCTCAGCTCCAAAGGGTATGGCTTCCTTCAACTCTGTAAGGTTGTCATCATCTGAAGGACCTGGTAAGGCCCTAATCAGCGCATCCAAGTATTTATCAAACAGCTGTGAAACTCTAGTCAATACATTTCCTCCAAAATGCAAAACAACCAAGGGGGTTAGCTGCTCCAATATCTCCTGTAAAAGTTATTATTACGTTAAAATCGGCGGTTGAGTCATCAAGAACTATTTGAGTAGCAATTAGTCAATACAACATACACATACGGGAAAATAAAGAGAGAGATAAAATGAACTGCAAAGTTTTAACTCGAAACATACTCTAGGTATAAATACATATGCACCTAGAATATTGACTACACAGACGCTCCTACTCACGTTGTAGAAACATAAGGATTCATGAGGCCACATCCACTGACCCACATGAAGTCAGGATTAACATAGAAACTTAATTATGAAACCCTTGCTTGTAAGCCTCACAACAGAAATATAAATTCTCGCACTTACTACCTGTTCCATGACATATACACAGCAGTGTGCTTACACAGCTTTAGAATTTTGATAGACAACAATAACAGCATGCACCAGCCAAAATCATCTAAGGACTAAATTATCCTGGACCATATAGCTCAAAGTTTATCAGGTATATTATCCTCCCTGACACCTTTTCAAGAAATTCAAAAAAAATGTTTGAACTCTGTACAAACAAATTGTCCACAATCATCAGCTGAACCTTAACTTTTCAAGAGCAATCGGGCAAAGCCACATCATTTAGATTCTTGATAATTAAAATAGTTGAAACAGACAGTGAGGTTAACACAAACACAAAGAGGAAAAAAATCCTTCTAAGAATATAAAAAAAGATACCTACTTACCTCAACAATGTGCATAAATGTAATTCCACTATCAACAAGCATCCTATCTGAAGATGTCGCAAACAGAGATAATGGAGACATAAAGTGAGGTGACAACAGTAAGCTTTCATCAATATCCTCCAAGTTGAACACCATTTTTCTAGCCCGTCTAAAATTCAATTCTAAGACTTCTTCAATGAAGGGCCGCAAGAGCAACAAAAGTAACCTCGACAATTTTAGGCCTTGTGATTCCAACATTGAGCAGTAGTTAACACTAGCCTCAACACAAATGTTAGCTGCACGTAAAGCAGATATTGTATCTGAAGGTGGCGCATTCTCCTTCACCAACCGTACAAAATATTCAATTTCCCACTCTGCCCATTGAACGACTCTATTACTATATACAGGATTGTCACCAAAAATCAAACCAGAGTCTTTAGTTGTCAATGAGATTGTAGAAAAAACAAGCTTAGATATTGTTGCAGGAAATACTTTGGGACACACAGAACATGAAGGAAGATAAACCTCAAAGCTCCTTTGGAGACGGGACCCATAATATTTCAGCAGTAACTGGTGAGCTAAAGCACCCTTGCCGAGTTTGATTAAATCAGATAAGGCTTTCTTCAGTTCTAGAATTCTAACTGAGGGCTGTTCAGTAATCTTAACCAACTGATCCTCAACCATTTCCTTTCTTTTCAAGAAAGCACTCTTGAAAGAGGATACTTCAGCTGATGCAGCTTCACCTGAGCTCTTCAGTTCTGGAAAGTTTCTCTCTTCAACATCTAAAACCTCTGTTGCTTCTTCCACCTTATGTTCAGCCAAGAGAACATCAATTTTCTCCAGGAACATCCTCTTGCGTTCGTCTATTTCATTTGGCACGGGATTTTGAACTTCAAAATTTTGTGGGTCTGACAAGTATTCATCAGTATCTCCATTAGAAACTGTCAACTCCCCTAACTCACGGCAAACGCCAGTCATCAAATCTTGGACAAGAATCCCCTGAGCAGAAATATGCTTCCGCAGTTCCATCAGCTCATGCTCCATTTCCACAACTTCTTCAGATAATCTACCATTATAATTTTAATCATAAGAAAATTATATATTATTTTCAGCAAGTAACATATAAAACCAAGGAAACAATAATTGCAAATAAGCAGAGAATTAGGAGAGGGCAAAAAATTGTCAAGAGATCAATAACATCAAAATTATTTGTGATTTATCATTTAGCTAAAACAAGAGACACACGATTACCTCAAGAAAGCCAGGTATTTGGTGCGCATATTGCCACATAAGTTTTCCACTGCATCCTTCAAATCCAACAGCTCACAGCAGAGCTTTCTGATTCCCTACATTGATAAACAAGCAAAAGAATTGACTTCATTCACTAGCACTGAGAACATAAAATTGAAAATAAAATCCAGGCCACCCAGATGATGCACAATGCACTGCCAAGATAAAGATGCATCTTTTAAATGCTCAATACAAAAGAACAAAATTAGCTTGTAACTGAGAAACGCCCAGTAACAAATACACAATTTTGGGCAAATCCATGAAATAAAGTAGCAATTTTTAATAGATTGAGCTAAATGCTAAACAAACCCAGATAGCAAAACAAGAAAAAAGAAATACATTTTCAGTGTGGGATTGGTAGATGGAATCGATCTTGGACTGAGGAGTGATGCTTTCAATAGATGGGAAGTCGTCTTCTTCTTCACTGCTCTCCTTTTCTCCCTCGTTAATGAAAAATAAACTTTGATCTTCAGTATTTACTAAAAAATGAAGGAAGATAAATAAATCGAAGAGCTTGCCGAGGACTAAGGAGGTCTGTGACTTCAGGACTGTTTTCGTTGTGGTTAACGTGACCTGACAGTCACTACCGTTTCGTCATGGGCCAATGCTAAAATATTTATCCCTTCTTTGCAGTGCACCCCATGGGTATGAAGAAATTAACAAATTCTACAGGATATATCAGAAATATTCAAATTAATCTTTTTTTTTTTTTTTAAATATCTTGCTGGGACTTCTAAAACTACTTTCTTTCTTTCTTTCTTTCTTTTTTTTAACACACCCAACGCCATTGCATTCCATCCACAAGCAGAATTTAAATAAGAAAAACTGCTATTTAGTCTTTACAAAACAAAAATCGAATTGATTTTGATAGGTTATATTTTTTTATATCCGATATGTGACTAAAATATTAAAAAAATAATAATTATTATTTTTTTAATTTTTCGATTATCATTGATCGATATTTGGTATTCGTTAACATATTTTTAATTTTGTTTTTTTTTTTTTTAGTTTTTCAATTATTTCAGTCAGATACATATATCGAACCACAAATTTTTTTTTTATTATAAATAGATATTAGATATTGAATATTAATTTCGAATATATTTTAAATATATCAAATATGATCGTACATCCGACTATTGTCATCCACATATCATCTTATACTTTCTTGATTATGCTCCATAGCCATTAACCACATCATTAAAAATATAAATGCTAGAATATCTGATTCCCGTAGCTCTTGCAAAATATTATTAGATCGTGGACATCATCAACATGATCTCCAGATTCATCAAAACGTTTAGGGTAATGATTCCACTTTCCCCATCAGAAATTTCCACACTTGCCTTTTATCAATAAGAAAATATAGCTCAGGTAAGACATCTTTCATCTCTTTTATTCCTTCATTACAATTATATATATATATATATATATATATATATATATATATATATATATATATATATATATATATATTTATATTTATATTTATATATATGTGTATGTATATAGATAAATTGTACCACATACAATATCTCATCCCACAATTATTCTCTTGCATCTTAAAATCCATGCATTATGATGACTATCATTCATCGCTTCCTCAAACTTAGCTACCTAGTTTGATATGTATACAAGTGACAATTTCTCATCAAGAAGATTCAGCCTCTTGGATTTTCATACTTCGCCTGTGAATCAAGTTTGGGCTGGAGATTTCAAAGTCACTATCAGGTGATGAAATGTTAGATGACACGGATGACTCGGGAATTGAGCTTGTTCCGGGAGTTGGCTGTGTTTGATATCTGAAACTCTGAGACGCCAGGGGCTGCTGTGGTCTTGAGGCTTCTGGAGTTTGATGCCCTTGAGCCTCCTCGGCAAGTCGCCTTATGAGGTTCATAATAGTGGGGAGTAACCTTGATGAAATGGACAGTATGCCTGCCAGCTGGTAATAGAGCAAAATAACAAAATGAGACACAGAGTATACTTGATCAAGGAAAGTAAATTACAGTTGCTAACAAAATTCAAAATTCAAAAAAAAAAAAAAAAAACTGAAATGCATCAAGGTTCAAGGGCATTTGATTGATAAATCCTCTCTAAGATTAAGTACAGGCAAATGCACGTGCAAATTTGCCAAAAGCTGGATGGCGATCTAAGAGTAAACCTCAATCTAAAATTGAGGGGCGATGTTAAAAGACCACGTATAGATTATACACCCTAGTAGACATATAACAACCATTACATTGGAACTATTCTGCAAACTTGAACAGCTATGGTTTCAGAAACAAGCGCCTCGTGAAAGAGTTAAATGAGAGAACAATTAGAAACAAATCAAAGAAAGTCACGAAAATTGACTTTAATGACCAATAAGCAACCAACAAGAAGTTAACAAAGAGCTCATGATTTCAATAGCCTTTTGCTAGTGCAGAGTACGTCGCTTATTTAAAGGCTCTCTTATACTCACCGATCCGTGTCGAAACTCCCCTGCAACGTCCATCTGTACCCATAAGGCTTTCGAAAGTAAATATCCAACAAACAACATCATGAGGTAAAGAGGATTCCTGTTACACAAGCAGACACTGTCAATAAACAAAAAGGCTAATGATAGAGGGACTGGGGGAGAGGGGAAAAAGGGAGATACAACTATATAAGAATACTCAAATAACTATTCATTGTGCAAGAATGACAATTTTAGATGGGTATTATTACTTTAAGAGGAGCATGAACTCGTTAAAACCAAGGACAACCATTGCAACAATTGCCCAAGAAGGAGGTAGCCAGTTGTTACTCTTCTTGTGAGCCTCCTGCAGTAAGCAGAATCATGCATTGGTGCTAAATACATGTCAAAGTGTAGGAACCAACAAAGGAAAAAACATTGAGAAAGAACAGCCAATGTTAACCATACCACCTGACAAATATATCATCAAAAGCAAGGTGAAAATAAAATGTATTATATGTACCTGTGCTGAAATGGCTTGAGTGACTGAGTACTCAGTTTCTGCTTTAAACTGTCTCCACAGAGATTTGCATTGCACTGGTGTTATCAGCGTATCCTGTGAAGAAACCTGTTCATTTTGCACGACTGATGAGAAATTTGATAAAAGGATGATATACTATAAGAAGAAACTACCACTATCAGCTAAAAACTACCTCCTCCCACGTGCTTGAGGCAAGAGGGTCTATGAAATCTCCTATGCTCCTATCTCGAGATGATGATATGGCAACAGTTCCGTCCATGAGGGAGGAAAACAGAATATTCTTAACCTTATCAGGTTTCTCATCCAAGCGTATGGCAGCCACAACAGATAAAAGCCTCAATGACTGCATCAAGGTGATAATAAAAGTAAAATCAGATATGATCATACTGCAGGTAGTTTATCTCCCATTGGTTAAAATTTAAAAAAGTCATGCAAATTACCGCAGAGCGAGCATCCTTTGTTATTGTCCTGATATCCTCTTTTCCGGTCCAAACCCTCGGCAATGAGTCATTGTCATGATTGAAGACTGTTGAGAATCTGAAATATATTTCCAGGGCATCAAGTAGCAAAGATGATGATAGTGACTAAAAACATATATTATGAAGAGGAAAAATCTACATATATTATATATACCACAATCGAAATCTCTACCTGTCCTTCATGTGGATCAGAACTTTTCCAGCTTCTTCTCTTGCTTTTTTCACCACCACATTTCTTGCATAGCTCCTTAAATTTAGCACCATTGTGTCAATTGTAGCTTTATCCATTTCAAAACCAGCAATTGCAGTTGAAAACTGCAATACAGCAGCTTCAGTCTCACGTTTAAGAAGCCTTCTTATTGATGCCCATGTATCTTCACCACCAACTTCAAATAGGGATTCTACAGGTGCACTAAGTGCTTCAGTAAGTTTTTTCTGCACATCAATAATGTATCAACATGAAATCTTTCAAGTAAATGCATATGAGCGTACAGTATAAAGAGTACTATTAAATCAAAAAAGCAGTTACTGTCTTATTAGCCAAGAAAATAACCTCATGTATAGTTATTATGTCAGACAGCTTGGCACTGCGAACGGAGGATGCCTCTGCACCGATTTCACGGAGAAGTTTTTCTCGGACTTTTGAAGTATCCCACTTTGCCTGTCTTACAGCAGCGTCTGATGGAAGAGAAGTCATTGAACCAAAAGCAAACAAATCAGTGCATATCAGACTGCTAAGAAGCATATACACAATTTGACCATCAAAACTAAAGATTACTTCTGCGAGAGAGAGAGAGAGAGAGAGAGAGAGAGAGACTTTCAAGAAGCCAACTAATAAGAAGAACAGCAGCATGTCAATGTCATAATGCCCGAATACATCAACAAAGACAGTTTTACTGGCCTTAGTTCTAATTTCTTGCCAAACAACCGACTTTAAAAGTGCTTTGCAGCGCCGTACAAGTCTTATTTAGCCATCAATAATAATAAAAAAACTATAAAGATCCCCTGTATTTGCTGTCTCACTTCACTCACGTATTCAAATTGGTCAATAACCCCTGTGAGTTTAGAAATTTTGTGTAGAGCTAAAATTTAGAATCTATAAGAATTTAAAAAATACACCTTAACATAGACTGGGATCTATATGGGAAATATTATGCTATCAAGCAGAAGACTGGGCAGGTGTCTACCTCATTGTTGAGGAAAACCTAAGCATTTTGGAGAAGTAACAATGGGAAAAAAATAAAAATGAACAGCAGCTAAAAATTTTGCTGGCTGAGATTACATAACAGTTATGAATTTCCAGATGCCTATAATTTAAAAGCGCTTCAATCATCAGAACAAATATACAAAAACTGCCTGCCTTTATCAGGGTAGACAGTAGTCAATTGAAGTTCACCAATTAAAAAAAACTTTTCACATATTCCATAAGTACACAAGTAGAGTGCCAGCTATTTAAAAGTTTCTTACCTCCACATGCTTGGTCAAACTCGAGCATACAAGATTGAGTACAAGTACGAACAGAAGCAGCAAATCCCTCCCCTTTCTTTAGTGATTGTTCCAATCCAGTTTTAAAACTTTCAAATGCTTTAGAACATAGATGATCCAGCAAAGTTCTGTATGCCGGGTAGACAAACTGGAAATTTGGAGAGACCGTGTGAATAAATGAGAAACATACAAGATGCAAATCTGTCACCAACTTGTAGGGCTTGACCAGGAATCAAGGTTTATTATGACAACTTGAATCAAGCCTGACTCAATAAAAAATGCTCGCCTTATGTATTGCTCAGTGAGAAATATTAACATGATGAGCCTAAGAACAAACATGGGCCCAGCCAGAAACATCCATAGTTCTGTTAACGCAGGTGTTTGTCCATGTGCAGGGCTTGGGACCTTATTAGCTCAAGCTCGTTTGGAAACATCAATAGTTCTGGCTCATTTTTTGGCATGTTTACCAAGCAACTGTGCCTACAACCATACTGAGCTTGTGGAGGCAGTGGAGCTCACAAGCAGATCAGCTTAGTGGAGGCCTCAGTTGTTTCCAAAAGAATAATTTCAAATCTAAAGAATGCACAAGACAATATGCCATTGTGAGAATTCACTTAGAACCAGCAGAAATGTAGTAGTCATGCAACAGCTATCTATGAAACCATAAACAGTGTTAAGGTGTTAAAAGGGAGATGAAATAACACTTTGGAATGTCTGGTTTCACTTGAACTATTCAAATGAATTTTTCCTTTTTAGGGTGTTAGAATCCTTAAGATATTGTTAGAATCATAATCATAATCATCCAAAGATACGATTATGATTATACATATCTCTAAGATATTGTCACATAATTATTGAGATACGATTATGCAATCTTAATGATTATTAAAATATTTAGTTTCTATATTTAACTTGATGTAATGCCTATATAAAGACATATCTCTTGTAATTATAAGTATTCAGAAATATAAAATCGTCTTATTTCTTTACATAGGGGGGAAAATGGAATAAATAACTCTTCATCATTAGCTACCATTTTTAACTCATAATAGATAGCATAAGGAGTTAAGAACAGCATCTGGTTGTGTTAAGATGGTTTACACTTGACAAAAACAAGAAACAGAAGACTGAGAAATCATTAACTTGACCATTTTCGACCTCAAGCCCCACATACATGCATGAAAACTAGATGAATTTTTTTACCAAACAGAAAAAGTGAACAATACAATAAAAAGTAGGCAGTCTTACATTCAACGCTTTTGATTCCAACTGTCGACGTTTTGCATTTCTCACACCTTCATCAAAGTATACTGCTTCCATGTCATACCTAAAATTAATTCAATGTTAAAACCAATATCAGAGCTTCCAAATGTAGTGGATCAAGTGAACATATCCAGAGATCTTCAGCATAAATATCTCCAATCACTCGAAGATAATAAAAGTAGCATATCAAGGCTTCAGCTCCAGGTAAAACATCAGTTGTAAGCAGTCGGGATAATCAATTAAAAAATTCATATAGGAAGTTTTTTTTTTTTTTTTTTGATAGGAATTCATGTAGGAAGTTTACATAGAATAGTTTAGACCTTTAAGCAATAAATTGAAGTATATGGAAAATCAGATCATCTAAATGACTAAATCTGAAGATTAGCATATCAGAAAAGATGTGAACTAACTCTGAAAGATATGTATACAGGACAGAGCTCAGCCTTTTTCCAAATCCTGAGACAGGGCCCGCTTGAACAGCCTCCTCCAATGCCAACCAACTCTGCAATAGATCAACTAAGTACTGGCAAAGGAGATCAGATGGTATCCAAGAAGAAAGATGTATGCAAAACATACCTCATCAGTTGACAAATGGCGGAGCTTCTCATTGGCAATCTCCTCACACCGAACGGTTGCAACCATTACCTGATTAATACTAACAAGATATTTAATTAAAAATGTGATAATTTGAAACAAGAACAGCACATTCGCATAGCAGAAGGAAAAATAAAAGACCTTATGAGCAGGAAGATCTAGGTCCTTGTTCTCTTTTATCACACTCCATATCTGCTGTGCACTAAAGGAAAATCCTGAGGCAGGAACAACTCCCTGCCTATCACCAGCAAGTCCTCCTGGAGAAATAGAATGGAAAAACCGCTGTCTCAGTTGAGCAACCTGTACAATACATCAAGTAAGATCGCGATCCTGTAAAATAACAGCTGTAAACTACTTATTTGGGTAAAAAATCTGAACTCTAATTATTTTGGTAAACATATTTAGAATAATATACTCCTGCCCCTAGAATTTGAAAGTTCAAGCAGCAAAGGTCAAAACTCGTATAAATCGAGACTCAATATACTTCTAGTTTCACTAAAGCAGCTACCTGCTCTTTAAACTGCTCTTCTCTTTCTTCATAGCTAGATAAAGCAGTAACCTCCACCTTCATGTTAAACGTAATTAACGTCAAGAAACTTTTATCAAGTGGAAAGTAGAATGCTTGTAGAAAACGAATGTCATAGAAAGAGAGAATAAGAAAACATTTTCTTACATTAAAAAATTCACTAAGAGGAGTATTTTTATGAGTTTCTGGTTTACGAACTGCATCCCATATCTGCATAAATAAACACCTATCAAAATGCTGAAGGATACGATAAAGAACAAACAAAACCCAACTTTCAGCAAAAACAAACAAATTTACCTTCTGAATATCTTCTCTAAGAATAGGCTCTAAATATTCAAGTGGAGTCTGCAAGGACAGTACCAACAGGACAAAGATTCAAACAGAGAAGAGGAGTTACACCCACAAAGTAAAAGGAGCATAAAGAAGAACAAGAAAGGCAAAAGTCCCAACCTTTGTTTGATCACGTATAACAAACAGAAGGGTTGTTTTGCGTGGGCTAAACAAACGCATCATGACCTACAAACAGGGCAAAAATCAGACTGATATCTTTGATAAATGTCCAATAATGTTTCTCCTACTGTCCTACATATTAATATATTATCTTCAGTTTCTTAGCAAAATAATAATAGTAATAATAAATGCACAATAACACATTGCCACAGACAACTGGCTAGAGCACCTGAAAAACTGTTTTTAGAAGAGGTTTGTTGGCAGCCTGTTCCCGACCGATATCATGGCACCACCTGCATGTGACATTACACATCTGATCAATAACTGAACTGATACCCAAAGTGTGTGTTTTCTTGCGATTGCAAGTTTCCCATGCTACCAAGTCCTCTCTCCATTTACATTTAAGAAACTCCAAATATAAATCTACAGTTTCAACAGTAAGGAAATTCAGCAGAGACAACAAAATAATACGCAGATTCCACTAATGCTTTTTCCATTTTAGGAACATATAAATTAAGATAAAGATTGTCAAAAACCATCTTAATACAGCACTTTTCAGACATCAAATTGCTAAGAGTATAATCTTGCTTCCTGCAACAAACTTAACAAGTGTCTTCTCGAATATTTTATCTCCAATCCAACAAGGGGCCAAGAGGTCATCAACCCAGGCCATTGCACACAAAGGAAATGTGCTTCCCATGGGCCCAAAAACCAGCAAAGTCCAAATTTCTAAAAGCTTAGGAATTTCAATGGTAATGAACAACTGAAACTAAAACTTCAAAACAGTCCATCATACGTAATTTATTTCATTCTGAAGCTAGATCAGACCAAGGCATATGCTATTTCTTGATGAAAAGCATGAAGTTTCTCCAACCAGCCTTTCCAAGCCAGGTTTATCTGTCTCATGCTAACATATTTCTTAGCTGTAAAAAATATTTAAAACAGACTCACATGTTTATCAGCACAATATCTGCAATTGCCAAAGCAAACAAGGAACTTTGTTTCTCAAATGTTGTGTCGTCCTGTAAATATCAAAATTTCAAACACCCATCATGAGTAATGAAAACATTTTCCCCAAAAGTATGTTTGCAACAGACTAATAAATGAAGCTATGATTTTTATAAATATTATAGTTTTTATCTGATTAATTACACAAATTAGTGATTTACACTGAAAATTTTATAGGCCACAACATGTCGCAAATGTTCGAAAACACACCAACTTATGAAACATAAGAAGCATATATAGCCTTCGGTGCTTCACAAATATTGCAGAAAGTTAATGAAACAAGTTGATAACCAAAAGAAAGGGCAAATTTTGTCTAGCAGCATTCCTAGATTTAGAAAAGGCTGCATGACTAACTCTAATCTCATTAATATCGCATCAACAATTTGGTCTCATAGGGTCCCAAAAGTCAAACATGATAAACATTGGATGAAATATCACTACATGAAGATACCAAGGATATTAGTTATGGGATTTATCATCATAGATAAAAAGTAATATCAAGTAAGATCCCTATTCTAAACTGGAAACACACCTCAGCGTCCTGATTTTGAACAAGGCAATATCGCAAAACTCAGTAACTACCTATTCTAAAGTTTTTCCGAATCCCTAAAACAAGAAAAATTGCAAAACACAATAGCACCTCCTCAATCCTCGCTATCATCTACCTACTTAGAGCATATTATAACACCCATACAGAATCAACCCATATTTAGCTTTGCTACAACCACATTTAACTGCAGAAAGAGTAAGAGATATAAGCCATAAAACAACTATTAACAACTATTTCGAACTTTTGCATTAAAAAATTGATAAAAATCTTATCACCTCCCCTCTTTCCCTCCCATCGGTACCCTCCAAATCCATGGCAATTGTAAAAGGTTCAATGCCGACACACTTAGCCATCCAAATGCCCTTAGTTGTTTGACTCCTGCAACAAAATTATATGATTTTCCTTTAGTGAAAGAAACATATGGAGATATATAATAAAACTTGAGAAACTTTAAAACCAACCTTCCCGTAAATGCATCCATCTCCCTGAAATTGGTATGGAAAAGATGATTCAACAAAGTGCTTTTCCCTGTTCATAATGGACAGAGAGAAATCATTCCTCAGGTGTATAAGGTAACATATACTTCTACAACACAAGCAAACACAAAATTCAGGAAACCACCGTCAGTCACTAATTATAGGATCAAAGAAAATGATATAAGCAATCTAAGGGAATAGGATGTTAATACCCTCGAATTTGGAATGGCATACCCTCAAATTTGCAATAATGACATTTAGGCCCATCCTTTAATGGATACCTGAACACACACACCCCCCCCCCCCCCCCCCCCCCCCCCCCACCCCCCCCCCCCCCCCCCCCCCCCCCACAAAGCTAACGACAAGTGGTAAATAGTATTTCTGAAAATGGAAGGAGTTGATTATTAATACGGCAAAATTTACAGGTTAAATGCTCATTAATCCTTAAACATTATTGAGTATCAAGAGCGCTTTAAAGTCTATGTTATAAACTTGGTTGAACTACATAAAAGCATTTTGGGATGAAAGAAAACAACCAGGGGTTTTTTGAGCAGCACTCTGTGTATGGTCCTTGAAAGTGGATTTTCAGTAAAAGAGTCCTTCAAGTGCTTTTTATTTTCTTCAACTAAACACTTTTAAGTACTCTCACAAAAATCACTTTTACTCAAAATCATTATCCACAAGGCACTCCCAAATGCACCCTTTCTTCTATTTAAAACTGTTTTGTGAGGCAATTTATGATTCCATGACCTACAGCTCGTAAATCAGAATGCCAAATTTATAAGGTTACAGATTCAATCACAATATCTAATCTCGAATACAAACGCAGCATCAACAATCTATACACTGAACAAATAGTAACACGGTAATAGCATTCCAAACTACCAAAATAACTCAAAATCTAAACTCTCAGCAGATAATTCAGCTCTTGAACAGTCAAATCTACTAAAATTTCACAAAAACCAATCAAATAAACCAAAAAAAGCAACTAATTCAACATACCGCTACTCTGTGGGCCCATGACGGCGACGACAGCGTAGGAGAGGCCACGGTTGGTGAGCTTAGTGGTTCGAACGAAGTTGTTAAGACCATCAACATTGAATTCACCGTTACCGTCTATCAGTTGAGTGGAGCAGCACTCGTCCGCCATGACCTTTACTGCCACACTACAGCAATTAAAACAAAGCGAGGGTTTCGGTTTGAACTGATTAAGAAGAACAATCAATTTAGTGTGTGATTTTTATATTTGCTTTGGGATCAAGTTTTAACAGAATGCAGTAGGGAAGAAGCAACGGACAAAACAATGACAGTAATCCGATTGCATCGTCACGTTGTTGATTTTGTAAGTTTTATGATAGTTTATTTTTTTTTTTTTATTTAAAAAAAAAAAAAACAAATGCCAATGATGATGATATGAGGAAAGGAATAAACCATTTGCATTTGTGTTCTAATGGGGATTGGCTTGGTGGTGTAGGGTGTATGATCTGATTTACAGGTTCTGAATTCGAATTCAAAGATTGCGATTCTTGTAAGAGTCTGGGACAGTCGGGAGTTTTATATATTCCACTTAAACTCAAAATGAGTGATTTGGACCTAATAGGTAGGGATCAGACCCGCTTAGAACGAGACTGAAAATTTGATTTCGGAATCAGAACCGATTATTTTAAGATAGGTTTTGATTCTTAATAATTAGGATTCGATTTTTTCGGATAAATTTTGATTCTTTGATATTTGAAACTGGAACCTAATCATAGAACAGAATTTACAAAATGAAGCATTATGATTAGGTATCCATGTGAATCCATAACAAATTATGAAATTCACAAATTGAAAATGTGTAAATAGCAGTGAGGAATGAGAATGGTCAGCAAATGTGTGAATGGTCAGTGAAACGGAATTAATCTTTCCCATAATTGGTTTCCAGGAACGCTTTCAAATTTAAATGGTTAGGTAAGCAAGATATCCAAAAAAAAAAATGATGTTGGTATCATTTTAATCAATGGTTGAACACATAAATTTTGGAATTTTGTAACATTCTCATTTTCATCACAATTTCACATTTTTTTCCCCTAATTAAAACATGACAACCTATAACCAAATTGGAGTTGATACTTATAATAATCTATTTAATATGGTAGGTATCAGTTCTAAAATTTTGAAATCGAATTTTTTAATGATAAGTTTCGGTTCCACTCGAAACTGTAATCGAAACTGATTTTGCTTATCCCAGTAAAACCAAAACCGAAACCGATTTTATATGTCCCTATTAATAGGTGGGGATATGAATTGATGATCAGCTTTCATTTGATATAAATAGATAAACTATTTTCTTATTTGTTAAGATCTAGAAATATAGGGACCTAATTGATATTTACATATTTGTTACTGTCGTTTGTTATTATTTTCGAACGTGTCTTTGGTTTTATACTTTTCAGAACGGAAAAAAAAAGGCAATTTTATACTTGAATTGTTAAGACTATCAATAATTCATTTCTCTTCTACCCGCCACCGCCGGGATGGCAATGGTCGGATATCCGATCATTTTAAATATATTTGAAATCGAAATCGAAACCAAATCCAATATCCGAAACCTATTCATAATTGGAAAAATTTTCATAATTGATATTTGTTGACAAAAGAAGAAATGTCACCCTGAAGCGAAATCGCCCTAGAACGAAGGAGTAAAGGACGAAGGCAAGAAAGGCGACGAAGGGAAGAGAGATCAGAGTAATCACTAGATTATAGCAACAAAGAACTCAGGACGACTGAAGCATCGATTAGAACGAGAACACGTGATGCAGTTGATCCCACGATTACAGCAGTTAAGCAGTTTGTCCCTCCACGATCAAGCAGTTGAGACGCACAGCTCAACGGTTGAAGACACGATCCAGCAGCTGCAGGGAGATACTGGAACTGCCCAAGCGGTTTACAAGCTTCACTATAAAAGCTCACTCGTACATAGAGGAAAAGACCTGATCAAATGAAGACTCAAACGAGTATATTTTTTATTTCTTAGTTTTATAACTTTTAGGACTGTAATTTGTGTGCTTGCGCCCCTTGGAGGCTTATTCACTTAATCAAACACCCCTTGTTGGGACTTTGTCTCATGAGGTTTGAACCTTACACGTTTCTCTTTCTTCTTCGCGCATAAAAATTGCGCAAATAGTTTTTGGCGACCACCGTGGGAGACTTGGTGTAAGAAGTGAAGATGTCTCCGAAAAGAAACACTCAAACTGGCTCAAGTACGGAGGAAGGAGGACTGGAGCAAACCAACCAGTCTCACATTCCAGCCGTAGTGGGTCACTTCGAGGGTCTGGCGGACGCTAGTCGATATGAATCTATGCGAGAGCTCAACCCTAATGCGGTTCATGCATTGTTCGGTGAATTTACACAGGACGTTGTCGAGCAGGTCAGGCTTCAAAATGCCCATATCATAGATAAGTTTACTTCAACTAGTAACTCACATTATGAAAATATGGCCAAACACTTAAGCTCATTAAATGAATTGATGGCCAAATGTGTAAACGGGGGGACAACCCTGCCATGGATTACATCTCCCCCTGTACCGAGCAGTCAGGAGGCGGGTCCGAGCAATATCCCCCCACAAGGGATCATTGTCCCTACGACCTCTAGGGGAGGAATAAATCTTGGGGATAATGGCCCACATCTAGGGCCAAACATACACCAAGGGCCAAACATGGCACAACATGAAGTGGTGTTGCCCCAAGGTCCCCAGACTTCTCAGGGACAAAACCACGATTATGTCCCCCTTGTGAGAGGACCACAACCACCACCCATAGCAATGCCATTTAATGGCAATGATATGTTGAGAGAACAGATAACCGAGATCCTTCAAAATCAATTCGGTCTGGGAGTACGGGCAATTCGGCCAAGGTATCGAAAGCCATATCCAGATTGGACGTGGCATACCTGTGGCCTAGAAACTACAAAATACCAGATTTTTCTCTGTTTACGGGGTCTGGGAAGTTTCTACCATGGAACACATATGGCGATTTACCCTTCAGTGTGGAGAAGTCACTGATTTTCATAAGTTGAGGTTATTTCACGGCTCACTGTCAGGAGTAGCTTTCTCTTGGTATATCAGCTTGCCGGCCAAATTAGTAGAAAATTGGCAACAAATGGAACAGTTATTCCATGCGCAATTCTACAAGGCCGAATCTGAAGTGGCCCTGGCCGATCTGGCAAACATGAGATAGTTGCCAGGAGAATGGGCCGAAACGTTCTTACAAAGGTTTAAGGTAGCTCGAGGCCGATGTTACGTGCCTTTGCCAGAAAAAGAATTTGTGAGAATCGCTCAAAGCTGTCTCAATTTTGACCTGAAAAAGAAATTTCAAGATCGTGAATTTTCGGACCTCCCCCAACTCATCACTAGTGTGGTGCGTTATGAACGATTACTAAGGGATGAAGAGCAAATGAAAAATTCTAGCAAAGGAACGTATTATAGGAACATCGACTATGAAGTAGGCGAAATGGACATCGAATCAGCCGACTTGTGTTTGGCCGAATTGGTTAAAAGGAAGCCGTACGTTTGTAAAGCGTGGGCCGAACCCCTAGCCAAAGAAAAAATAATAAAAAGAGTAGAGACTTCTCTTTTGATATCACAAAAGTCGATGCCATATTCGATTAGTTATATAAGGACAAACAGATTAGCTTGAGCGATCGCCACATGTTGCCAAGCGCCGAGCAAATCGGCGGGAAAAAATATTGTAAGTGGCATAATGCGTGGTCCCATTCAATTAATAACTGTCTTGTTTTTCGGAATATTTTACAGGATGCCATAGAATCTGGACGAATAAGGTTCGAAAAAAAAGATGATAGTGGACGACAACCCTTTTCCAAAGCCAGTAGAATTAAACATGATCAACTCGGACCTTACCAAAATGACTTTGCCAAAGTTCAAATTGGTCCTAGATGAAGGACATGATGGTCATCGTCCAAACGCCCTGGAAAGGATCAAGGCACCCCAAGAACGGAAGGATCAGCAAAACCTCTGTATACGGTGCAAGAATAATATAGAATGGATGAGAGAGTTGGAAGATACATGTGAAAGGCCTGTAAAGAAAGAGCCAGTAGCATGGCAGCCACGGACCTTTGCACCAAGGTTCTATGGCGAAAATTTGAATTTCGTCCAAAATGTGAGGACGTTTAGGCCAAAGATTCATCGGCCTAACGTATGGCATTCGTACCGCAGGCCATATTCGGGACAGCGTCCATGAAAGAATTACCCTTATGTTGACGAAATGACAAGGACGCAACTGAGGCGACACCAGCAAAATTATGGCCGTATGATGCGCCAACAAGACGAAATGAAAGTCGCTGCAGACCGTAATGCTTGTGCATGAAAGAAACTATATGAAAATAGTAAAGAGAATGAAGACCGATGAGGGACAACGACTGACTGCGAGAAGCGTTCCAAGTTTGATAGATGAGATAGACGATGAAGAGCCCTCTATCGTCATTCAGTTCGGTAGTATGCCACCAGTTGTGGCTAATCATTACTTGTTGTCCGAGAAATTCAAGGGGACAACAGTGAAGGGTCTGGAAATAACGAAGATGTTTATGATGGTGATGAAACCAAATTTACGGCACTCTCAATAACGGATAGAGAGGCATCAGATGAGGAAACGACAGACATAGAAGAAGAAATAGACATCAGGACAGAAGCACGAAGAAGGGGAATATCATAGAATCGGTTTCTCAAAGAATTGTATGAGGCCGGCAACCCTGCAGTCGGAACGTTAGGAGAGGACTTGGGACGATCTCCATACATTGTCCTGTATGGGACGCCCAAAATAAAACAGACCGTTACCAGGGTAGAAAAGCGAAGAATGACTATCCATAATGTCTCTCATAATACACCAGTCACGTTACCACATTCTGGATGGGACAAGGGAGGAGAAATGCCTCGGGCCAACAACGAGAGTGAACAAATAGACCTATCAGGGAATGTGATATTCCCAAAACCACCACCGCAGATGACCAAGCACTTGCGGCCGTTGTATGTGAAAGCAAAAGCCAATGGGATACCCATCACCAAAGTGTTGATTGATAGCAGCCATCAATGCAATACCGTATATGATGCTAGGGCGTTTAGCAAAGTCAGAGGAGGACCTCATCCCTACAGAAGTGGTGCTAATAAGTTTCAATGGAGGGGCGACAACGGCCAAATGGGTCGTCCCACTAGACTTGTAAGTAGGAAGTACTACGAAGACGGCGGTGTTCTTCGTTATAGACGGGCCAACCACGTATAACATGCTATTGTGACGATATTGGATACATGGTAGCCGATGTATTCCTTCATCTCTTTATCAATGCCTAGTTTTCTGGAACCAGAAAGATGAGGTTGAAATTGTACACGTCGACAATAAGCATTTCGCTGCAGAGACAAATTCGGTCGAGTACTTCATGTATGAAGGAAATTACGGGCCGACCCGAGTTCTGAATGAAGGGGAAAGTTCGACCATTGTGGCTCAAAATGATGAGCCATACCCTGCAGGTCTGATAACGACTTGTTTGCGCAAACAAGGCCAACCACAGTGGTCTTTGAGGAGTCGACGCACATCAGTTCAAATGAAGAAGAACAAGCAGAGTAAAGAGCAAGTCGCACTCGCGGCTACCAAGGCCAATCTAATGGCCTATGTGACGGAACGAGAGAATGAGGCCGAAGCTCAGGCCGCGATTTCGGCCTTAAGGGATAAATTGTTAGCACACCCGACAGAAGACAGGATAAGAGAGGCATGTGAGGTAGATTGTTTACTGGAAGGAAGTCACAAGAGCGAACTGGAAGAAGAAGAATGCGCTCTGAACGGACGACATAAGGCGAGCGTGTCAATGGCACAAGATGTATTAGACGAGGTAAATATGGGAAGCGAGGACGATAGACGCATCACTTACATCAGCAAAGAGCTAGAGGCCCATGAAAAACTAAAGTGTTCTCCTCCATGTTGAGGTTAAAGGATAAAGACGAATTCGTCTGGACCGAAAAACATCAAAAGGCTTTCGACAGCCTGAAGAAATATTTGTCACAGCCGCCAGTGATGGTCTCCCCTGAACGAGAAGAACAAACCGGGATGGAAGGCCGAGAAATTCACCTCGATTTTCACTTCCAATTCAATCAAGGTGAATTTGGGGGACAATTGTTGACAAAAGAAGAAATGTCACTCTGGAGTGAAATCGCCCTAGAACGAAGGAGTAAAGGATGAAGGCAAGAAGGGCGACGAAGAGAAAAACGATCAGAGTAATCACTAGATTAGAGCGACAAAGAACTCAGGACGACCGAAGCAGCGTTTAGAACGAGAACACGTGATGCAGTTGATATCACGATTACAGCAGTTAAACAGTTTGTCTCTCCACGATCAAGCAATTGAGACGCACATCTCAACGGTTGAAGACACGATCCAGCAGCTGCAGGGAGATACTGGAACTGCCCAAGCGGTTTACAAGCTTCACTATAAAAGCTCACTCGTACATAGAGGAAAAGACCCGATCAAATGATGACTCAAACGAGAATATTTTTTATTTCTTAGTTTTATAACTTTCAGGACTGTAATTTGTTGGGGTTGGTGCTCAGAGAGCCAATCCGGATCGTATTTTTGTCTGATTCATGAATATGAACATCATTGTTTCCATAATATTACTTATTTATGGTTGCACCACTTATTTTTATATACGTATTCGATCTGATTATGATTAGATTGAAACTAAATGTTGTTTAGTGATATGTATATATTACACAAAGGCCCGATAATATATAATGCAGTACACAGTTACAAAGGTAGTTTGTAATTGACATTGAGAAGTGTCATTATTAAATTTATATTACCAAATATAGTTCCTGGTCAAGATTTGCTAACACGGGTCGGTTAGTCAAATCCGTTGAGACCAGTACATGTCGTATATCGAGATTTGGTCCGATGGTTTATCCCAATGAACCATGAATCTAGGGAGACTCGTATAGACGTGTAGGTGTTTATAATAGATAAACACTGAACGACTCACCGAATATTCTTAATGGATGGTACACCAACGTCAATAAGAATCTTCTCGGGTTGAGTAGCATAGTGGTCATTCGACTTGAGATATCACTGTGGATGTATAAGACATCATCCACACTTAGATGGCAGTCACGACACCGATCTATTTAGATCAGACCTCCGCCTGTTCGTTGGGTGTGAACCGATCCTCAGGATATCCTGTGTGTATCAAGATAGAATCCGTCAGTTCTGTGTACAGAGCATAGGTAGTCCATATATGATTAGCAGTCAGTTAAATCTGTGGCCACAGTAAACTTCGGAAGTAAGTTCCGAATGTTATTTAGAGATTGCTAATAGATACGTCGATGAGATAATACCTATAGAGATTTGACGTTTACATCTATATCTCTGGTATTATCCGGATACATGTGACATAGGGATTATACGTATGCAATGACCTCGACCTGTATGATTCAACTAGTTTATTCGTGATCTTCATAATTTACGAGTGAGTAAATTATGGACACGAAATTGGATATTGTGACGGATATAACTGAATCTAGAGAGTCTCACTAATGAAATACACTCGTAGAGCACTATGACAACTTTTATGAATAATGATGATTATTTATAAATCGTTTAAACGTTAAACGAAATATACATGCGAACGGGTCGAACCATCATTTCCTAATTAATGTGTGTTTGTATTTAATATATGATATTATTAAATACACATTAATAAATTGTCAAATAAAGGTATTTGACATATATCATTAATATATGTATTTGAGATATTTAAAGTAAATATAATACATATATTTGAGATTTTTGTATTTAATTAATTATTTAATTGTTAAATGATTAATATAATTAAAATATAAATATCTCACCAAATGATAAAGTTAGGAAATGATTATAAGTGTTTATTGTTGACTTTAAAGTAAAGGAAATGGTAGTCAAATTGGATTTTGACTTCTTTGATATTTGTTTAAAATGTTTAAAATTGAAATATCATTTTCCTTTAATTTTAAGTGTAATTTTCGGCCATATACCTAAATGAATATAATTGTTATATTTTTGAGTTGCTTTTGTTGACTTACTTTAGATCATTAAATGGTTTGATGATGATTAAAGCAAGTTGATAAAACAAAATTAAATGAAATGAAAAATATCTAGATATTTGTATATACACCTTAAATTTCGGTCAAGGCTAAATTTGTGGAGTATATATTGTTTTGTTTCATCTTTTAGGGTTTAAGAAGTTCATTAGATACAAAAGAAACACAAAAGTGGTTGAGAGAAAAGTTTGAAGAAAAGAAGGAAAAGTTTGGAAATCTTAAGGTTTTGTAAGTTTTCTTTCAAATCTTCCAACATGAAAAATGTTTTTAACATGCTTAGCTTCATCTTATGTTGCTTTGATGTTGTCTCTCTACTTATAGTTTGTGTTTTAGTTGTTGTGAACTTGAATGAAAGATGTGTGCATGTAAGTAAGCTTGAAATGGTTTCAAAGCTTTACTTTTGATTTTTGGAAAATCAAGTTGTCATTCTAGAGTTGGTAAACCACTCATTGGTGACCTAGAATTGTTCTAGAGTTGTTTCAAAGTGGTGAGACTAGATTGGTGAAGTATTGAATGGATTAAAGTGTTGGATTTTGTAAATTTGGTGAAATTGGACAATTTGATGAAATTGAAAAATTAGGGTTCATAACCCACTCAAAATTTGGGGCTTTTCATATATGTGATGTATTATAGTATGAATATGATGCATGTAAAATTTTAGGTTGATTGAATTTGATCTTGGCTTGTTTTGAACAAAAAGGACCAAATCGTAGTTAATTGAAAATTTGTGGGTCTCTCGGCAATTTCAGAAAAAAAATTGGGGATTTGTGTGAAATCTGATTTTGATGCATTAGATGTGTTGAAAAACATTTTAGAAATGATTTAGAATCATCCAAAATTATATTTGATAATTTTTGGGCTAAAATAATCAATTTATAAAGTTTTGGGGCAATTCGGTAATTACCAAGAAATTTGATCTCTTGTGTAATTTTTCAGAATTTGATAATTGGATAATTAAATAAATAAGTTTATTTAATTGATCCGAGAAAAATTTTGAAATCGGAAAATTTTGATTTTCCACTATTCTGCTGCGTTACCGATATTTCCCCTTAAAACCCGTACATAATTTGTGTGCTTGCGCCATTTGGAGGCTTATTCACTTAATCAATCACCCCTTACTGGGACTAGGGGTGAGCAAAATCGGTTTCAGTTCCGGTTCCGCATGGAACCGGAACCTATCCGGAAAAAATCGGTTCATAACTATGTGGAACCGGAACCTACCCAATTAAATAGGGTACCCTATTATTCGGTTCCAATTCGGTTCCGTCCGGTTCCGGTCCGGTTCCGAATTACCCTATTTATATAACATTGACAAACTTTGAAAATTGAAACTGCCAACAAAAAGAAACCAGATAATGCGAGTTTCTTATAAACAAATGTTACATGTGAACAAGCAGCATGAGGAGCAAAAAAATCAAGGAAATCGCCAAAGTAACCAGCAGCATTATCATGATTACATCTTTCCACCTGACAATAATATAATTCCATATACCAAATTCAGATTTAAGAACGGAAAATGCCCAAATTTATTTTGAGGGCTGATTTTAGCAAGCACCAATGCTATCAGGGGTGCTACCATCATGGGCCATGGCGAGCATTTCAATCATAAAATTAAATATTGAAATTAATCGTATGGCAAAGAAAACCTCAAGAAAGACATCATACCAAGCTTGCGTAATATTAGCCTTCAAGTATGCAACATACAAGATGCCAGTCAAAGGCACAATGCTGTCTCTTCGCAAACGTACCACCTAAAGTAAATGCAACACAAAAACAGAGGAAAATAAAGAAAGAAAGAAAGAAATCCTTGTCAGAAATTGATTAACGTTAACATATGAAAACAAATAAGAAAAACAGTAAGTCCTATAAACAACAAATGCACTTATGCACATCATTAATCGGTTCTAAATTCGGTTCCGGTTCCGGTTCTATGGTCCGGTTCCGGTTCCGATTATTCTAGAACCGGAACCGGACCGGTTAAAAATCAGTTCCATCTATTTGGAACCGGAACCGGACCGATTACAACCTGTTCCGGTTCCAAACCCGGATTTTCGGTCCGGTTCCAATCGGTTCTGGGTAGACCCGGAACCGATGCTCACCCCTAGCTGGGACTTTGTCTCAGGAAATTTGAACCTTACACGTTTCTCTTTCTTCTTCGCGCATAAAAATTGCGCAAACAATATCCATATCTGAAACCGACCGAAAATTCAGATATCCAAAACCGACTGAAAATTCGAAATTTTTAGAAAATGATAAAAAATGATAAAACTCAAAAAATTAAATTAATTAATTAATTACTTATTTAAAAGATTAATTTTGATTTTATAATTAATATTATTATATTATTATCTAAAACCACAACCGACCAATATCCATTTCAGATACATAATTTCATATCTGAAATCTATCCATTATCCAATATTCATTAAATTTCAAATATTAGATATTTTTTTGGTCGATTATGGTCGGATATCCAATATATCCGACCAAATTACCATCCATAACGACTAGGGACATGTGTGAAATTTTAATACCTTCAACAATTCATTTCTCTTCTACATAGGGATGGCAGTTGTACCCGGACCCGGCCCGAATCCGCATGGACCTGGAAGATTCGAGTCTGGGTAGACTCGAGTTCGTGATTAAAATATCCGGACCCGAATTTTTAAAAATTAGGACCCGGGCGAATCCAGATCCGGACCCAGGATCCCATGGGTCCAGCCCGGATAGACCCGGAGTCCATAAAAAAATAATAATTAAATATAATAAATTAGAATATAATAAAAAATACAAAATAATTGAAATAAAACTAATAAAATTGACAAAATATAAATATAATATAATTAAAAATTTTAAAAAAATGTATCCGGATCCGGACCGGGTATATCCGGGTCCAGACCCGTGTATAAATACCCGGGTTCGGGTCCGGACACAGGGGAATGAAAATACTTCCGGACCCGAGTCCGGGTCCGGCCGGACCCGGATCTGGATCCGGATTTTGCCATCCCTACTATCAAGTTAAACCCGCCACCGTGAGGGACTTATGTGAAATTTTTTACAAATTATATCTTATTTATAATATTTAGAGAAAATCAGGGACCAGGGCCGGACCCGGATCCGGATCCGGATTTTGTCATCCCTACTTCTACATTTGTTTATGTTGACTTCAACAATTCATTTCTATATCAAGTTAAACCCGCCACCGCCAGGGACTTATGTGAAATTATATTACAAATTATATCTTATTTATAATATTTAGAGAAAATCAGGAACCAGATGGTATTACCCCAAATGTTAAGTTAAGAGCAGTAATTATAGCAAAACAATAATGCTGTTGGGAAACAATCAATCGCTTTCGTGATACCTTCGAGAGAAAGGGCTTTGTTAAGGAACCTTCCCTTTGCCCTTTTACCATTTTCACTGCGTCAACTCCTTTCATTTCCCTTAATTTTCTCTTATTTTGTGTTAGTTTTGCGATCCGATTTTGATCCAGTCATCGATCATATTCACAGCATCCATGGCCACCACCGGAAACAAAAACATCAATGCTAAATTGGTTAGTTTTCATCTTAAAACATCTCAATTTCTATTTTTTTAAACTTCTTTTATTTGATAAAAATTGCATATGGGTCTATCTGAATTTGTTAGATTCTTGTGTGGATTATCGTTTATGGATATTGTTTATGAAAAATTTGATGTGGATTTAACTCAATTTTGTGAATTTTGATCAGATTTTGCATGTTCTTATTGCCCCCTTTTGATTTAGGTTTCCGTTTTGTGTCTGTTTTGCAATTAATTCTGATGGCTAATTCTGATATGAGTATTTTTCTATTTCTCAATTTTCTGGCTTGAGCTTTGTGTGTTTGCTATGAAAATGATTATGATTGATATAATTTGCTGTAATCTTGTTTGAGTTTCAATACTAGTTATTTTGGATTTGCTTCCTTGATAATGTTGGAGATTTCATTTTTATAACCCTGTACGCGTATAAGCTCATTTCCTTTAGGCCTTTGTTTAGTATTTTTTTGTCTTTTTGATATTTATTTGTGCTTTATGCTTTTAGGTGCTGCTTGGAGATGTTGGAGCTGGAAAGTCTAGTCTTGTACTGCGCTTTGTTAAAGGCCAATTTGTTGAATTTCAGGTATGTTGTCTGTCATGTGATTGCTAGATTATCTTTTGCTTTTGGATATCAGAGCTTGATGTTTCTTGTATGATGTGGTAGGAATCAACCATTGGTGCTGCCTTTTTCTCACAAACATTGGCTGTAAATGACGCTACCGTGAAATTTGAGATTTGGGACACGGCAGGTCAAGAGAGATACCATAGCTTGGCTCCAATGTACTATAGAGGAGCTGCAGCTGCAATTATTGTTTATGATATAACGAATCAAGTAAATACATGCTAACAAACCAATGTGTTTTCCTGTTCCCACTTAGATATGGAATTTTTCAATGGCCTACTATTTAGAATTTGAAGGTGTAAGACCTTTAGAAGCATGCAGTTTAAGTCTCTTGCTTCCTCAATTGGGGCAGGATTATGCTATGCAATATCTGTTGAATAGATTGCCCTACTTCCCTCTCGTTTGTCCATATATTATTATTTTCCTCTTCCCCTACAAGCTGTCTTATTTACCATGTTTTCATAATCGAACCGGACCGGCCGGTTCGACCGGCCGAGAGTTCAGTCTGGCCAAAGGTAAAAAACCGGTCTGACAAAAAACCTGTAAAAACCGGTCCTTTTTTTTTTTTTGTATTTTATATTTTTTTAATTAAATAAAATTATTTATTACGTAAGCCGGTTTTTGGACACGGTTCAACCGGTCGAACCAGTGGCAGTGACCCATTGAACCTTTTACATCACCGGTTCAATCCCCGGTCCGGTTCTGAAAACATTGCTTATTTATAAAATAAAAAAGGAGTCCAAAATTAATTAAGTCTGCTCAGTGAAGTAGTTATTGCTTCAAATTCTTTGTGATGAATATGTTGAATGTAATATGATTATTTTGGGTGCTTTTTAAGCAAGAAATAACTGACGTTAACTGATTTTTTTTTTCCGGTTCTCATGTAGACTTCATTTGATCGTGCAAAGAAATGGGTCCAAGAACTTCAGGCTCAAGGTATACACATTCAAAGTCTCATGTAAAGATTATTTTTCTTACTTAAATATTAACTTCCTGGGTTTTTAAGTAGTCATATTTAGCATTAGTTCCTGCCTTTTGGTTATAGTTGTGATATTAGTACTCTTTTTTTTTTGTAGTGATTATTAGATCTATAGAGAATCTTAAATGTGTTCATCATATAGACTATTTATAGAATATAAAACCTATTTGGTATCCTTATATTATATTCATTTGTTTCTTTATTTTTTTAATTTACTGGTATCCTGTGACTAATTTCATGTATTTTTTTCCCTCCTGGTAATAAGGCAATGCAAATATGGTTATGGCACTTGCTGGTAACAAAGCTGATTTGCTGGATGCAAGGAAGGTCACAGCAGAGGCAAGTACATGTGTTTCTGCTTTGAATTGCTTCCATTTCTTTTCTTCTTTCTTTCCATTTCTGAGTGCTTTAATGACCTTTATCAGTTTTGGTTTATCCGTAACAAATTTTTCTAATTGACAAGGATGTTAGGTATTCAAGATGAGTTAGAAAGGATTGTGGAAAAATTGCTAATTTTGAATGTTGAAAATGACAATTTATAAATCTCAGAGAATCTTGTGATCAAGATGAAGCTAACTCATTAGCTTTATTGTTCATAATGGTAATTATTCTTTTATGTCTATTTTAAGTTTAATAATGGCGAATTGGAATTAACATTGAAAGAACTTAAAATAAGGGAATTCTTTAATGTCACTCTATTTTGGTCTTATAGCTATATATGTAATAGCATCCCTAGGAATCCTATAAATGTACCATAGTATATTGTGCTCACACTCACACATGAATTTGTCTGTGTATCCTCATTCCTCTCTAAAACTACAAGTGTTAATTAGTAATTTATTATGAATATATTATAACATTCAGATAGGTATTGAAGAACCATAACCGATAACAACACCCCTCCCAAAAATAAAAATGAAAATGCGGTTTTCTTACGTATGTGGTTGTTTCTAATATGACTTTTCTTTAACTAACTTGGTTCGCAGGAGGCACAAGTTTATGCCCAGGAGAATGGCCTATTCTTTATGGAAACCTCTGCAAAAACAGCAACCAATGTCAATGACATTTTCTATGAAATAGGTATGACTTTAGATTGTAATGTTTCGAAATGTATTTCTCAGAGAGAATTTGAAATGGCTTTGTTAACCTGGTCATTTGGGTTTGGTTAAATGGTTGTCTTAGTAGTTTGCACGTGCATTGAACAAACTTGTGTTTTATGTCATGCTGGTATTACTCAATGTTGTTGGCTTGTTAACAATAATAAATATTTTGTAATGACGGAACTTCTAAAATATGCCAAGTCCTGTCATGTACAAATTTGCACTTGTTTTAGATGAATAAAATTGCATTTTAAGAGTTCACACCCATACAATATCTTTATATTAATATACGCTTGATTTATGTCTCTTGGATACAGCAAAGAGACTTCCTCGAGTGCAGCCAGCTCCAAATCCATCGGGAATGGTTCTTATGGATAGAACTGGGGAAAGGACAGCAAGTGCATCATGTTGCTCTTAGATAATTGGGTCGTGATGAACGCTGCCTCATTTTATCTTCTAAATTGCTCCTGTAACTTTACTAGAAACTCAAAGGTCTCATCTTTCCAAGTTATATCAGAACTGTACATCCATGCTTGCATTTGTATAAACTGGTACGTGAATTGGAGAGTGGCTTCCCCATGTAATCAAATTGTGTGGCATATTTCCCTTTCAGTCTCAAAACGCATTGGTTTTTTTATTTTTATTTTTTTATTTTTATGTAAATGAAGTTCTGTTACGTCCACAAGTGTGACTCTGAGAGCCGATTGTATTCGATGCACACTATGAATACGTTGGGTTGATAGAGTGGCTTTGACTTGTGTTCGAGAGAACACAAGGTATTTTGATCTAAAGATGAGCCATTAAAGCTATTATGCATGTTATTTTAGCTCTTTTAGGCAGTGAGAGCTATAGACTGCAAAATTGTCATTCGTTCGACTTTTTTGCAAATTATTACACGTTTTTCCGGAGTTGGATTCGGTGTTGTTGGATAATAATTTTTAGATAATTGAATTTTAATGTTGTGGTATTATTAAAGCAAGTTTGTCAGAAAATTATAAAAAAAAATTGTACGGTTTAGTTCAGTACTAGATCCAATTTCTGTTTTCCCTCGGTAGTTAGTATTTTAAAATCTCCTAATTCTTGCATATATATTCTTTAGTGGAAGAAACGTTCCAAACATGTGTTAAGAACTTTTGAGTGGTAAGTTATAATGCCATTGAAGATGTAACAATTAACAAGTTGTTCAGGTTGGAGCTAAATCTCAATTATCAGCGCGCGGAAATCACGGCTACCATAGGCGGGTGAACCTCACACGCCACCATATCTCTAGCGCGCGCCACCTTCTCTCCGATCTCGCATCATAGATTGAAATCCTCATAGAGGACGCTCCACCAATTCTCTTACTTCCGTTGCTTTTCTTGATAATCATTTGCATTTTTTGTTTTGTTTATGGATTTGATTTGATTTTTATTAGGAATCTTTTTGCTGCTTTGATTTCAGATCGAACTTGAATCTTCTCTACAGCTTTGTTTTTTTTTTTTTTTTTTTACTTTGTTATGGTATTCTTTGTCAAATTTTCATAGTTTTATGATTCTTTAGAATAAGTCAAAATTATGGGTCAATTTCAGAAAAATTTGGGACTTTTCTTTTCGATTTTTATTCCATTTTGGTTGTCTCATAGATTTCCGACCACTCACAGATCTTTTTTTTAGTCTCTTAGATTTTTCAATCGCTAAATCACTTTATTGTTTTAAAAAAAAAATCGGGCTTCTGCTCTCTTTTCGTGCTTCCACTCTCTTTTCGAGCTTCGGCTCCCTCTCGCGCTTCTGCTCTCTCTCGGGATTTCGTTCCCTCTCGGGCTTCGGCTCCCTCTCGGGCTGCAGCTCCCTCTCGGACTTCAATTCCCTCTCGGGCTTCGGCTCCCTCTCGGGCTCCAGCTTCCGTTCGGGCTTCGTAGGTTAAAGCTCATCAATTATTTCTAAGTTTCAAGCTTCCAAATTTCAAGATTTCGACATCCAATTTCAAGATTCAACCTCAAGCTTGTTCATTTGTCACCGCTTGAGTTTGAGGGAGTGTTAAGGAAATAATATCTTTTTATTATGGAAACAGTATTAAGAAAATATTATCACTTAATTATGGAATCAATTTTCAAGATATGATTCATAAAATCCTTAAGTATTGTGACATTATTATATTTCAGTAATGTTTCTTTCCATTGTACCTGTGCGCTGACGTGTAAAAGTCACCCTGAACATCTAATGTAATACCAACACGTATTTAGGTTGAATGAGGAATTTGTCACGCGCTTATCACGATTGTCAATGTCAGCACACAAGGCAGGGTTACTAATTGCCAGAGTAAGCAAGTTTAGATATTTAATAAGTCATTTAGAAAAGTTAGGGGACATTAAGTTTTTTGTTACAAGTACACGAGCGTATTTATGTATTATGCCTTAATTATATGTAAGTGCAGTGCCACCTATTAGTTTGTAATTAAAGCTATGCCCCCATTTTTTTTTTTTTTTTTTTAAAATCATTTCATTCTGGACTTAATCGGAATAAGTAAAATTCCCGGTTATATCAGACTCTTATAAGAAATCACTCTCTTGATTCGAACCCAAGAGTTCAATATCATATAATGAATCCTACATCACCAAACCACGTCATTTGAAGACAGCATAATGTGTACCTCTAATGCCAAACAATGAGAATATATCCAGCACATTAATATTCTAATTTTCTAGATAAATTTTTAAGGATGAACATTTTCCATCCAAAATCTAACACAGTTAAGGAATCGTTTAAATTTTACTGATATTAGAAAACTATTTTGGACATTTAACATTATTGAAATCATAGGAAATTAGCATCAATTTATCCAAAAATAAGTTAAAGTCCGTAAGTACACATGATTTTTTAAAAATTTCATATGTTCACTCCAAATTATGAAAAAGGATATTTTATACTCAAAAAATACTTAAAAAATTCCTAATATCAAAATATAAAAGATAAATAAATGAATTATTGAGAGATATGTTTTCCTTATTAGATGGTATTAATTTCATTCAAAATCAACATCAGCAAACTTTGTTCAATGAAATGCGTGATATCATATATAAAATAACACTATATAAACCCTAAATTAATTTATACTAAATACATTTGATAAATAAAACAAATTCTAAAAAAAAAAAACAGACCAAATATCATTGTAGAATTTATATAAAAAATTATCAGACAAAATTTAATTGTAGCAAAAAATGGTAGTCGATAATTTTTTTATACATAAAGACTATTAACAAAAATTGAATTTTACACCCAAACCCAAACACAATGCTAATACAGTTTTTCAAAATTTTACAATCTCTAGTGCCAATAAACACGATATCGTTTCATCATACAATGAATCTTTTTTATTGAAAATACTGCCATTGATATTTTTTTTGAAAAATGAAAAAGAAAATTAAATTATTAAAGTATATAACTAGCATTTAAAAATTAATTATGAAAATAATATTTTTAAACCCAAAAAATGAGTAATTTAAGTGTAAAATATCCCTTTTGCATAAATTGGGGTGGGCAAATGATAATTGGGTATAAATCGAGGGTAAAATCATTTTTTTGATCTCAAATTTTAAGGGATTTCAAACAGAATTAAATTTTAAGTGGTAAATGTCCATTTTTATCAACTTTGGGTGTACATATGTCGTCTCCCCAAAATTGAATATTTTTCGAACATCAATTGAGTTTCGGGTGGACAGATAAGAATTCGTGTATGTATAACAATAAACGATTAAGATTCAATTTATATAATAAATATCAATCATATTAAAAAAAAAAAAAAACTAAACTCAACACTGAATTACATAACTATTAACACTACTAGAATAATCACTTTTTGTGAAGTCATTGAGCAGAAACAATTCTCTCCTCTTCCAAGTCATAGACCACTTCAGCATTATTTTCTTGAGAACCACCATGTGATATTTATCAAGATTATCATCTAACAACAAAGTTAATTAGTTATTCATCAAAAATCACCATGAAGATCATCAATTATCATTTTTGGGAGTTAATAATTAAAACGACGTGGTTTTATTTCAGCAGATTATACTAATTAAATCATTATTCATACGCATAGAATTGTATATAATCACGTACGAATTATGTAAATATAACCACATCAATGTTGAAACTAAGCTGCTTATGGTCACATTAAGAACTTACAAGCTGCCATTGAAAAAAAAAGATGATTGGATTTTCTTTTTAAACTCATGCATGCACCTCTCTAAGTAGATGACGGTGTTAGGAATATATAAAACAATATATAAGAAAAGTAAAAACAATTATATAATTGGTTCGTCCAAAATAAGGGGTGTTATGGTTTCACTATGTTGAAAGAAAGAATATATGAGTTCCGAAAACTACATCAAATTCTAGAAAAGGATGAACATATGCTTATATACTATATGCATGAATAGTAACACTAGAAATTTGGGCCGAGGGCTACGGTCCAGGCCTATTGGCACGTCCCTCCATTGCATAATCTAAATCTAATAAAATATCTCATAATATTTCCCAACGGCCCTCCAAGTGTAACGGGTCGGATCCGAATTGGGTTGTGCACTACCAGGCTCCACCAACATAACAAAAGGTACTTGTCAACAAGTCATATCTCACTTGGTCAAGACGCCCTTTACTCTATAAAGTAGGTATTGGATTCAATTCCTCACATTACGTCTGTGCATAAAGAATTCATGTAATTATTAGTTTTTTGGTCTGATTCTTACAGCCTACGAGCGTTATTCTCACATCCTTTGGACATATATATATCTATCATCCTTATAGCATTGTTCTCATCTCCTCATGGCTTAATCAATGATCATCTATTAAGCGAAAACTAGTATCTATAAAAGCGATAAAGACATTTGAATTTTCTTCTTATATATATACCTTCCTTAAATTGATTTCATTAAAAAATTAATTTTTTTATTAATTTATAATATATATTTTAATAAATTTTCGAATTGAGCGAAGACAATTGCCTTTACTCATTTTTATGTGGCACCGCCACTTGGTGCCACTATGTTTTTTTCCCCTTTAATTAACTTTTATCTCCAATTAATGTTACAAAATTAATCCTCATTTCAACCTAATTTGATTTTTTTGGGTACAAGGAGAAATTCATCCCGATAGGCCCATCCTAATGGTACTCACCTAACAGGATTGTCTGTACCTACCAAGAGATGCATAGGATGTTGCTCACGGCGGAAGAGGACCTCAAGAAGGGAGTACCGACTTGTCCTCCGAGACCAATTTCTCTATCTGCTTCTTCCCAGACTTGGTCAAAGGGAAAGAAGAAGAAAGGGAAGAAGAAGAAATGTTTCGGTCCTCAACCACAAACAAAGATAGCAAAGCCCAAGAGGGTTTCTGAAGACAAGTGCCATCACTGCAGCAAAGTCGGGCACTGGAAAAGGAACTGTCCTGACTACATTGCCCAGCTGAGAGAGAGAAAAAACATCGACATCATGTACATTTATTTTTCTAGTTTGATATATCTTTGGCTTGTGAAGCCGTTACATCCACCTGGATTTTAGATTTTGCTTGTCCTATACACATTTGCAGTTTGTTGCAAGTGTTGAAGGAAAGTAGGAAACTGAAGTCTGGAGAGATGCAGTTGCGGTTCGGGAGTGGAGACTCACTGGATACAGTTGCAGTGGGAGTATGCGAGATCTCTTTGCTGAAAGGGACACTTTTGTTAAACGATTGTTATTTTGTACCTGAATGTGTAGCTAATATTATATCAATTTTTGTATTGGATACAGAAGACTTTCGTATTAATATTAAGAACTGTTCTTTATATTTGTATGATAAATGTAATATTCAGATCCTTTGTTGTCCAAATAAGCATGGTCATTATACATTGCAAACTTCAAAAGATATTTTAAACACTGGAGTTAATAAACGTAGTTTACCTGTAACTAATAATACTGAACTTTGGCATATGCGACTAGGTCATATAGGCGTTAAATGCCTTACCCAATTTGTTAGGAATTGTTTGATACCAGATCTCACCATTGAATCCTATCCAACTTGTGAATCATGTATTCAGGGCAAGATGACCAAAGCCCCATTTTTTGGTGTTGCACACCGCACCACTAACTTACTAGAACTCATACATTCTGATGTATGCGGTCCACTAAGTCAGACTGCTCACAGTGGTTATTCGTACTTCGTTACCTTTACCGATGATCTGTCACGGTACGGTTATGTCTATTTTATGCGACATAAATCAGAAACCTTTGAAAAGTTCAAAGAGTTCCGAAATGAAGTAGAAAAACAAACTGGTTAATATATTAAATTCCTTCGATCCGATCGAGGCGGCGAATATATGAGCAGTGAGTTCATGGATTATATGAAGGAGAATGTGATTCTCGCTCAATATACTCCTCCAGGTACTCCACATCACAATGGAGTGTCTGAGAGGAGAAATCGAACTTTATTGGATATGGTCAGATCGATGTTGAGTTTCAAAGATTTGCTCTATTACTTATGGGGCTACTCTCTTTTAACAGATGCACATATTTTGAATAAGATTCCTTCAAAAGATGTTCCTACGACTCCGTATGAGATATGGTTCGGTAGGAGACCAATCTTAGTTACATTAAGGTTTGAGGTTGTCCTGCCTATGTCATGGTGACTCAGCAAGATAAGCTTTCGCCTCGAGGGCAAAAATTTAGGTTTGTCGGATATCCTTCGAATACGAGGGGATATATGTTCTATGATACTGAGCATCGAAGTGTGTTCGTAGCTCGCTTCGAAAAATTTCTAGAAGTATAATTTTTGTCAGAATGAGGTAATCATAGACATGTTGAACTTGATGAAGTCCAACCTGAAAACAACGAACCAACGGAGGAACCTGAAGTTCAAGTAGATGAAGGATCTTCAACACACACACTCCGTAGGTCAGAAATGGTATCTAGACCTCCTGAACGCTTGTATTTGATACAAGAAAATAGTCTAGATGTTCTCTTAGTAGAAGAGACTAATCCTTTCACCTATAGAGAATCGATGTTGGACATCGACTCCGTGAAATGGCAAAGTGCCATGAAATCCGAGATAGACTCAATGCATGAGAATCAAGTTTGGGACTTGATGAGTGGTAAATGTATCACTATTTTCCACTCATTTAACCTAATATTTTGTATAGTTTCTTGAGCTTTATGAATATTTTGATGTGTTTTGTGTTATTTTGTAGATAAATAAAGTTTCAGGACTCTCTGGAGGTGATTTGGGGCCAAAATAGTGAAAAACGGACAAAAGGGCATTTTCATCATTTCGCGTGTGGCGACGCCTAACATGCGCCTAACCGTGCTAACGTGCGCCAGGTCCACATGTCAGAATCTGAGAAGTTTAACTTTGCTAAAGTGCGCCGTGCCACGTGTCACTATCACATCGATCTGCTAACGTGCGTCATGCTACGTGTCATCATCCTATGGTGCCGACAATCGCCATCGCCATGTGTCGCCACATGTCACTCCACTTCACCGCCACGTCATCATCCACATCACTAGTTGACCGAGTCAAAGTGCCATGTCATCGCCATATCATCATCAACCAATCACAGCGTGCCACATGTTGCAATCATACGGTGCCGACAATCCCTTTCGCCATGTGTCGCCACGTCAACATAATCATTGAGTGCCAGCCGCCTTGCCACGTGTCACCTTATCACCTTATCCAGAATCGCCACGTGTCGAGCTCTCCGCATGCCACGTTGTAAATCACGGGCGTCGCGACGCCAAAGGCTATAGCGTCGCGACGCCCGGAGCCTACTGACGCCTATAAATTCAGCTCGATTTCAGAATTCAAATCATGCCTTCCTTGAGTTTTGTAAGGACTTTAAGGATTGCATCTTGTGTGTTTAAGTTTTTGTAATTTAAATTAAGCATTTTTACTTTTAGTATTTTTAATTATGCACTTTTACTTTTTGTAATAAAATTTTATTTTATTTTATTTTTGTTCTTTTATGTTCAGTAGTTAATTTACTGCTGGGGTAAAGGTGAAGCTTTTTACTTTTATAATTTAGATTAATCTCCCTTAATTATAATATATAAATTATTTAAAACCTGACTTAATAAGGATACCGCTATATTGGTCGGTTGGTAATTATTTATAAATTGGTTTTAACCTAACTTAATGAGGATACCACCTGGTTGGTCGATTGGTAATTAATTATTAATTTGACTTAATCAAGATACCGCCTATATGGCTGGTTGGTAAATATCACGCAGATTTATATATTATAATAAAGGGAGATTTCTAAATTAGAAATAGTAAAGGTAGATTAATCTCACTTCAATTATAATATGGAAATTGTGATTTAATAATATGAATTAAAAGTTTATTCTGCCTTAATGGCTGGTTTTATTATGTAACATAATGTGACACCGCCTATATGGATGATCTTTAGGTGACAGATAATTACAGCCTATATGGCTGGTTTATGGATAAATAATAACACCGCCTTTATGGCTGGTTCAACTTAATTGGATAATACTGGCAATTTCTATATTATAATAATTTGAGATTTCTAAAAGTGGATCCCCTATCCCCAACATTTTATTTTTATTCTAGGGAAGTGATGAAACACAATATTACTAGGCTTAATAATTGATTTAATTATTTATTGGGTAATTCTTTAGTTTGTTTATTGAGTCTTAAGTTTAATGCTTCTTGTTGTTTGATCACCAATAAGATTGATGTGGTAAACTTAAAATGAACTAGACATATGGATTTTAGGTTTCAGCCTTAGACTTAATAGCCCACGATCTTCATTGATGATAGATAACCCTTTAATAGATTTCCTTACAGGATAGACATATACCTGTCGGGCGGGGGTAGCCACAATTGGAACTTGATCTTAATGAATCCAGGTAATTTGGTTGACATAGACATATGGTTCAATTGGGTTATACTGGGTATTTGCGTCTGACCATCGACATAGGTTTTTGTATATTTTCGTGTTCCAGGTTAGCAAACTGATTTATTACACATATATAAGAAAATCAATTCATCTTTAGAATAATATTGTGTGGAGTCACGAACCTAGATCTTTGAGTCTTTTCTTTTATTTTCCTTAGTATTTTCTTTTGAGTCTGTTTTTATTTTAATTAGCAAATCCACATTCAACCAACCAAAAGCAATCAATTCCCTTTTCCCTATAATTAGATACCTGTAAATAAATAGTATCAATAATTAATAACAACAGTAGGAATTAAGTCCTCATGTGATCGATATTTTTATACTACTTGAACGATACGTGCGCTTGCGTTATACGTGTGTGTTTACGCCGTTCAGGACTTGGTTCCGCTTCCTGAAGGAATTTTTCATATCGGTTGTAAATGGGTTTACAAAAGGAAGCGCGGGCCTGATGGTAAGGTTGAAACTTACAAGGCCCGACTGGTAGCAAAAGGTTACACGTAACGACCTGGCGTCGACTACGATGAAACTCTTTCACCAGTAGCAATGCTTAAGTCTATTCGGATTTTACTTTCTATAGCTGCGTATCATGACTACGAGATTTGGAAAATGGATGTCAAAACTGCTTTTCTAAATTGATTTCTTGATGAAGAAATCTATATGTAACAGGCGGAAGGTTTTGCATCTAGCGAAAACTCGGGTATGGTCTATAAGCTTAAGAAGTCCATTTATGGACTTAAACAAGCTTCACGAAGTTGGAATCTTCGATTCGACGAGATTATTAGATCGTCTGGTTTTCTCAAGAATTCGGAAGAATCATGTGTGTATCAGAAGGCCAGTGGGAGCATGGTCGTTTTTTTAGTCCTATATGTTGATGACATCCTAATCATTGGGAATGATTTAGGTATGTTACAAAGCGTCAAAACGTACCTCTGTAAGAATTTCTCCATGAAGGACCTGGGAGAAGCTTCCTATATTTTAGGGATAAAACTCTTTAGAGATAGACAAAGGAAGCTGATTGGGTTATCCCAATCAACGTACATAGATAAGATCTTGGAACGGTATAATTTTGGTAACTGTAAGACAGCAAACATACCGTTCAGACATGAGATTCATCTTTCGAAGAAGATGAGTCCACAAACAGAAGATGAGAATGTTAGAATGTCTAACCAACCTTATGCTTCGTGTTTGGGTAGCATAATGTATGCCATGTTATGTACGAGGTCTGATATCAGTTTCGCTGTTAGCGTAACTAGTCGATATCAGTCCGATCTAGGTAATGACCATTGGATGGCTATTAAACATATCCTAAAGTATCTTAAAGGTACTAAGGATAAGTTAATAATTTATGGAGGAAACGAACTGCAAGTTAACGGGTATACGGATTTCGATTTCCAATCGGATCCCGATGATAGAAAGTCTACATCTGGATTCGTATTTACCCTTAACGGAGGTGCAATTTGTTGGAAGAGTTCCAAACAGGGATCAACATCAGATTCCACCACTGAGGCGGAATATATTACAGCTTCTGAAGCTGCAAAAGAGGCTGTGTGGATAAAGAACTTTATCACAGAATTGGGAGTTGTCCCAAGTATCGAGAATGTGATTCCATTTTACTGTGATAATACTGGAGCCATTGCGCAAGTAAAGGAACCGAGGGCGCATCAGAAGTCGAAGCATGTGGAACGCAAGTACCACATCATTCGAGAGATTGTGTCGCGATGGGATATTATCATGTGCAAGGTACCGAGTGAAGATAATGTAGCAGACCCACTGACGAAGGCCATACCTCTGAAGTTGTTTGATAAACACGTGGAGTCGATGGGTATTAGATACAATCGTTATTGGCACTAGAGCAAGTGAAAGTTTTTGTTGGGTTGGTGCTCAGAGCGCCAATTCCCAGTTGTATTTCTTTGAGAATACTTCTGTAAAACGTTATTATTATGAATAATATATACAATTTCTATAATATAATATATCTTTTAATATGGTAAAGACGTAATGACCTTGGAATGACTAGTCATGATGCTGTTGCAAAAGCGTCGCAACTGACATTGAGTTGTATCATGACGTTGTCATTCTCAGACAGTTCCTGGTCAAGGTTTGCACTACTTGGTCAGTATAGGAAACCCGTTGAGACCGATACATGTCGTATACTGGAATATATGATTCCAATGGTTTCTCAATGAACCATAAGTCTTGGAGACTAGTATAGACGTATAGGTGTTTATAGCGGATAAACAATGAACGACTCACCAAAGATTCTTAATGGATGGTACACCAACGTCAATAATAATCTTATCGAGTTGAGTAGCACTTGTGATTCTTCGACTTGAGATACCACTGTGGGCACATGAGACATCTTCCACACTTAGATGACAGTCACGTCACCGATCTATTTAGATCAGACCTCCGCCTGTTCGTTGGGTGTGGATAGATCCTCATGGTGTCCTGTGTGTATCGAGATAAGATCCTTCAGTTCTGTGTATCAGAGCATATGTAGTCCATATGATTAGAAATCATATAAAAACCATGGGCCCGTGGTAGAATTTAGAAGCCAGTTCTAAATGTTCTTTTTGAGATTGCTAATAGAGACGTCGACGGAATAATCCCTATAGAGATTTGACGTTTACATCTATATCTCTGGGATATATCTGGAAACCTGTGACGGAGGAATTATACATTTGCCATGACCTCGACCTGTATGATTCATCGAGTTTATCCGTGATCGTCATAATTTACGAGTGGATAAATTATGGACACGAAATTGGATTTCGTGACGGATATGCCTAAATCTAGAGAGTCTCACTAATGAAATATACTCGTAGAGCACTAGGGCAACATTTATAAATAATATTGATTATTTATAAAGTCGTTTAAAGGTTAAACGAAAATACATGTGTAGGGACCCGATAGTCATTTCCTTAATTTTTGTGTATTTGAATTTAATGCTAGATTTATTCAAATACATATTAATTAATTGTCAAATTTAGATATTTGACTAATATCATAAATATATATGTATTTGATATTTATTGTAAATATAATACATATATTTAATATATTTATATTTAATTAATTAATTAATTATTTAATTGTTAAATGATTAAATTAATTAAAGTATGAATATTTTAGGTTATGATATTTTATGTAATGAATATTTGCAATTGTTGACTTGTTTGAATTATTCATTAAAGGTGTAATGATCAATTTACCAAGTGGACACGTTGTAATTAAATGAAACAAAAAACAAATATAATGATATTTTGCCATATACAATTTTCGGCCAATGGCTAAAATTTTTGGTATAAATTGTTTTGTTTCTTTTAGGGTTTCATTAAGTCAAAACTTTTACCAAAAACTCCATTAAAAGGAAAGACAAAGAAACTTGAGAAAAGAAAATAAAAACAAAGAAAAAGCTTGGATTTAAGTAAGTATTTCCAACCTTCCATTAGAGAGAAAAATGTTCCTCTTGTTGTGGGCTTCATCTTGTGATGTTTTCATGTTTTTCTATTCTTTATTATTTGTATTTTTGGAGGATGAAAATTTTGGATTGGGTTGAGCATGTATAAATGATCATAGAATATTACTAATGAGTTAGTAAGCTTTCTTTTGATGGTTTGAGAAACTTGTTGCTAATCTAGAGTTATTGACCCACTCTTAAATGACCTAGATTTGTTCTATAGTTGTTTCATTGTGGTGAGGCTTGATTGTAATGGAAGAAATATGATTGAAATATTGGATTTTACTAATTTGGTTTAATTTGTTCAATTTGATGAAATTAAAAAATTAGATTTTAAGACCACTTCCAAATTTGGGCCTTTTCTTTTATATGGTGTATATGGATGTGTATATGATGCATATAAAATATTGGGTTGATTGGATTTCATCTTCAGGTGTTTTGAACATGTAAAGTGCAAAATGCACAATTTCCCCACTAAGGAGGCTCTCGGCCAAGGCATGATATTTTGGGAATTTTTGTTGCAATTTAAATTTCAATGTGTAGGATATGTTAAATTCATATTTGTAATGATTTAGAATCATCCAAAATCGTTTTGAACAATTTCGGATTAAAATGAACAAAATGCAATGTTTAGGGTTATTTCGGTAATTACACAAAAATATGATTTGTTGTGTAATATTTCATAATTTTATAATTGGATAATTAAATAAATAATTTTATTTCATTAATCCGAGAAAAAGTTTTGAAATCGGAAAATTTTGATTTTCCACTGTTCCGCTATAAAACCCCCTTCAGCATCCACCACACATGTGGGTAGTTGCTTCACGCTCATCTTGTCTTTATTTTGCAGGACTGCTAGTGCCACCAACATACAAATTTTCTATTGTAGGCCGAAGGCAAAATTCAACTTCTATAATTTGGCGTCCATCGTGGGGCCCCGATGATTAATAGCAAGCAAAGCTCTCTCAATCTACAATCTTCATTTCACTCATGGCTTCCTGTAATGAGAACACCTCAAACAACATGTATGTTCAACTAGCCACTCAGCAAAAACGATTATAGGCATTGGAAGAAGAAAACCTCACAATGCAGAGCACCAACACCAGTTTTCAAAGACAATTGGAGCAGATAGCATCAACTTTTCAGCACCGGGGATTCCACCATCAGCCCAGATGCCCCATGCTCCAAACCAAAAATAGATGGAACGCGGTACATTTCAAGCGATGGTAGAATTAGACCCATCGAATAAGGAGTCAGAGACGAGCCACTCGATAGTAGCCACTCTCTGACTATGGGACAGAGAGGCTGACTCATGATTGATTTTATTAGACATTTGTCAAGTTTTGGAAAAAAAATTATTTTGCAAAAGGACATTCACAAGGTAAAAGATCACATATAAGGGAGACGGGTAAACCCAAAAGAAACTTATGTTCATTCATGAAGTTTTCATTACAAACTTTAAATTAGATAAGTTTATAGGCCTATGTATAAATTGTTAGGGCAGATGTGAGACCCCTAAGGTCGGAATGGTACCCCGCGCAGAGGAAATGAGTCTAATATGTGGTAATTAAGCATGTATGTATTTTAAATATTTTAATGGAATATTATATTCCATTATGAGTGTATAGAAAAAAACTGGGGATAAATCGGAGTCCGGAAAAATCAAACGGGAGAAAATCAGGTCATGCACGTGGTACACGCCTAACGCGTGTGCTACATATAGCGCATGCTGCATGCAGCGTTTGCTACACTGCAATGCAGCAGGTGCAAATTTTTACAAATATAATTATTTTTAAAAGAAAATTTCTTAAACATTTTCAAAACACCCAAAAATAATTTTAATATCAAAACCAACATCAATGCATGTTATATAACAAACATGTGTGTATATATATATATATATATATATATATATATATATATATATATATAATATATATATATATATATATATATATATATATATATATATATATATGTTGGGGAAAATTTAGAACCCCTAGGATGTTAGTGTTGGTGCTCGGAGTGCCAATCCGCATCATATTTATGTCTGATTCATGAATACGAACAATTTATTTTTCCATAATATTATTTACTTAATGATATCACCTCTTGTTTTTATATACATATTCGATCTAATTACGTTTAGATTGAAACTAAATATGATTTAGTGATGTGTATATATTAGACAAAGACCCGATAATATATTTTGTAGTGCGTAGTTACAAAGTAGTTTGTAATTGACATTGTGAAGTGTCACTGCTAGAAGTATATTATCAAATAAAGTTCTTGGTCAAGATTTACCGGCACGGGTCGGTTAGTAAAATCCATTGAGACCAGTACATGTCGTATATCGTGACTTGGTCTGATGGTTTATCCCAATGAACCAGGAGTCTTGAGAGACTCGTATAGACATGTAGGTGTTTATTTGATAAACACTGAATGACTCACCGAAGATTTCCTAATAGATGGTACACCAACATCAATAGGAATCTTCTCGAGTCGAGTAGCATAGTGGTCATTCGACTTGAGATACCATTGTGGATATATGAGATATCCTCCACACTTTGATGACAGTCACGTCACCGATCTATTTAGATTAGACCTCCGTCTGTTCGTTGGGTGTAGACTGATGCTCATGATATCCTGTGAGTATCAGATAAAATCCGTCAGTCATGTGTACAGGGCATAGGTATCATGTACGTATTTGCGATCTAGTAATTCCATGGTCGTGGTATACTTCGGAAGCGAGTTCCGAGTGTTATTTAAAGATCGTAAATTTAAAAGTCGACGATTTATACCTTAGAGATCTGACGTTCTTATCTATATCCCCGGTATAATATTGATAGCATGTGACAGAGTGATTATATGTATGCAATGACCTCGACTGACATATTTTAGCGAGATTATCTGTGGTCGTCATAATTCATGAGTGGGTGAATTATGGACACGAAATTAGATTTTGTGACGGATAAACCTAAACTTAGAGAGTCCCACAATATGAAGTGTACTCGTTGAGCACTTGGCAACGCGTTATGAATAATACAAATTATTCATAATACTTCATCGGATTAAGTGAGTTAATTCGAATCGTTTAATTGGTTAAATGAAAATACATGCATTAGGGGTATTTCGGTCAATTAATAATTAATGTGTATTTGTATTTGATACAAGATTTGATTTGATACATATTAATTAATTGTCAAATGAGATTTTGACACATGCCATTAATATATGTATTTGTTATTTAATGTAAATAAAAATACATATATAATAATAATCGCATTATTTAATTATCTAGATATTTAAGTATTTGTATTTGATACAAGATTTGATTTGATACATATTAATTAATTGTCAAATGAGATTTTGACACATGCCATTAATATATGTATTTGTTATTTAATGTAAATAAAAATACATATATAATAATAATCGCATTAATTAATTATTTAGGTATTTAAATGTTAAATATCTAGATAATTAAATTATATCAATATTACATATTTGTTATGCAATATGTTTGATTATTATTGGTTATATGTGGCATTGTTTTATTAAGCTTAAAATTTACAAATTGGATTTGTTAACTTAAAGCTTATTATTATTAATTAATTAGATTACTTGACCAAATGACCAAAATACCCTTAATCCCCCCTAAAGTCGGTTATGTTTGGTATTTAAAGTGAAATTTTTTTATTTTCTCTTTGAACAAGACTCCATGGCTGAACCCTTGAAGAAGAAAAGTTCCCAAAATTTTCTTGAAGAACCAATGAAGAAAGTGAAGAAATCAAGAAGAAAGTTTAAGGAAATTAGGAGATTTTGAGGTAATCTTCAATAATCTTAAACTTAGAAAACTTGTTTCTTGTTCTTGAATATCTAGAATAGTTCTAGGGTTTCTTCCTTTCTTAGATTTTGGGGCTTTTTGATTTGGAGGATGAATTTGGAGGCTAGATGCATGTGTGAAGTTTGATTGAATAATATTAGTGTAATATTAGTTCAATTTTGTCATTTGATGACTTGTTGTCATTCTAGAGTGTTATGACCACTCTTGTAACTCCTTGAATTGTTCTTGAGTTCTTCATTTGTGGTGACTTTGGTTGGTGTAACTATTAATATGATTAATGTTGAGAAAATTGGATTTAAAGCATGAAAAATGATATTTTTGGTTACCAAATCATATCTGAAATTTCTGTGATTTTGGTGGTATAAATATATTGGATGTGTTTTGGGCATTGGAACAATTTTCGGAAATTATTTCGGAGTTGAAATATGCAAAAACGGTGAAAAACGGTGTTACCGGGTGTTCCCTGTCCAAAGAGTGAATTGGTCACTGTTTGGGCAGCCCATGAACTGCCCAAGCACTATTGGAGCTGACCTGGGCAGCCCCATGTGTGTTGGTTGGTCGGTTCGGATAAAAATACGTTTTATGCCATTTTGCGGAAAAACGTTTTCGTAAAATTTACATAGTGTTTCTAACTTATTTATGTCATTATTTGATATCGAATAAATATATTTAGGTGAAATATGAATGAATTATTCATATTGGATATCGAATAATTTATTCAGTAATTTTAAAAGTTATAAAGTTACAATTTCGCTCGAACCGCGCGCTTCCGCTGCTCCCGTGCTAAAACCCCAACATAGGATCGGTGCCCCGCACAGTGAAAGTGGGTATAACTTATGGATATCTAGCATGAGTGTATTTTAAAATATTTTTATGTAAAACTACATTCCGTTTTGAGTTCGTAGGAAAAAGCGAAGACCAAAACGGAGTCCAGAAACTTCGAAATCGAGAAAATAAAGTTTCAGTAGGTATCAGCTCTCTGCGTCGCGACGCATGAGCTTGGGTGTCTCGACGCTCCAAAGTGCGAGAGAAACTCCGAGAGCTGAACGTCTCGGCGTCGTGACGCGGAAGGATGGGTGTCGCGACGCTATTAGGTATGATGCTCGGTGTTGCGACTATGAGTGTCAATCTGGGTTAAGATTCGCTTATTCGTTCGATTCGCTTTAAAACGAATACGGATTTGAAATAATGGATTCGTTTAATAAATGAGTCAATTCGATTCGATTCGTTTATTAAACGAATCAAATACGAATATAAGCTCATTGATTCGTTTACGATTCATTTTATTATTTTCTTTTACTAGTTATTATTATTTTTCAATTAAGAATCGAGAAATTATGACTAATTATCATAGAAAAAAATAATATTTTCGATATTTGGTGAGATATTTTAATAAATATATTAATTACATATTTTATGTGTATATATTTATGAAGAATTAATGTAAATCAACTATGGTAAATTATGATATTAAATAATATCATGACTAAACGAATATTCATATTCGATTCGTTTAATACGAATCCTGATATTAGGATTCGTTTAATAAACGAATCGAATACGAATCCATCACATTTCGATTCGATTCGTTTAGGATTCGATACAAATTCGATTCGTTGATTCGTTTTGCCACTCCTAGTTGCGACGCTGAGGGATCAGAGTCGCGACGCTACCCTAGGCAGTGAGTATTTTTCTACTTCAAACAATTATTAAACTCTTCCAATTTTCTTCTAATACTTCAAATACACCTAAAATCCAATTTTAGCTTCATAACCACCATCAACACATGTTATACAACTAGCATACTTGTATTTTGAATACTTATATGCATTTGTTTGAATCTAACACAAACTAATTTAGAATCCCACTATGAAATGTCTCATGAACAATTCTAGTTCAGCCAAAGGTGGTCAAGTGATTCTAGAATGGTAGCCATAACTCTAAGCTTTAATATAGAGTTTCAAACTCTTGTTAATTGTTCCATGTCCAACATGAACATCTTTGACCTAATTAACAAACATATTGTGTTTATACATCCAAAGCATCCTAACACAATCTATTAGCCTTATTTCAACTTCAAGGTATGTAATCATACATCCAATACATAATTCATCATTATATATCTAACTAATGAAAAACTCACTAATGAAGAACATAGCTTAAGAGAAGTTCAAACATACCTAGTAAGCTTGATGCAAGATTCGATCTACTTCTCCTTTGTCGAAATGGTTGGAGAACTTCCAAGGTTTGCAAACTTGACTCGAAGATCCAATCTTGATTTCACTGCTAGCAAGCTCCTTTCCAAGATCTAATCTTGATTTCTCCTAGATGAAATATTGTAGAGACCTCACAAAGCTTCTCTAAACACTTCTCTAACTTATGCTAATTTCTTCAAGAATTGCTTGTATTTAGCTTTCTCAAGCTGAATTAAAACATTCCTAAAGCTTGCTATTTATAGCAAAACTTAGGCAATTTTTAATTAATAAAAGTTATAATCAACTTTTATGTGGGCTTAATCTAATTTATCCATATATGTATAATTAGATGTGACTAATCACATTTGTCTATCACTTTGATTTAATCCAATTAAATCAAGACAATGATTAAGAAGTGAATTAGTTCAATGTTTGTCACTTTGATTTAATCCAATTACATAAAGCCAAAAACACATATAATTACACACTTGCAATTACCATAATATCCTCAAATGGTAGAGATAATTATTAAATTACTACAAAGTCATTGTGTAAATATTGAATTAATCCAATTAGGTCAAAGTAAATAATCAATGTTATCCAATAACATTTGATAATTATAATATCGAATATTATCTTTTATCAAAATTAATTGGCTACTCAAGTGCTCAACATGTACACTTCATATTGGGACTCTCTAAGTTCAGAAACGTTCGTCATATAAGCCTAGCTAATATGTACACAATTTGGCCACCTCCGAACTCGCGAAGAACACGAACGACCTTTCTAAACTATACAAGTCGAAGTCATAACATATGTTTAATATTCCCTCCGTTATAGGGTATCCGAGTTGTGCTTATGAAACATAGATTACACCGTCAAGTTTCCGAGATGCACATCTCATAGTGTCGACATATCCACGATTCTTTACAACTAATCAGAGCACCATTTCTGATATATGCAATCAACCCTAGGTGATCGGTTTTGGCCAAAGTCTTAAGAATTGTGACTTACTCACATGGATACCTAAACCCCTTATGGTACACATACGAGCCGACGGATCCTATCTTGATTCACACTTGATTAACGAGTGCATCGGTCCACACCCAATGAACATCTAGCGGTCAGACCATGAAGTGTCTCTCACATATATGGCATCAAAATGCAGAGGATCACATATTAAATCAATGTTATCCTAAATAGACCTGACCAACAGTTCGGTTTGGTTCGGTTCCGAACCGAAACCGAACCAAACTGTTCTCTATTCCACGCTAGTGGAACCGGGAACTGGAACCGAACTGGATGATTCATTTTTACTCTTTTTTAAATAATTTAAAAAAAATGGAAAATAATTTTAAAAAATTATAATGGGATATTATTACCAAATAAATATAATTAAAAAAATTATTTATTTGAATTTTTTATATTAAATTTAAAACTTAAATGAAAAATAAAATAAATAGCTTAAACTTAAAAAAAAATTATTTATATTATATTGGAACCATCCGATTCCAACGGTTCGGTTAGGGTGGGAATCATAACCAAATCGTACGAAATCGGTTCCGGTTCCGATTCCAGAAAGGGAACCGGAATCAGAACCAGACTATTCTTTCCGGTTTGATTTTGATTTCGAACCGGAACCGTGGCCGGGTCTAATCCTATAGTCAAAGGATGACATATGCTACTCGACTCAAGGAGAATCTATTGACGGTGATGTGTACTTCCAACTATTTGGATTCACCTGTAAGTCATTCAGTATTCACTCCAACAAATACCCACATGTCTATACGAGCTTCCTTTGCTCACGGTACATTGGGTTAAATAATTGGAACTCTAATTTCAATATACGACATGTACTAGTCTTATAGGTTATAGGAATTCGACTGTATCCCAAAACCAACGACTAAGAATATTTACTTTAAGAATAGTTTATAATAGTAATATTATCTCAATGTCGGACCATCTAGTGTCCAATATTACTACATGACTATTCTAATGTCGATGTTATTCTCAACATATTTATATATCAATCTAATATACATAATGACATTATCATTAACAAGTTTGAAATGAAAATGTAGTTATTTTATTAGTAAATAATAAAATATAATGTACTATATATTATTCGATTTGGCACTCCAAGCACCAACTCCAACAAACTCCCATTTGCTTAGTACCAATCCAGATGGTACCGAAGTCTCATCTCATCCACATGTTTATCAAATAACTTAGGAGGTAATGCCTTAGTAGCAGGTTTGCTATGTTGTCTTGTCCTTGAACCTTCAAGACCACTATGTCACTTTGTTCGATAATTTCTCTAATCACGAGATATTTCCTTTCGACGAGTTTAGCCTGTTTAATGGCTTCGCTATTATCACATTACAGTGGGATCATATCCTTAATACTAGGCACAATGCCAAGTTCTGTGATAAAATTTCCAATCCAAACAGCTTCTTTAGTATCTTCCGAAACCGTTATAAATTTCGCCTCAGTGATGGAATCAGCTGTAGAGCCTTACTTTGAACAGTGCCAACTAATCGCACCGCCATTAAGGATAAATATGTATCCAGATGTAGACTTTCTATCATCTAATCTCCTTGGAAGTCAGAGTCTGTATAACCTTTAACTTGCAGCTCATTTTCTCCATATATTAGAAACGTATCCTTAGTACTCTTAAGATATTTCAAGATATATTTCACGGATGTCCAATGACCATTACCCGGATCACATTGATATCGGCTAGTAACACTAACACCGAAACTGATATCAGGCCTTGTACATAGCATTGTTGGGATATATGCCCTAGAGCTTTATGTATTGTAAAACAGTATTGATTATTGTAATAATAATAAATGCACTATTCATTTATCAAAGTTGTTTGATTTAAATCGCATATTGTCCAATTGTCTTATTTATCTTGATTACTCTTGTACCTTCAGACTTAGTGTATGTTTGATGCACGAGAGGATTTAAGTCTGGAGTTAGTAATCTAAATAGTCCATAGAGAGCAAACAAATAGGGTACTTTGTTTGTGGTATATCTATAGCTGCGGTCCATTATATACTTGTATGACGACCTTGATCCAGGATCGTACATGTAGTGACATGGGAATGGAGGCACCTTGTATGATGAGATGATATAAGACTGGACTTAAATAAATACGAATTTCTTTTAATATCCGTTAACCGAAGAAATTCATTTTATCTATTAGATGGTCATATATGGATTCGATCTTAATCCTGAGTGTATTACGAACTCCTGCATGTCAGACTATGTCCTTTAATTTACTATGGTGAGGTTGGTGTAGCATTCCCGACCAATAACTACATATTTTGGGGATATGGTTTGGTGTGTAGTTGGGAATATTTTACATAGATATGGAATTCACTCCTTCTTTCGAGAAGCATAAGAATATTTCTTTTAAGAATTGATTTGGGACTTGAACAATTTTAGCGCTCAACTTTTCTATTACGAATAGAAAGTTTTAATATTCATAATTGTTGTGATTTAATTGTTCATTATAGAATCACTGGTGCTTAAGAGACAAAATATTTAGAGGGATATAACGGACTTATGACTTGGCTCTATTTATGAGATATTCATGAAGGGCTATATCCATATAGTGACTATATTGATGGACATCGAAGTGTTCGGCTAAAATTTTCCATCTACGGTAACGGGAGTTCAAATTCAAGTTTTTAGTGGAATAACACGGAGTTAATAATTCGTAATATTTGATTAAAAGAGTTTTAATTAATATTTCGGAATTATTGGAGCTCGGAACCGTAGGTCCATTTGGTCCCCGTGCTAGCTCGATTAACTGTAACAAACCTAATATAATTATATTGTCTAATAATATGCTCACATTATATTTATATGTTATTAATATGATTAATAATAATTTTTGTCACAAATGAAAATAATATTAAATTAGTTTAATATTATATTTTCTAATATTTTTTATTATGAGATAATCAAATAATAATTATAAGATAATTATTACATCATGAATAATTATGAGATAATTATTACATCATCATTGATAATGCATAATTATGAGATAATTATGACATCATTATTTGATAATGGTAACTGCATTATCAAGACAAACCTTAATGGTTTGCCAAATCATCCACCAAGTTTTTGTTAATTAATTTTGACTTAATTACCTAACTTGTTCCATTATCAAATGGTTTTAGTTGACACTCTACTCAAGTATTTTTTCTATTTAAAAAGTGAGTGGATGTTGGTGGTTGAAGTTGGAAAGAATAAATTCTCTACATTTTCCACTCTATAAATAGAGTGAATTTTGCAAAAACCATTTACACACAAAAATTAGAGTTAGAGAGAAAATTCAAGCAAACACAAAAGTTGTGAGAGAGTCTGAAAATTAAGAATTTTTTCTTAATTGTTAAGACATAAAAATTCTACTTGAGTTAGATATTGATATAGTTCATCTTTCCAAAAGAATTTATGACAATATCATTTAGTTTAGAGTTTGATACTTCTCTAAATAGTTTAGAGGTTGATCTTTGTAAGTGAAGCCCACACTTCAGGAAGATTGGGTGGTTGATTCTACGGTAGAATCTTAAAGGAATTCATCAAGTGTTTGGTGGAGTTCGACTTCAATAAAAGAGAAGGCCAAGAAAATTTTAAAGGTCTATACCGGAGCTGGTGCCACCACATCCGCTGCGCTAAGGAAAAGCTGTTTCCTACAAGCATAGCATACATAATGCTTCCAATACAAAAAACATTTGGAAATTTAGACATTCTAACTCTCTATTCCTCAGTCTGAGGTGTCATTTTTTTCGAAAGATGTATGTCGTATTGAAAATGAACATTTATTGCCTTGCAGTTAGTAAAACCATACCATTCTAATATCTTATCTATGTACGTGTATTGGGAAAACCTTATAAGCTTCCTTACTCTATCCCGGCAGAGCCTTATACACAGTATATAGGAAGCTTCACCCATGTCTTTCATAGAGAAGTTCTTGCAAATGTAGGATTTCACACTTTGCATCAATCTTATATCATTCCTAATAATAAGGATATCGTCTACATACAATACAAGAAATACTATATGTTGGAGTTGGTGATTGGAGTGCCAATCCGAATAATGTATTGTATATTTTATTATTTATTAATAAAATAACTACATTTTCATTCCATACCTTATTTATGATATTGTCATTATGCATATTGGATTGAAGTATAAATATACTAAGAATGACATCGACTTTAGAATAGTTTTGTAGTAATACTATACACTAGGTGGTCCGATATTGAGATAATATTACTATTATAAATTATTCTTAAAGTAAATATTCCTAGTTGTTGGTCTTGGAATACGGTCGAATTCCTATAACCTAGAAGACTAGCACATGTCGTATATTAGAATTGGAGTTCCAATGGTTTAACCCGATGTACCATGAGCTTTGGAAGCTCGTATAGACATGTGGGTATTGGTTGGACTGAATACTGAATGACTCACAAGTGATTCCTAATAGTTGAAAGTACACACCACCGTCAATAGGAATCTCCTCGAGTCGAGTAACATATGCAATCCTTTGACTATAGGATAACATTGATTTTGTGTGAGATCCTCCACACTTTGATGCCATGTATGTCAGAAACCTTCCATGGTCTGGCCTCTAGATGTTCTTTGGGTGTAGATCGATGCACTCATTAATCAAGTACGAATCAAGATAGGATCCATCGGCCCATATGTGTACAATAAAGGGTTTAAGTATCCATATAAGTAAGTCACGATTCTTAAAAATTTGGCCAAAGTCAATCACCTAGGGTGGATCGCATATATCAGAAATGGGTTCTGATTAGTTGTAAAGAATCATGGGCATGTCAACATGAGATGTGCGTCTCCGAAACTTGATGATGTATTATATGTTTCCTAAGCACAACTCGGATAGCCTACGACGAAGAGATCGATAAACATATGTGATGACCTCGACTTGTATAGTTCAGAAAGGTCGGTCGTGCTCTTAGCGAATTCGGAGGTGGCCGAATTGCGTACATATTAGCTAGGCTTATATAACGAACATGTCTGAACTTAAGGAGTCCCAATATGAAGTGTCGTTGAGTACTTAGGTAGCCGATTAATTTTGATAAAAAATAATACTCGATATTATAATTATCATCTAAGATAATCAAATGTTATTGGATAACATTGATTATTTACTTTGACCTAATGGATTTATTGGATTTGTTCAATAATTGCACAAGGGCTTAATTGTAAATTCATAAATGTCTCTACCATTCGAGGATATTTTGATAATTCTAAATATGTAATTATAGATGTTTTTAGCATGATTTAATTAGATTAAATCAAAATGGAAGACATATAACTAATCCATTAATTAAGATTTGTCTTGATTTAATTGGATTAAATCAAAGTGGTAGAAAAAGGTGATTAGTCACACCTAATTATACATATTTGGACAAATTATATTAAGCCTACATAAAAGTTGATTAAAACTTTTATTAATTAAAAATTACTTAAGTTTTGCTATAAATAGCAAGTTTGAGTAAAGTTTTAATTAAGCTTGTGAAAGCTAAATACAAGTAATTCTTGGAGAAGTTAGCCTAAGTTAGATAAGTATTTTGAGAAGCTTTGGAAGTTCTCTACAACATTTCATCTAGGAGAAATCAATATTGGATCTTGGAGTGAAGCTTGCTAGCATTGGAATTAAGATTGGATCTTGGAGTCAAGCTTGCAAACCTTGGAAGTTCTCCAACCATTTCAACAAAGGAGAATGAGAATGATATTTGTATCAAGCTTACTAGGTAATGTTTGATCTTCTCATAAGCTATATTCTTCATTAGTGAGTTTTCATTAGTGAGACATATAGTGATGAATTATGTATTGGATGAATGATTACATAGCTTAAAGTTGAAATAAGGCTAATAATGAATTGTGTTAGGATGTTTTGGAAGTATAAACACAATATACTTGTAATTAGGTGAACTATGTTTATATTGGACATGGAACAAATAATAAGAGTTTGGAACTCTAGATTAAAGCTTAGAGTTATGGCTATCATTCTAGAATCACTTGACCACATTTGGGTGAACTAGAATTGTTCATGAGACATTTCATAATGGGATTCAAATAAATGCATATATGTATTTAGAATACATGTATGTTAGTTGTATAACATGTGTTGTGGTTGGTTTTGATGTTAAAATTAGTTTTAAGGAGTATTAAAATGATAGGAGAAAATCAGAAGTGTTTAGGATTGATTTGAAGGTTGAAATTTCTCACTGTCTAGGGGAACATCACAGCACTGACCTTCCAGCGTCTTGACACTGAGCATCAGACATCCGGGCATCGCGACTCTCTCATTTGCACGTCGCGACTCTAGGACGTTAAGCTCTCGCATATTTCTCTCGCAAATTTAGGCGTCGTGACTCCCAATCCTCCGTATCGCGACACCAAGAGCTGATGAACACTAATACTTCATTTTCTCAGTTCCGGAGTTTTCGGACTTCAATTTGGTCCCCCATTTTTTCCTACGGACTCGTATCAGAATGTAGTTTTCATTAAAATATTTTAAAATATACCTATCCCTGATATCATTTGGTTAGACCCACTTCTACTGCACGGGACACTGATCCAACCATAGGGTTTCCACAACCGCCCCATTATTATCATGTTCCCACTAACTTCCTTATAAATACATGGTCCTTTCTCGTTCTTGATGAATCAAGATAATCTAACTGTCTCATTAAAACGACGATTTCAACTTTGAGATGTCTGTTTAAGTCCATAAATAGACTTCTTGAGATTACAAACTAAGTTTGAAATCTTACTGGATACGAAACCTTCTAGTTGTTCCATATAGATATCCTCCTCGAGGAATCCATTTAAGAACGTGATTTTTACATCTATCTGCCATATCTCATAGTCATGATATGCAGTAATGGCTAAAAGAATCCTAATGGATTTTAGCATGACTACTAGTGAAAAAATTTCCTCAAAGTCAATTCCAGAATATTGAGTGTAACATTTCGCTACCAGTCGAGCCTTAAAGGTTTCCACCTTTCCATCGGGCCCTTGCTTCATTTTATAAAGACATTTACAACCAATAGGTTAAATTCCTTCAGGAAGTTTAACCAAGTCCCATACTTGATTGTCATGCATAGTTACCATTTCAGATTTCATGGTTGACTCCAGATGGGCCCATATCAGCCAACCGACTATCGTCTTCCTCAAGCAACAGCCCCCGAACAAACTTGGAAAGGCTGGAAGGTTCGTAGATAATTTTCATCTCGTGAGGAATCTTGATAATCATATTTTCCAAGTCCTCCTACGGTTTTGAAATAGCCTTACAATTCTTTGATGGAGCAATGGTCCCAGACGACACCTGCCACCATGGTCTAAGACTCTGCCGAGGCCACCCCTTTTAACTCTTGAGGGAAAGGCTATGCTTCTAATTCCTTTCCCCTGGCCTTCATATTTTTCCTCTTGGCCCTTATTTCTTCTATCGTGGGGATCTTGAAGCGACCCAACATAATCTTGGTTAAGCATAAAAATTCCTAAGAAGTTAATGGCCTTAAAAAATGAGTTTTCCATAGAGCATTCGACAAGACCAAATACCCACCACTAAAGCCAAAATAAGCCTACTATGGGCCAAATGAATACTTTCAGTATCAACAACTTCTTTACATAGTGGGGTGAGCCTCAGTCTTCTTTCCTCCAAAATGGAACTCCAGTTCCTTTGTGGAGTGGGAAGGCTCAAGATGAACTTGGTGTTTGAGACGACGCTGCTGGTAGTGTCGAAGGCTCGGTTGTGTAATAAACCTGCAAAAAAGAAGGAAATAAGGTTTGGTCAACAAAAGAGACAAATATAATTTTTAAAGGAAAACACTCACTTGACGAGCTCCAATGTTCAGAGATTCGGCCAGCTCCAGCCGACCCAAAAACTTTTTCTCCTCTCACGAAAAAATAAAAAGTTGCCAGTCTTCCATATCATTTGTTGTAAACCCCAACATTAAGACTTCCTTCTTCTGGCGAATATACAAGTGATACCACCCATTCGCGGCTAGGTGCTATTTAATGTAGTAGGTGTACATCAGCTCTCTCACTCCAAAATCTATCCCCAACTCAAACGATGTACATTAAATCGACAACAACACCCTCTAGATGTTAGTAAGCATGGCAAAGAGACCCGGACCCGGCCCGGATCCACATGGAATCGGACGATCCGGGTCCGAGATTAAAAAATCCGGACCCAGGTCTTAAAAATTCGGACCCGGACGAATCCGGATCCGGACCCGAGATTGCACGGGTCCGGAAAAAAAATAATAAAAAATAAATATAATAAATTAAAATATAATAAAAAATATAAAATAATATGTATATATATATATATAAATATAATAGAATATAATTAAAAAATATAAAAGAATTGAAATAAAAATAATAAAATTGACAAAATCCAAATATAAATATAAAATAATATAATTAAAAATTAAAAATAGTAAAATAATAAATAACCAGGTATCTGGATCCGGACCGGGTAAACCCGGGTCCGGACCCGTGTCTATTTACCCGAGTCCAGAACCGGACCCGGGGTAAGTAAAATGCTTCCGGATCCGAACGGACCCGGGTCCGGATCCAGATTTTGCCATCCCTAGATGTTAGACATCAATTGTGAGGGAGCCAACTCATAGTGGTTCAATACCCCCAGACTAACCTAGGCATTATGAATCTTAGTCCATCAGCAAATGGACACTCATAAAACCTTATCCACCCAAGTATCATGTAATCAATCCTTTCATTCGACATGGCTAGTCTAACCTTGACCGACTGAGGAAACCGGTATCTCAATCTCATCTCCCTCATCGATTGCTCAATCACTCGACTAGTATGATTCTTCATTAAGATAGTAGTCGGCTCACTAGTGCTTGGAGTCCCACTCGACTCCCCCGAGACAAGCAATGTCCAGAGTGGCCTCACATCATTTGGTACCCCTAAAGGTGGGTTGACTGCCACTAATGTCATACCTTCAGCTGGGGATCCATACGACCATTCGAAACCACTTTCCTCCACAGTCGACTCACTTGGAGACCTAGAAGACCTATTAAGGGATCTAAAATATATCTCTATAAGGGTATCACTAGATCCCATGATACTCCCACTCAACATTACTCCAATCGACTATATTCAAGCCTACAAACAATTATATCTTCAAAGTCTCTACGTCATACAGATCAAACAACCTAATTCCACAAACACAATTCTTCATATGCTACCAATCTCCTAAGGATCAAACTACCTAAATGAACAAGAACAATTGAATCTACTCTATGAACAATTTGAAAGAATTGAAGAACAAGAGAGGATAATGAAGAATACCTTGGAGATCAGGAGATCTCTTCCAACTTGCAAAGCGAGAGATTTTTGAGAATACGACAAATGAGCCTCTAACCTCACTTATGCCCATCTCCTTATGGTGCCTCATTTTTTAGCCTAAAACCCCTCGAAATTCCCATTAGGGTTACAGTTGTGAGCCATCAAACAGAAGCCCAAAGCCCATGAAGGCCCATTTCATAAATCCATATAGCCCAACTAGGCTCAATGCATATGGGATGACAAACCTCGACATCGTTTGGGGATATTTTGGCTCACCGAAAGACATAGTTAAGGTTGCTTGGGAGAGGTTGACCTTCCAAGCCCTTGATTAAGATCAAAAACGACCATGTCCCTTAAACAGCAAGAAAGGATGTTGTATGGCTGACACGATGCGTAAAGTGGTGTGTGTAGGACACATAACTTGACGACGCATGATGTTCTCGACTCGCGGCCTAGTTGGGAGTACGGAGCAGCCCGCGGAGGACTAAACCGGAGAATAATGGAGTCGCCACCTGGTGTGAACCGGGAAAATGTGATTTAAGGCCGTACTCACCCCTCGCAATGGAAGACCTCAAACCGTTGGGTTCGGAATGGTCCCTTACTTATGCCACTTGTGACGATATGATTTGTGCAATAACTTGACCAAGTTTACGCAACATATATGTTCAAGAGTAACTTAGAACTAGTTCGCATTCATGAAAGTAAATCCTATGTCTAAGTTTGCATGCTTTGAAAGTAAATCATCATAACGACAAGCACACAATTTCATGAACATATTCGTGAATGTTTCCTCAAGCTGTACGTGGAGTTGTATCCAAAGTACAGACCGCACTACCGTCCATTCGGATTCGGCTACGAAATTTATATCTGGGTTTCCATCCGATATACCACGAGAGGCAACACTCAAGCATTAACACAACACAATCATTAACCCAATATTGACATACATGAAATATGATAATGCATATAACTATAAATAACCAAAGAGAATAAAACAAATGCGGAATAATAAAAGAACAATAAACGGAAATTAAATGCGAAATAATAAAAGACTAATAATGCAAGATAAATACGGAATAATAAATATGTGACCAAAGAATTTGGCCGTTTTCAGTGTAGGACTTTGCATACCCTGTTGGACGTATTCCACATCCAACCAAGCACGCCGTTTCCAGAACGACAAAACAAAATATAACAAAGGGTGCTCTCAGGTCTTACCTTTTTAAGTAGCTTCTCGGGAGTGCGTTGGGACGTCACCGGAAGGGTTAACGTTTCCGCTGTTTTCACTGGTTCACTGTTTCTGCTCGCTGTTTTCTTCATTTTCACTCGTTATTTCCGCTCGCTGTTCGTTATTTTTCTGGAATGATAATCACCATGTTTTTTTCCCTATCAACATTGTTTCGCTCTTGTAGATGTCCATGCTGCCCATGAAGATCCTGTCTTGATGGCTCACGATCTCTAGTCAAAGTATCCTTGATTGATGTAGATTCAATATCATGATCATAGTGAGGGTGTTTCCTAGAATAATATGTGTTACTTCTTACTGCCTCAAATGAATCACCATCACTTGTTCTGCCATCATCGATATCCATACTGAGGTCATGCGTAGAGGATTTGGACGGTAACATCTTACCCTATTGATATCCCTTCTCAAAATATTTAATTCCTCCAGCTTCATTGATTTCTTCCATGTATTCTTCAATCATATCTCTTACAACCTATAACGATGTTCGCTTCACCTTCTTCCTACGAACAGTTTGCTACCCTTCTTCCTACGAACATGAGACACGAAAATCACTTTGCTGTGAACAGTTTCACCTACCCTTTCATCTAATCCAGACTTAGCATTCGTTTCAAGTGGATCTTCAACTTTGACATCCCTAGTATCACTGTGGCTAACAAGTAAACTCAGCTCACCTTTCAAATCCATAGACTCGACCAAACTTTGCTCCATTGGAAACAACAGACCGGATGCACTCCCCAATATGCATTGCTTAATGGTAAAAAATCTTCCATTAACTTGCCTATACAAAACAGAAAGCTGAGAAGCTAACCACATCAAAACTTGTTTCAAACCAGGACACTTTGGACTCATACTTTTTAAACCCCTCTCTAATTGTTGCCTCTTCACCAATTCCACAAACCCCAATGCTTCCCTTATAATAGTTTTTAAACACAATCCAACAAGCACAACTATACGATCCCTGATATAAATATCAATAACAATACCAAATCGTAGAGAATTAATAATTATCCATTTGCTCATATCACTTATTTTCACCAGTCTCAACCTCTAAATTTCCCCAACCCTTCATTGTCTTTCTCACTTTTAAGATTTCGAAATCTTACAATTTCTCTAAGACTTAATTTACAATTCTGCTTCTGTTTGTTTTTGCCGTTAGTGTTTCTCTTCTCCATGGTGTTCTGAGAGAGGAGGGGCGTGAGAGTCTGTTGCCGTTTGGGGAGCTGAGAGAGAAGGCTTATGGTCTATGGTTTTTTTTATTCCAGCCGAGAGAAGATGAGAGTGATCATGGAGAGGGACCGGGTCTAGGGCTTTCGTTGTTCACGTTTGGTTCAGAGAGAGAGAGGGTGAAGAAGGCAGTAGGGTTTTGTCCATGTATAGTGGTGTATTAGGATTAGGGTTTTGGATAGGTGCATATGGGCTTTTGGTGGGTGCAGGGGTTTTGGGCCAAGGTTAACGTTTGAAACAAAAATCGACTAAGTGAACCTGCGGCTAACTAGCGAATTTAAATTTGATGAGCGATTAATTTTTTGAATTTTCCCTCCCGACTTCCGTTTCCCGTGACTTCCGCAACTTAAAAGGTAGTGCCTCCATACGAGACTCATCATCGGGACTTACATGTAAAAATGCAGTGCCTACAATGTGTTTCTTCCAACCGAAATGAGAATACGCTTATTGACTTCCAATAAACCCAATCGATCGAGAAGTATCCTCCATAAAAGACATCATATCTAGATTATAAAACATGATTGATGCATCCCCAGACGACGTAAAAAGACTTCTACTTGCAATATGACGCTGCATTCACATCGCCAAATGACATCATGTGACCTTCGCCTGGTCCAGACGGTATCGTTGGGCCTCATCTGGTCCAAGCCATGTAAAGATATATTTATCGAATCCAAACGATATGGTAGAGCCCTTGTTTTAGCGGACATCCAAAAACCACCCTCTAACTCAGACGACACAGGCCTCAGTCGATAGATACAAATATTTATTATCAATACAACTAACCATGTTTGTGGTTTTAGGCACAAAAGCAATGCCAGTCGATATAGTGATCCCAATCGACACGATTAATCCAATCAATATGGTAGACTCATAACACCTCTGATAATATAGTACCAATAGTCCAGTCGACATCAATTATATGGTAGACTAAGAGTGAAGATGTGGAGATGATATTGAAGAATCTCATGGACCATCATCATGTCTAGTTGACTGGAGATTATCCTGGACCTTCATCTGGTTCAGTCGACGAGAATGTTCCCCATGACCCTTATCGGGTCAGGTTGAAAACCTGAACCTTCATCTAGTCTAGACGACATTGAAGACTCCCATGGACTATCATTAAGTCCAATCGACTGGAGATTATCTTGGACCTTCATATGGTCTAGTCGACATGAACATTCCCTATGACCATTGTCGGGTCGGGTTGAAGACTTGGACCTTCATCTGGTCCAGACGACATTGAAGAATCCCCTGAATCGTCATCAGGTCCAGTCGACTAGAGATTATCCTGGACTTTCATCTAGTCCAGTTGACGGGAACATTCCCCATGACCCTTGTCATGTTAGATTGAAGGCCTAGACCTTCATCGGTCCAGACGATATAGAAGACTCCTATGGACCATCATCAGGTCCAGTCGATTGGAGATTATCCTATACCTTTATCTGGTCCAGTCGACGTGAACATTTCATGTGACCCTTGTCGAGTCAGGTTAAAACCCGGACCTTCATCTGGTCCAGATGATATTGAAGACTCGTCAGATCCAGTTGACTTGAGATTATCCTAGACCTTCATCTGGTCCAACCGACGGGACATACCCATTAATCTTCATCGGGTCGATTATCTTCTGGACATTCCTCAATTTTAGTCGATCTTAAAGACTTATGGATCATCATCTGGTCCAGTAGATGTCGCATGACCTTCGTCTAGTCTAAACAATATCAATATTCCAAACGACATACTTGTTAATTTCTCTCCAAGCCAATGACTTATTGACTTAGAGAGTATGAGACAAACTACATGGTCTTAATTTGGGCTAAGGATTTAAACGTCATTGTGTCTTAGACGACACTTGGGCCCACATGAAAAACTCGCACAAGTTCATGTCTCATGGCCTTCATCTGGCCTTAATGGCATCATGGGCTACCAAAAAAGCCAAATCAACATAGGTTCCCGCCACTAAACACCAATCCAAGTACAATATGGATTACACCTAATCTCAGACACCTAGGCACTCATAATTTAATCCTAACTCTACTACCCTCTTCTAATAAGATTGAAATTCAACTATTGCAAGGAATCCTAAATCGACTAAGAGGCTACTTTCACAGCCTATAAAAGGAGATAAGGTCTAAGGGATTAAGGCATTCAAGCTTTGACTCTCACACTCGAGTTCTCAAAGCATACATCATTTCCTAAACACCAGCCTACCGCCCTCACGGTAAAAAACTATGAAGATCAAGGTAACCATTTGTCTTGTTCTTCCATTTTTTCGATCATCATTATCACTGACTTGGGTGTCAGAGTGCCTACGGAGTCCATCACATCGGTGGGTAGTTGCTCCACGCTCACTTTGTCTTTGTTTTGTAAGACCGCTGATGCCCCCAATATATAAATTCTCAATTGTAGACCGAATGCGAAATTCAACGTTTACACGGGTTATCAACTAGTTTATTAATAATGTAAGGATAATATATATGTTAGTACAAGAAGTTAAGATATTTTTCAATGATCTAAGTTAATCAAATTTCATTTGAGATCGGGGGTAGTTTTGCCAATATCTTCTTAATTTTAGATCAGATTGTATAAATCCATCATCCATGGAACGAACAAACATGTGCCATGGACACTTGATTCTTTCACTTAATTTACACGTATAAGTTAGATTAAGCCTCCATTTAGTATATGATTTAAGCTAAAACTGTTTTTGACATTATTTGTAGAATTTATTTATCAAAAACAGTTTTAGGAAACAACTTTACTATCAAAAATTTTAAACTTGATCATGTTGCTTCTATTAGCGAAACGAGCACGTGATGGATTTTGATGACGTCAACACTTGAAGTCTTTGACGCACTTATCGAGACATTACAAAAGATGTCGAAACACATTGGTGGTGAAGAGCGTGAATGTGAAGACTAGTGGCAAAACGAAGACAATCTTGCTTAGTCTTAGCTTAGAGCTTTAAAATGTAATGTCAATTGTTTATCTAAGTATCTAAGCTCATAGGACACATGCACATTCATATATATATGCATTAGGATCATGTGTAAAATATTTTAAACTCTCACATCCTGTATGTTATACTGTGACCAGCATACTGGTGAGCATATCGGTCTATTGTTGTGTTTTGATGCTCTTTGGAACCGGCACAAGTGATACCGATCCCATACTGGTCTACCATACCGCTCTTCTTGGAGATTGCACAGCCACTGGAATTGGCATGCATCAAACCGGCCACATACCGGTGAGCCAAACCGACACAGACCATACCGGTCCATATACCGTTGTCCATAATGGTGAGCCTATCACTAAACATGCTTACTGGAACCGACAAGGACCAAATCAATCCTCATACCGGCCAACATAATGGCCTAACATATATGTTTAAAATGGTAATATAGCTGTTGAGAGCCGTTACTATGCCAGATCGGTATGTCGGTGTCTGGAGACCGACATACCGGTCTCAGATAGGGAAGTTGGGGCTGCTTTGCATTTTATTATAAATTGAGCCCCAATTCGTTTTTGCAATGTTACACAACCTTCATATACATTACACTAAGGCAAAAATAGAGAGTTTTCTTTAACCTTCATAATCATACACTCTCATACATCAAGCTCACACACTACACCTTCTTAATATTTAGTAGTGAGCTTAGAAAACTTGAGTAAGCAACTCACACTTAAAATCTTCATTATCTTTGTGAGTACTCAAGTGAGTTTGTAAATCTTTTATTCAAACACTTGTGATAGATTTTTTTAGTGAACCTCTATCTAAAACTTATATTGTAAAAGTTGTCGAGTGAGCCTACGAATAAAATTCGTACTTGAGGTTTTTAAGTGAGCCTTTATCTAAAACTCAAAATGTAAAGGTTTGGAGTGAACCTAGTCGCTAAAAATCTTGGTTGCGGGTGAGCCACGAAAACTCGTTGATAGTGAAAATCTTCAAGCGCGGCTTGGGGGAGTGGACGTAGGCATTGTTGGCCGAACCACTATAAATCGGTGTCATTTTCTCTAACCCTTAAACTCTTTACTCATTACAAGTTTAATTATTTATGTGTTTATTATTAATTATAATCTTGCATATAGGCGATACATTGAGATATAGAAAATCGACCTAAGCTTTAATCGGTAAATCTAGTTAAAATCGGCTAAGATATTTATTTTCCGTATTATTAGACAATAATCTAATTCACCCCCCCTCCCCGAGAATATAGAGATTGGTTGTTGTACTTGCTTGTAGGTTATTTCAGCTTCTTGTAAAAGGGACACTCTTTTCTTTAAGAAAAATGAACTTGAAAATTGTGGAACTCTCTTCAACTCTTAGACTCTCTAATATGTCTCTAAATTTATTTTCTCCAATTGAATTAATGAATATGAAGCTAATGGGGTCTATTTATAAACATGGAGGTGTGCTTTTGCTTTTGTAATTCACATGAGGATAAAAGAAAATTTCAAAATCCGTTTCTCAAAATTCTCCAAAATCACTAAAAAAACATTCATATATTATGATGAAAAAACTAAACAATATAAAAGTATTTAGTCAAATTAATATATGTTCAAAAAAAAATCAAGTCAATATGAATAGATACAATTTTTAGATAAAAAAAAAAATTATCCTTATTTAAGGATATTAATGTTATTATCCAATAATAATTCATTTAAATCGAATCATATTTCTAACAGGATACATATAATATTTAGTAAGTCAATATATGTTGGGGTTTGTTGGTGGAATGAACTTGATTATGAGCAAAATTTTGCACATTAGTATCTGTAGCGTTTTGTTAAATTAGTTATTTTATTTTTGTTTCAATTTTATATGTTCTTGATGCTTGAAACCCAAGTTACCCAATTGACGAATATTCCAGAATCTCCCAATTCATCTGGACAAAAGAGAAAAAAAAAAACCAAAAACATAAATCTCTATCCATGAAAGATGAGTTAATCATGATTATCTTAAATTCAAGGAGAAAAATAGTTAAATATATGATAGTCATATTTCCAGACTACAGAGATATTTGTTAATACATTCTATTGTTTTATATGTGAAAGAAGCTAGAGTTTAATAAAAAAATCGACAGCAAATCATGAATTACGATTAATTAAAAATAATATTGGATTAATCAGAAATTAATCCTACACTACATAAGACATGAAGTTTTTTTTTCAAAAGAAAAATGATTTGTTGATAAATCTATTAAATCTTATAAAACCACAATAAATAGAGACTAATGAAATGTTTAAAAATTGCAAGTAAAACTAATTTGGTCGTAAAAATTAGCAGGATCATCCTTGTAACAGCGTACAAAGCGTGTAACATTTACAACAGTTTGATTTCCGAGGACTTGAAAGTTACATTACTTCAAATGGCTTTCCCCCTTTTTCCCTTTTCTGTGATTTATATTTATACAGTAAAGAAAATTAGCAAATGTTAGACCCAGCTAAATGATAAGATTGTACATCCATCACTGCCTCTTCGCTAAAGTTTTCATCAATCCTCTGAGGATCTTCCCAAACCACATCAAGTTCATGATAGCTAGCACAAGCGGCACCGCGAAAACCAAGAGATAGCCTATAGCGTGCATCTCAATGACCTGCCAAGCCAATCAAGTGACTTTATGTCATAATTGAAACTCAGAAATTTCTTTTACTTGTATACCATCTTCTCTTTTTAATATCAAATGACTCAACAAAAAATTATGCCATGGTTAAGTTTAAAAGTCGTTTAGGAATCAGAGTAGTTCACTTTATAAACCAGTTATGTCATGAAGCATTTTAAGATGAAGTGCCTAAGTATTAGTTAATGCGGAAAAAATCTAGATGGCGAAGCTCTCTTGTTCTCCTCCCTACCTATCTGTTGCTCCTCACTTGGCACATTTGACCAACTAAGAAAAAGAAAGAAAAGAGAAAAAGGGTGACAAGGAGAGCAAGTGACAGGTAGGAAAGAGAGAGCAAGGGCTGATAATTGCCATGTCAACAAAATGTTTCCATCATCAACCGATTTTAGTCACTCCATCAAAAATGTCATAAGATAAAAAGTTTAGAATATTAACCACGTAGCTACTAGCTATATTAATATATTGACTATGCCATGTGAAATGACAAGTAGACCAATTTGATTGACAACATCACAGAACTTGAAAGATGAAGTCACAAAAGATTTGAACGATGAAATTGACGCTTGAAGCAAATTTGAAGGTCCAACATGGGATTCCATACCAAACAACAAAAGGGCAGAAGTGAAGAAATTATTGGAATGCAGTGTTCTAAAATGTGTTAGGCGCTAGTCGGGCGGCGACCCAGCGCCTAGAGCCTAGAGCGCCTAGTCGGGGCCTAGGCGGGGCCTACACGGCCATTGATTGGAGTAATGACTAATATTTATTAGGGGTGGGCATTATCGGATTCGGATCGGATCGGACCGAATCCGATCCGATCCGATTAGTTTCAGTTTTTTAGATCGATACGGTTTGATATCCTTATCAAACCCGATCCGATCCGATCCGATAACTATCGAATCGGATCGGATTTGTTTGATCCGATTCGAATACAAATCGGATCGGATATATTTGATTTGATTAAGGATCGAATCACAAAAAAAATGTTTTGCTTTGCCTGGAGCTCAAATCACGCCCATTTTTTTCTCACCAATTTCAATTTCCCACATTTTCTCACCTCCCAAACACCTGAAAATTTGGTCTGTGAAAGCCATCATGTCAACAACCACCATCGAGCATGTCCACAACCATTACAGCTCCAAAGAAGACCTCAACACTTACTCTCAACACCCTGACCACATGGGCGTGGTCAAAGAAACAGTCCTGATCTGCGAGGACTTTATGGCCATTGATTGGGCGGCTGATCAATCTCCAGATCCAGATCCGATCGTCTTACCTCGGTACCTCTCGATTCAGCTGCGAGGGTTAAGGATTATGCAGAGGGTGTCGTTGTTGATTATGTGGTGCCTTCCTAACCACTGGACGAAAGGGACCTGAAAGCCCTTTCTTCTTCTAGCCTTTAATAAGAGATTGGGTTCTGCAAAATCGGATCGGATCAGATGAAATCCGATCCGATCCGAAATCCGATGAACTGATTCATCGCGATTCGATCAGATTCGGCAGACAAATCCGATCCGATCCGATTTTATCGGATCGGATCGGATCGAATCATGTCCGATCCGATCCGATGCCCACTCCTAATATTTATAAATGGTCAATTTGATGAGAAACTAACAAAAATAGAAAAAAAAAATTAGATTTTTGAAATTAGGGTTTATGCTCTAAATTGAGATTTTTTCAAATTGATGAGTTAGAGAGTTAATTTTGTAAAATTAAGGTTAGGGTTAGGATTGAGGTGTGAAATTCGGCCAGAAAAAGCAATTAATTTTGAATTCTGTGTCGGTCAACGGCGGTTGACCGATGAATTTGGGACGAGCGCCTGGCCCCAACGATTTGGGGCCAGGCGGGGCGGCTATAGGCCGCCGAACCTATACGGGCCGCCTAGGCGGGGCGTTTTAGAACACTGTTGGAATGGCAACGAATCCCACTGTCTGTACAAAATTTAGAAGTCATTAACCAAAAGCAGGGAGGTGCAGAAAAGTCGGCAAAGAAAAGTAATAATCTATGGATTCTGCTAACTATGTGAAATTGAATTCTGAAACAATTTCTTCTCATTTAGCAGCAAGTATATCTTTAATGAAACCACGAAGAAATCCAGGGAAAAAAAAAGAAAAATGAAGACTCGCTGTCCCAAATCACAGCAAGAGATTACTAGTTGAAGAAAATAAAATTTCTGCTATATGAATAAGAATAACATATATCAAGTTCAGGAAATACAATGTCAGATAGAAGAAATTACCTGATCATAGTGCAAGTAAACATGGTAAAACATGTAACCGAACAGCAGAATTCTTGCAATCTGCATTTTTCATAATTCATCTCAGGATTAGCCCAAAAAACAATATAACCAAGTCCAAGAAACTTAAAAACTCATTATCTTCTTAAAATTACATTCCAAAGGTTACCAAATAACGAAGTAAGTCCCTCAATTCTGAAAACTCAAAAGGATTCAACTCACCAGCCAAGCAAAAAAGATAACGACCCCGTTTACAAGATATGCGGTGGATCTCTTCAAACCAGCCGTATCAAGGTACCTTTATAAGACAAGACATAGTTAAAATCTAGTTTCGGATCCTAATCAAAACTTAACCTACACAAAACCTACCATCTCATATTAATCTCTGGAGTAGTCACCTCAGAGATGAGCACCATGTATGTATAAAGCTGACCTTCTCCAGAAAACATAGAATATGCTACTGCAAGTCCGGAAAGAGAGTGATGGACAACCTGATATCAGATACTACTATCTTATCAGCTGTACTACCATGCCTTTCACATTGCATGTATGGATTCACTGTGGACTCAATTCAGACGCCACCTTCAAATTGACTCCCTTTATACAAATAGCTGAGTTTTTCAAATCTATCCTCATTATTAGTTTTATGCAGATTCAAACCCACAATTCATATCTGGGGAACACTGACATTGATTCCAAAAACATCAGAAAAAATACATTTAAAACTTTAACGTCAATCATGGATTTGAAGCCGGAAGATGTGACTTTTTACGATTGCCTGATGTATAATTCACATTCACTTACAAAAACCAGCAAAACATGGCTGAGAAACTACAAATGTAAGACAAACATGTCCAAATTTAAAACAGAATAATATGCAGAGGGTGTTTAAATGTTTAACTAAAAGTGTGGTAAACAGAATAAAAAATGGTGCATGTAAAATCAGTTACGGTGTTACCACTGATTCTTAGGGAAAAAATTATAGCAAATGCACAAACTCAATGGTTAATTGCCAGTTCCTAGAGAATACACTTACAAACTCTATTCCACCTAAAGAAGGATATAGCCAAAAAATCATTCCAAGATCCGCAATGAAGTAACCAACAGAGACCTGTCAAAAACATATCAAAATCATGAACTCAAAGCACACATAATAAAGGTTGCCCAAATTTATCAAATAAGACAAGTAATAAAAGCCACGAACTAATTCTCACAGCACTTGCAAAATCAGTGAGGAGCTTCCCGTATTTAGAAAGGTCATGCATGCCTGTGATTTAAAATGACACTATGACAGAAAGTTTCCTTTTTTTGGAAGTGATGACAATGACATAGAAGTGAATCAAAAGCCAAAGGCAGCAAAAAAGCAATGCATATCAATATATCATATGGCATTGTCTTGCTAAGGGACAGAGAAGTCGGTTAGCCAGTCCTAAGTGCGATTGGTAGACCAAGAAAGTACAAGGATTCAAAACATAAAACTTAGTTTCGAGAAACTTTGCCAGCAGCAATTCATTTTGTTCTCAATGTGAAAAAGCGAATCATGCCACCACAAACAGCTATAACGTAGAATAAAGAAGCTGAATGCTTAATCTCTCAACCATAAATATCTTTAGAGGAGAAAGAAACTTGTCAACGGTTAAAAATACTCACCCCTAATCCAAAATTAGAGAGCCAAGAGCTCCGGAAAGTAACAGGACCAGTATGCTGTTGGTCAGAAAAGAGTTCTGACCAGAACACAAAGTACAAAGATGTAGCTGTGATAAAAAATGCATGAACCGTAGAGATACCACTGTCAAAATCAGAATACTAATCAATAAGGATATAAGCAATAATTACACACACACACACACAAAAAAAAAGTTATGCACTAACCGATTGTTCCACTCCAATCGTTGGATTTTTGTAAGACCGTTATATGTCTTGAAGTAAAATGTACTAATTAACTGAGTAAGATCATAAACCTGTTAGAGAGAAAAATATTCAATATGATATAATCAAGAGGATAAGAAAGCAAATGTGCAACCAAAATAGGTCTAAAGAAACTAGGAGAGGGTATAGAATATACCACTTTGCAGGCCAATAAGCCAGTAAGGATAGACGTATATGGAATGAAAGGCTCTGCTATTATGTAGTTCTTAACCAGCACTTGAGCTTGATCTTGATAGGACTTAATTGCTGTCACTGTTTGTTCAGACACTGCCATTATAATCCTTTCTACTTAAATTATCAGTTCTTATATTTCTTCTTCTGTACTTTCTACCATTTTCTTCCCTGTTTCATCTTGCTCTTTCAACAGTTCCTTAAAGCATATGAAATTAGTCAGTACCAAAGGAAAAACAAAATCATCATTTGAAGCACATTAGCTGTAAAACAATGTACTCCTAAATCTACGTAAATGGACAGCATCTAGAAACATTTCAACAGGATTTTTTCCCCGGGCAGCATTTATTTCAATAATACATGCAGAAAGATTTGCTTTAAATACTGTTAGCTTCCTTACAGAGTTACAGTCCACAACATAGCTACATCAGCATATACATAAACCATTTATAACAAAACCAGCTATTACGAGAATGAGTGTGCAAGGTCAGCTGAATGAGCGGGTAGGTGTGTGGATGCTTGTGGGTATACCTTCCAGTATAGATACGGCCATGCAGGTGTGAGTCTAGGGGTGCAGATGCAAGGGCAGAAACAATTTGAGTTAATAATGAAGAAATTATTAGCCTATGAACTAAAATGGCATTTGTATGATAATCATACAATACCCTATCAATTGAAGAACTGCACTTGCATGGACCGTGTTTCAGGGTCAACCAGCTAAAGAATACAATAAATCAAATATTTCTTATTGCAAAATCCATGGAAACACGGAAAGTTGCATTTAGCAGAATACAAATTACAGTTGAACAAAGATTTCGACCCAAAATTTTATTTTTCGCATATCACCCTGGCAACCAGAGAGCCACAACGCAACAAAAAATGATCTAAGCAACGGATTTTTGTGTTGTCAATGCAATAACAAAACGCTCTACTAATTTAACTTGTACAATAGTACTAGATTTTACAAGCAGAGCCAGTATATCTGTTAGTTTCACACAAATAATAAATTGAATATTTTCATTATCCATTGGCAGTGACAGGCATTGAACATAATCCAAAACAAAAAATTCCCAGAAAGCTTAATAAATTACAGAATCAGTTTCCATATAAATCAACCAACAGATCATCATCAGAAACATCATAAACAAAAGCTGATGAATCAGATTGAAGAGCTTACCCTTAAGCATAAATATCACACGAATCGAATAAATTTACACCAAATGCGGAGCTAATGAATGCAAAACTCAACAACCCATTAACAAAAAATGCTTCAGATTGCTTTAAAAATAATCAGATGTTACCCTAAACCTGAACCCACCTCCCAACCGTGAGGTTGTATTTTGTTCAATCAATGAGATTATTTTTCTCTGTCGGAATCTTTGATCTTTCAACTAAAAACAGTAAATGAGGGGCCTCAGATTTAATAAAATTGTATGTTGAAAATGTAGAAGAAGAATAAAGTGAAGAATGAAAATCGAAGAAAGGGGACAAAATTGGAAAATTGGAGTTGGGTTATGAAGAATAAACTTATATGGATGGTTGGGTGTAAGTAATGTACATAACTAATAATTTAATTTTTTTTTTTTTGCTTTAATTTCAAATTAACATTTCTATATGGTCGTATCAACTCATCCATACATTCTACTTGTCGTTTTGCTATGTTTTTGTGGTTTTTTTCTTCATTTTGTTGCAACAGTTTTATCTCTTGTGGTAGCAATAAATGATAAATATTGTTTTGTTGGAATTTTGCTATGATGCATTTGAGTGTATATCACATCATATGAAATATCAAAATTTTGCAATTTTTGATTAAATCGTGCTTCGTATGAATTCGTGGTTTTTTTTTTTATTGGGAAATGTTGATATAGAGTATTGAATAAGAGTATAAGTTAATTTATAATTATTACACTCAAAAAATTAATTTATAAACTCAATAAATTCTACACTAAACGGTACAATAATCACTGTTTGACAAAGAATATTGAATGTGAGTATAAATTAACTTATAAGTATTACATTGAGAATATAAGTTAGTTTATAAGCTCATTAAACTCTATATCAAATGGTACATTAAAAATTATTTTAACTTCGGTAGGAGAAACATGATTTTTGTCATAAGGAAAAATATGTGAAATTTTTTTTTATTTGTTTCTTTATTATTAGTGATTTGTATATAGAGAATATAAAACAATGAACATGGGTGGTGTTCATAGGATCGGGTCAACTCGCGACCCGATCCGATCCGATGGATTTGAAAAAAAATCGGGTCAGATCCGACTCGACCCGTAAAATCGGATCGGGTCGTGGGTTCAATGTAAAAAATTGAGTTTGACTCGACCCGGCCTGATTTTGATGATTTTTTCTCTTTTCTTCTATAGTTAATTTATCATAATTTGATTTAACTACAAATCCTATCAAAATTTTATCATAAAAAATATATATTATACATTTTTTTGACACGACCCGACCCGCAATTTTCTAACCCGTCCTACAGTGACCTGACCCGCGTGGGTTACACCTTCAAATTTAAGGTTTCAAGTCTTCCGACCCGCATGACCCGACCAGATCGGGTTTAAGAAAATTAAAAAAAAAACTCGATCCGATCTGATCCGACCCGACCCGTGAACACCATATTGTAAATTCTCTAATATATAGGAAGAATGTATGATAGACATGTCCCTTGAGTAATGCCTTATGGGAAAAGACACAAAGATGAATGAACATATCATCTAAGTATAAGAAAATGTCTCTACGCTTCAAAAGACATAAAGAATAAGAATAACCCTTAGGAGGGTTACACCATAAACCAAAAGGTGCACACAATTGCACCAATCCATGCCTATAAATAAAGAGGCATTGAGTTCATTTGGAGCATCCAAAAATTTCCTATATACATTCTTTACAAGTCTTAGGCATATTATGAGGTCTTGAGTTTTCATAAATCGAGAGAGTTTCCACCATTTGTCATTATTCAAGTTCTTGTAGAAAGGAGTGCCCCTTCTACAAGAAGCAATCAAGTAATCCTGAGAGAACATTAGCCTTAAAAATATCCATAGAGCACCGAGACAAGGCTAATAAGTTATTAAGATTGTTGGATAATATATGTTATAACCAAACTAAACATGTATTATACTATCAAATTTCAACTAATGAAATATAAACACGGAACTTAAAAAGTAAGAAAAACCTGGAAGTGTGTTGAAGATGATGAACACAATTGGCTGGGAATTAATTATGTGTTGCATACTTGGCTGAGAATTAAAATTATAATTTTACATAAGTAATTCTGTCCAAGTTTGATTGAATTATACATGTATACATACATTGAAATATTATTGTGAATTGAAGTGTAATACTTAGTTTGAATGTCTAAGATATTCTATTGAGAAAGTGTTTAAAAGATATTCTGTCAACAAAGCGATAAGAGCCTAAGTGGATAAGGATTTAAGTGGTTACTCCGGTCCCCCTTCATCCTTTGAGAATTTTCCTTTATTCACTTATCATAAGGAACATTAGTCGTAAATTCAAGGACTTGTGTACTATCCAATATAACAACGAATGGATTCTTAGTGTATCACTTAAACAAGATCATACAGTTGATCGTTGTGTAATTTTTATTTCGTAGACTTATTAATTACTGTTGGTTTTTCTAGTTACACATGGCTAGCAGAAATATCATAGTACCGGTCGCTCATGGAGAGAAACCAGAAAATTTCGGTGAAGTAAACTTCAAACAATGGCAGAGCAAAATATTGTTCTACCTGACAACACTGCAGTGGCTAAGTATCTCAAAGATCATTCGGGTTATGTGGAGGGAGAAACGGAAACAGCCAAGCAACTACGAGAAAAGACACGGTCGTCAGGCGACCTCTTGTGCAAGAACTACCTCTTGGGATGACTTCACAATACCCTGTAGAATGTATACCAAGACATGACTTTTGTGAAGATTATCTGGAAATCTGTCGAGAAGAAATACAAAATCGAGGATGCCAGAAAGAAAAAATTTATCGTGAGTAGGTTACCGGACTACAAAATGATAGATTCAAGGACAATGATGTCTTAGTTGGGTGAACTACAGTTAATCATTCATGAAATATTGGATGGGGGAATGAAACTCTGTGAGACGTTTCAAGTTGCCACAATCATTGAAAAGTTACCTCCATCATGGAAGGACTTCAGGAGCTATCTGAAACACAAAAGAAGCAGATGAGTCTTGAAGACCTTGGAGTTCGATTGAGGATCGAAGAGGACACTAGAAGAAAAGGCTAGCTACAAGACTGTGGAGTCTAAGATCAACATCGTCGAGTGTGGAAAGGGTAGTAAAAAGAGAAAGAACAGTGGAGCTGATTCTTCCCAAGCAAACAAGAAGTTCAATGTGAAGTTCTACATCTGTGAAAAAATGGTCACATGGTAAAAGACTGCAGAAATAAAAAGTCTAAGGACAATGTCAAGAAAAAGAAAAATGAAGCCTATGTCACTGAGGATGAGCAGCTAACTGATGAGATCTCAGATATGAAACTCTCAGTGGTTGTAACAGAAGCTAACTTGGTTGGGAATTCGAGAGAATGATGGGTAGACACGAGGACTTCTCGTCATATTTGTGCTGACATCAAGATGTTTTCCTCCTATCAGAAGATCAATGATGGCAATCATCTGAAAATGGGAAATTCGTCTACCTCTAGAGTGGTTGGACAAGATACAGTGGCTCTGAAGATGACATCTAGGAAAGAGCTTACATTGAAGAATGTTTTGCATGTTCCTGATATTCAAAAGAACTTGGTTTCAGATTCACTCCTTAGCAAGAATGGTTTCAAACTTGTATTTGTTTTTGATAAGTTTGTACTGACAAAAAATGATGTTTATGTAGGAAAAAGATACCTCACTGAGGGCTTTTCAAGTTCAACGTAATAACTGTCAATCGACACAGTGCTAATAATAAAACTACATCTTACGCTTATATTATTGAGTCACAAAATGTATGGCTTGAGAGGTTAGTGTTGGAGTTGGTGCTTGAAGAGTCAATCCAAATAATGTATAGTAGATTATATTTTATTATTTATTAATGAAATAACTATATTTTCATTTCAAACCTTATTTATGGTAATGTCATTATACATATTAGATGGATATATATGCTGAGAATGACATTAACCTTAGAATAGTCATTTAGTAATATTGGACATTGGGTGGTCCGACATTGGGATAATATTAGTATTACTATTATAAATTATTCTTAAAGTAAATATTCATAGTCGTTGGTTTTGGAATATGGTCGAATTCCTATAATTGAGAAGATAAACAAATATCGTATATTGGAATTAGAGTTCCAATGGTTTAACTCGATGTACTATGAGAAGCTCGTATAGACATGTGGCTATTCGTTGGAGCGAATACTAAATGACTCACATGTGATTCCTAATAGTTGGAAGTACATACCACCGTCAATAGAAATCTTCTCGAGTCGAGTAACATATGTGATCATTTAACTATAGGATAATATTGGTTTTGTGTGAGATCCTTCATATTTTGATGTCATGTATGTCAGAAACCTCTCATGGTATGGCCTCTAGATGTTCGTTGGGTGTGGACCGATATACTCATTAATCAAGTGCATATCAAGATGGGATCTATCGGCCTGTATGTGTACCGTAAGGGGTTTAGGTATCCATTTGAGTAAGTCACGATTCTTAAGACTTTAGCGCCAAAGCCGATCACCTATGGTGGATCACTTTTATCGAAAATATTTTCTGATTAAGTGGTAAAGAATTGTGGACGTGTCGACATGAGATGTGCGCCTTGAAAACTTATGTGATGACCTCGACTTATATAGTTCAAAAAAGTCGTTCGTGTTCTTCGTGAATTCGGAAGTGGTCTAATTAATTACATATTAGCTAGGCTTATATGACGAACGTGTCTGGACTTAGAGAGTCTCACAATATGAAATGTACTGGTTGAGCACTTGGGTAGCCGATTAATTTTGATAAAAGATAATATTCGATATTATAATTATCAACTAATATAATCAAGTGTTATTGGATAACATTGCTTATTTATGTTAACCTAATTGGATTAATTGGATTAATTCAAGATTTACACAAGGGCTTAATTATAATTTCATAAATATCTCTACCATTTGAGGATATTTTGATAATTGCAAAAATGTAATTATATGTGTATTTAGCTTGATTTAATTGGATTAAATCAAAGTGGTAAACATTGGACTAATCAATTTGCTGATATTTATCTTGATTTAATTAGATTAAATCAAAGTGGTAGACAAAGATGATTAGTCACACCTAATTATTCATATTTGGACAAATTGGATTAAGTCCACCTAAAAGTTGATTAAAACTTTTGTTAATTAAAAATTGCCTAAGTTTTGCTATAAATACCAAACTTGAGGAAGGTTTTAATTAAGGAAAAAATAAGCTAAATAAGCTTGATAAACTTAAGCTTATGAAAATATAAGTAATTCTTGGAGAAATTAGCTTAAGTTAGAAAGTATTTAGAGATGTTTTGGAAGATCTCTACAACATTTCATCTTGGAGAAATCAAGATTGAATCTTGGAGTGAAACTTGCTTGCATTAGAATCAAGATTGGATATTGGAATGAAGCTTGATAAACCGTGGAAGTTCTCCTCCAATAATTTCGACAAGGAGAAGGAGATTGGATCTTTGCATCAAGCTTACTAGGTCATGTTTGATCTTCTCCTAAACTATGTTATTCATTAGTGAGTTTTTCATTATAGTGATGAATTATGTATTAGATGCATAATTATATAGGTTAAAGTTGAAATTAGGCTAATGAATTATGTTATGATACTTTGGAAGTATAAACACAATATGCTTATAATTGGGTCAAAGATGTTCATGTTGGACATGGAACAATTAATAAGAGTTTGGAACTCTAGATTAAAGCTTAGAGTTATGACTACCATTCTAGAATCACTTGATCACATTTGGGTGAACTAGAATTGTTCATGAGACATTTCATAGTGGGATTCTAAATTGGTTTTTGTTTAGATTCAAACAAATGCATATATGATTTTAGAATGCATGTATGTTAGTGGTATAACATGTGTTGATGGTTGTTATGATGCTAAAATTAGATTTTAGGTGTATTTGAAGTATTATGAGAAAATTGGAAGTGTTTAGTATATGTTTGAAGTTGAAATTGCTCACTGTCTAGGGTAGCGTTGTGACTCTACCCCTCCAGCATCGCAACACCAAACATCAGATCTAGTCATGTCGCGACGCTCACCATTCCGCGTCGCGACGTTGAGACGTTCAGCTCTCACAGTTGCTCTCACACTTTGGAGTGTCTCGACGCCCAAGCTTCTGCGTCGTGACGCTCAGAGCTAAAGAATATTGAAACTTCATTTTTTCCGTTCCAGAGTTTCTCGACTCCGTTTGGGTCATTTTTTTTCCTACGGACCGAAAAGAAATATAGTTTTATATAAAATATTTTCAAATACACCATGCTAGATATCTACGGGTTAGACCCACTTTCGCTTCGCGGAGTATCGATCCGACTCTAGGGATTCCACATCCGCTCCAACAGTTAGGGCATGATAATTATGATACAATACATAAATTAATTAACATGGATTTTATACCTAAATTTACAAGTGATAACCAACATAAATGTGAGACATGCGTTGAAGTTAAAATGAATAGAGCATCATTTCATTCTATAGAAAAAAGTTCCGAATATTTGGAACTTATACACATCGATGTGTGTGATATGAATGTTATGCAATCAAGAGGTGGTAAAAAAATACTTTGTCACTTTTATCGATGATAGAACAAGATTTTGTTATGTGTATTTGCTGAGGAGCAAAGATGAAGCTATTGAGAGCTTTATACACTATAAGAACGAAGTTGAAAATCAACTTGGCAAGAAAATCAAAAGAATCATAAGTGATATGTGAGGTGAATATATGTCACAATTCGATGAATATTGTTTCAATCATGAAATTATTCACGAAACTATTGGTCCTTATTCGCCTCAATAAAATGGGATTGCGAAACGCAAAAACCGAACGTTGAAAGAAATAATGAATGTCATGTTGACAAGCTCTGGTTTACCCCAGAACTTGGGGGGGTGCCTTGTTTTTCTAAAACTACGTTCTGAACAAGCTATCTCACAGAAGATTGGACAAGACACCATATGAATTATAGAAATATCACATATCTTCCTACAAATATATGAAAATGTGGGGGTGTCTCACCAAAGTGATGGTTCCTAAACCTAAGAAGGTTAGAATATTACAAAAAATTATTGATTGTATATTCATTGGATATGCTCACAACAGTAGTGCGTATCAATTCTTAGTACGTAAGTCCAAAATTCCTAATATCAATCCAAAATGATAATTGAGTCAAGGAAAGTGATATTATTTGAAGAGACATTTCCTTGTAAGGAAAAATAAAGAATATAGTCTCTCAAAAGAACTATTGATACAGCTAAAGAAAGTAATCAAGTTGACCAAAACCAGATCAACATGAAAATATTGAGAAAAATGCACCTAGATGTAGCAAAAAAAGCTAGAACGTCTAAGTCATTTGGACCTGAATTTCTGATTTAGAAAATGAACCTCAAAGCTATAAAGAAGCAATGTCTTCGTCGGAAGCACCTTTGTGGAAAGATGCTATCAATAATGAGATTGATTATATCCTTCAAAATCATACTTGGGAGTTTGTTGATCTTCCTCCAGGTTGTAAGCCCGCTGGACTACAAATGGATTTTCAAACGGAAGATGAAGTCGGATGGATCAATAGATAAGTACAAAACAAGACTTGTCATACAGAATTATAGATAAAAAAAGTATTGATTACTTTGATACCTATTCACTAGTGACTCGTATCACATCAATAAGAATACTCATAGTTATAACAACTATATTTGGTCTTGAAATACATCAAATGAATGTGAAAACAACATTCTTAAATAGGGAATTGGATGAAGAAATTTACATGGAACAACCAGAAGGTTTCAATGTTCTTGGAAAAGAACAGAAGGAGTGCAAACTTGTAATATCCTTATACGGATTAAAAAAAGCACTTAAACAATGACATGAAAAATTTGACAAAGAGATGTTGTCAAGTGAGTTTAAAATTAATGAGTGTGATAAGTGTGTATACACTAAATCAACTCAAAAAGAGTATGTCATTGTGTGTCTCTATGTAGACGATATACTGATAATTGATAGTAATCATGAGATGATTCAGTCTACCAAGAAAGTATTGACCAATAAATTTGATATGAAAAATTTAGGAATAGTTGATGTGATCTTACGAATTAAGATTCCCAGAACATCATAAGGGTACATATTATCTTAGACTCATTATGTTGAGAAGATATTTGAGAAATATAATAAAAGAGATCTAAATGTGGCTAGAATTCATGTGGACCTAACTCTTCATTTATCAAAGAATACTGGCTCAAGCATATCACAATTAGAGTATTCGAGAATTATTGGAAGTCTAATGTATCTCACAAATTATACATGACCTGATATGGCTCAAGCTGTAAACAGACTTAGTATATATACGAGTAATCTATGAAATAACCACTAGAAATCCATAGTAAGAGTTTTGAGGTATCTGAGAGAAACCTCAAAATATGGTCTGCATTATATGAGATATTCTGCTGTTCTAGAGGGATACATCGATGCTAACTGGATATCTGATACAATGGATTCTAAATCTACGAGTGAATTTATTTTCACACTTGGTGGTGTAGCCGTGTCAAGGAAATCCTCGAGGCAAACATGTATTGCCTGATCTAATATGGAATCTGAGTTCATAACATTAGACAAAACAGTGGAAGAAGCGGATTGACTTTGAAATTTCCTAGAGGATATTCCGAATTGGCCAAAACCAGTGTCAGCTATAAGCATACATTGTGATAGTCAATCGGCTATTCGGAGAGCCCAAAATATAATGTATGATGGTAAGTCTCGACACATACGTCGCAGACATAATACCATACGACAACTGCTCTCAAGTATCATAATTTTGATAGATTATGTCAAATCGAAGGAAAACCTAGCGAATGCACTTATTATAGATTTACCTAGAGAGCAAGTTGAGAAGTTATCGAGGGGAATGAGCTTGAAGCGTATAAATTAAGAATTGTCACTGTGGTAACCCAACTTAGCTGACTGGAGATCCCAAAATCTAGGCTCAAAAGGGATAACTGAAACTTTGTGCAATCCAAAATAAGCATTGTAGAGTTTTATAGTCTTTATCATTCTTGTAATGACGCAGAGTGTTGTCTGTCAATGTTAGGATAAGTTAAGGCTTTTAATGATCACTATATTAGGAGAAGAGTCCTAATGGGGGTAAAGGCATATTACCTCTTTATAGTAGATCACTTATTTCAAGCAAGAAGTGAGGTCGCTTCCATGATAATTTTTAAAGGCTGAATTCTCTAAAGTACTTGATGAATTCAGGACCAATGTTCATAGCTGAAATGAACACAACCGTAGAACGGGAAATGGTCGAAATGAAGCTGTGTCTTGGAAATTGTCTTGGTTTACACCAACAGCAGAACAGTTCAAGACTATGGGTCACTGGTTTGCCAAGTAACTCCCATTGTCATTCACTATGAAAGGTTCAAGGCGAAAGTTACTTATTTCAATACAGTTTTATTTCACATAAACTCTCTTAAGTGTCTGCATTAATATTAGAGAATTGTGGGAGATTGTTGTAAATTCTCTAATATATAGGAAGAATGTAGGAGAGACATGTCCCTTGAGTAATGCCTTATAGGAAAAGGCACAAAGATGAATGGATATATTCTCTAAGTATAGGAAAGTGTCTCTAGGCTTCAAAAGACATAAAGAATATGTATGACCCTTAGGAGGGTTACACCCTAAACGAAAGGGTGCACACAATTGCACCCTTCAATGCCTATAAATAAAGAGGCTTAGAGTTCATTTGGAGCATCCAAAAATTTCCTATATACATTCTCTACAAGGCTTAGGCATATTAGAAGGTCTTGAGCTTTCATAAGTCGAGAGAGTTTTCGCCATTTGTCCTTATTCAAGTTCTTGTGGAAATGAGTGTCCCTTCTACAATAAGCAATCAAGTAATCCTGAGAGAACGTTAGCCATAAAAATATTCGTAGAGTACCGAAACGGAGCTAGAAACGGAGCTAATAAGTTCTTAAGGATAGAGGCAACTTGACTTGATTTTTTGTTTATCATCTTCAACACACTTCCAGATTTTTCTTACTTTTTAAGTTCCATGTTTATGTTTCATTAGTTGAAATTTGATAATATAATGCATGTTTAGTTTGGTTTATAACACATATTATCCAACACACCCTAATAAGTGAAATGAGAACGAGAAAATTTATATCAAAAAGTGGAAATCTTGGACCACTACCTACACTATCTATCTCTTAGAGCCGGTCTGCGACTATTTTGCATTGATATGCTACTGAGTGAAGATGGATATGCTTGAAGTGATTAGATGGCATGTTTGATTTGGATTTGTGTTGAACTCCATTCGTTTAGCTGTGCTAATTAGATCTTCGGCTCTGCTTCTTTTCTCATTCAAGTTTAGTGACATTTTTGATTTGGTTCACGTTTATTGGTTCTAGCATGTCACAGCGTTTTTATAAGATTAGTGGGTGATTTTTTTTTTTTGAAATCGTTGGAAGCCCCACAGTCAAACCACCTCCTTCGGGTTTAAGCGGAGCTGGTAAAATTCTCGGCTGTCTCATACTCTTACAAGAAATGCATTCACTGGATTCGAACCCAGGACCTACAGGTGAGATCTTGAACCCTAAACCACCAAGCCACATCATTTGGAGACGATTAGTGGGTGATTTAATAATCATTGAACACCCTTTTTTTATAAGACGGTTTTTTAGAATAAGTTATATTCACAAGTTTATAATAAATTATATTAAAGTCAATATCATGTCTCTCAGTCGTAACCATGCACAGGAGGTGATGTCGATATAACAGTGTTCGACTAAGACTACTTAAATTACTGTAAAATCTAACCCGTTTGGTGAAATATTATGATCTATTTATCGAGATTAGCCAGTGATTTATTAATTATTAGCCAAAAAAAAAAATAAGTCGGTGGTGAATAAATTGATTCCTCTTGTTTTAATTGATTCGGATCAATTTCAAAATAAGGAATTCATATATTGTTTTCCCAGATGCCATAATCCAGCAAAGTGCAATGTTCTTCGAATCTTTAATAGTTCTCTTGTTTTGGCTTCAATTTGGTCATCAGGAGAATAAAGAACACAAAAATACTGATCCACTCAATCAATACACATATTAAAATTGGTCAAAAAGTTGGGATATCAAATCAGGATCAAGAAGAGAGCACTGTGACTTCTTAACATAAATCAATTTCCTTTAACAAGAACAAGAACAATAACAGATTGATTTCCAGCAAGGTATCAAAATTTTCAGCCACGTCTATAATACTTGTCAGTCTGCTCAAGGATTACTTTCCCAGGTCTACTTTTTACATGGAATCAACCTGAACAAAAATGTAATGTAAAAGAAAATCAGTAGCAATTTTCCTATAACAAAGTTTTTCATGGGTAACTGAAGAACATTTCCTATAAGCTCTCAAATGTATGGTGCTTTCATTGATTTAATCGAAACACAGTTGGTATACAGAAAGAGTTTGTCCTGGATATTATTGCAAAGAAACTGAGCCAAGACTTGCACGATCTCGCCAGAAACTTCCTTTCAATATTCTTTACTCATCAGACTTATTAAGACATTTTTTACAGGCCGTCATAACTTTCGGAGCTTGTATTTTGCACCATCTTTTAAAGATGATGAGGATGATGAGGAAGACAATCCAGAGCGGCCAAACTCAACTTTGTCCTTAGTAAATGCCTTCTGAACATCATTTTTCAGCTCCATGAAGCACGTCCTCTTTATTCTCCGCTCGTCTTGGGTGCCCTTCTCAAGGTAAAACAAATCTGGAAGGTCATCCTCCATGAACTTATCCAACACTTCTGAGCAATGGGGAAAATAGCGCCTACCCATCTCCACTGTCATCACAACAAACACAAGCAACAATAACTAAGAAGGCTATTTTTTTCTCTTTATGCAAAGTATAAATGATCGTAAGTTCAAAATTGAGGCAAGATTTGGTGTAACGGAAAGGTTACTCCATTGTGATCTGGAGGTCACATGTTCGAGTCGTTGAAACAATCTCTTAGAAAAAAGCAAGGGTAAGGTTGTGTACATGTTGAATCCTCTTCATAGCCCATAGTATAGGAAGCCTCATGCGCTGGACCATCCTTTATATGGAAGACATATAAAACTAGCATTACCTGTTTTCATAAGGGCTTCCATCCTAGAGAGAAGTCTTTTGTTCTGCGTTACAGGTGTCTCATTTAAGTCAACCTCCCTTAAGTTTCCATTTGAACTTTTGGATGCACAGAGGCCAGAAAACTCAGATGTTGTCTTAGTATGGGCAATGTCCATGGCTAGCTTGGCTTCACTAGGGAAGAATAATAGTGCAAATGCCACTGCAATGCACAAAACCAGTCACTCATCTATCTTGAGCATTAAAAAGTCATAAGAGAGACAAATTCGAATTAAACAAAACCATTTTTGAGTTAGAGGTCAAATCATGACCAGACTGAAGATCAACTCCATATATGGGACATCTTTGCATGTGTAATCATACATTCCAATACAAGTATGCACTTCATCAAGACTGACTAAGTAAATATCATCCAAAATCTGAAATGATTCAGCTGCGTCTTGTTCTATGATATGACCTCATAAATTGAAGGTTTCATACCTTGTAATTAATGCATCTAGAGTTCTGACTTTAGCTCATTCAATGGTCATGCATTTTAAAGCCAAAGCACTCGGTGATAAGTAGTACAAGTTGCTTAAAACTTTCAACTTCCCCAAAATGCATGAAAATAAAAGGGCATAAAATTTAATTATCTAATATTTGGAGTAGAGATGGTAAAAATCGGTTTAAGGAAAAAAAAGAAGAAAAAAAAAGATATCTGACCCATTTGATTTTGACACAAAGTGTCTCCAAATGCATATCAAAATTCCGTAAGGCTGTTTCTTAGAATTCTATATAGAATAATCACTTAAATTTTGCATAACCAATTTTATTATGCCACCTTACCACTGTAGTGACTTCAAATATTTCAAGAGAATATAAACCAAATTCATAATATACAGAATAATACCCCTGTTTTCTAGGTACAGCAGCTTCATGTGTAGATCGTCGGCAGAAGTGTGGAAAGTGATAGATGCATCACCAGCCATTGGATTCCTCCTCGTTTCTCTCTCAAGAATATCAACACATATCCGATCTTTATTTGTTTCTTGTCCCTGCTCTGTTTTTGCATGATAATCTTTTGGCCTCGTCATTCCTTGACAGATGCTAACGGCACTTCGCCCACCCAACGATAAATCTGATGCACAAGCTCCTTTAGTCAGAAGTGACATTATCACTGAGGGCTCCTTCCGCATTGCACTAATGTGAAGTACTGTGTAACCACGAGAATTTCTAAGGTTGACATCAGCTAATCCAAGGCTGAGAACCTCAGACACCACCTTTGGATCACAGTAAGCTGCAGCATAATGGAGCGCATTGGCTTCATCTAAGGTTATATCAGACTCTGACAAAAAAAGTTTCACAAGTTCAACATCATCTGAATCTAGTGCCTTGAGTATTCTCCTGATTCTTTTTTCACGCAAAGGGTCCACCTCAACCTTATTGTCTTCATCATCAGGAAGAGACTTGAGTCGAAGCATTCTAATTTCCTCAGCGACTTCACTGGGAAGTTCTTTCTCAAAGCAGATAGTATCAAGATCTGAATGCGCTACTTTATCAATGCATTGAGCAACAAGCTGACTTGATTGGCAATGGAAGGCAACCAAAAGGATTGGAATAACATCTTCCACAAGAGCCTTCCCAACAAAATTAAGAAGTCGTCGCTGCAAATATGTAGATTATTAAGTCATCATAATTTCCTCTTGGTCTCTGCAAACAGATGTGGATGATGAAAAAAAAGAGACAAAAGCTCTTATTATATTGTCAGTGACCTGAAGAATTAAAAAAAACACTTTACAACATTATTAGTTGCTCCGGATTGATATGGTAAAACATACAGATAGAACTTTGTCTCTTCCACCATGAGAAATAAATTATGAGAATGCAATCATAGTGAAATCGCCAGAATAAACATAGTGAGCAAGCAATCATTGAAACTTCTTTACCAAAGGCGTGTATTCAATGAGTAGGTAAATTTGCCTATTAAAAGTAAACAATAACCAGCACGGAAGCAGCATACTGACCTGGAAAAGTGAAACCAACTCCGGCATTTGAAATATAGACGAGGCATACATCATTTCCACAACAAAATTAATAGCAGGTCTACATGTATCATGGGCACATATATAATCAACACAAGTTGACACCTCCATCGGAAAAGGCTTCAACTTTCCAGAATACAAATAGCTTAAGAAAATCAGAAAGGCTTCATATCCAATCTTGCCATAAGCCAAAAATTCACTCATGCAATATTTTGGTTTTCCATCCTTATCAACTGACCCCTTCCCACGCTTAAATAAGTCATGAAAAAACTTGCTTCTAGCAGCCAAAATACACCTGTGAACCCCAACTGAGATACCCTCAACAATTATTTTAGCATCACTATAATCACTAGTGGAATCAACCAAGAGTTGCTCCAAACTAGAAGTAAGCTTGTTTAGACTTACTAATTCAAGATTCACCCCCGACTCAGAAGCTGAAGAAGAGGATATGTTATGATGACCAAATGAGACATTTGATATATGGGAAGTTGAAGTAAAGCTCAAAGATGATGATGGTTCAGTTGAATTAGCCATCTAAAATCTTCAAAAGATTCTATATCCAAAACTATAAAGCTTAGAGCAGCAATACTTCTATAAATCTCTAATTCAAAGAACATAAGCTAAAATGACTCCAATTGATCAAAGAAAACGAAAAGTCAAACATTTATTCACAAACTATCAAATGCCAAATTCTCACCAATTGCAACCATAAGGTACAAGTAACTTAAAAGACTCTACTTTTAGCATATTATAAGAATAGCAACGGTCTGCTTGAATTTGCAACGTTATCTAATCAGCATCATAATCATGTAACATTCGAATATAAAAAAGGAAACTTTCTTACGAAATCAAAATCCCCAGAAATTTCCCAGTTGCAATCAGATCTAAGGAATGATAAAAGACATGAATGAAAACAGCTAATATACATCCCACTACTCTACATGGGAAGAAAGAAACAGAGCTGCAAGAGGGGATAAAGAAGACAAGACAGCCGGGGCAAAGAAGTAAAATGTGCTACAACATTTTAGTGTCAGAGGAAATTTCATATGTCCCTTTCAAACAGTACGGTGAAGCAGAAAGAAAGTTAGAAAAAAGAAAAGAATAAATAAAAGCGATTGTGGGTGGGGGGGTTCCAAAGAGTAGTTAGCAAGATGATGAAGTCGTTTAGGTGACGAAAGTAATGGTGTCAGCAATGGTTGCTGGCTTCTTCTTACGTCAACAATGGCGTCATTCTGTATTTAAAGACAATAGTCAGTCGATTCAATCAATTAAGTTTTTTATAGTCTTTTTTATTATCATTATTATTTTGCAAGTTGAAAATTTAGCAATGCATATATTTCTGAGTAATGATATTCTTACAACAATGATTATAAAATTTCTTATAATTGAGAAAAAAATAAAAGATAAAAGGGAATAAATTGTTTTCATTTACACTTGATTGTAACAAATTTTGTAGTCATTATTGTAAGAATATAATTGTTGTATATACCCTCAACAATTATTTTAGCAATAATTAATAATACAAGAAATATATTTTGATGTCGGTTCCACCAGTAAAGAGCTTGAAAATTTTTACTCACTAAACTTTCAGTAATAAACTCGAAATTGGTAGATAAACAATTATATAACTTCGGATTGTTAGTCGTGTTATCTCTATGTTTTTATTTCGTTGTAGTAACCAACGATCATTTACGCTAAGTCTTGAATGTATTACGGGTTCGCTACTACTAGATTATCCTACTGATTGCAAGTTATATCTACTAACATAATCATTAAATAAATCTAGTAAATCAATTTTTCTTGTAATATTAATTTCATCAGCTATTTCTAAATATACATAGTAAGTTTGTAAGACACTATTCAAACCTTCTAATTTAAATTTAGGATAAAAAATTGTGGCAATAAGATAAAGTAATGGAATGTCTCTAAAATAATTCAACGATTTTCGTTTCATAACAACAATAACTTCAAGCAAAACAATATCATTAGTATCAGAACTTTCAACATGCTCATATATGTAGGGGTTGGTGCTCAGAGCGCCAATTCCCGGTTGTATTTTGTTAAATACTTCTGTAAAACATTATTATTAGTAATAATATATGCAGTTTCTATAATATAATCTATTCTTTTATATGGTAAAGACGTAATGACCTTAGAATGATTAGTCATGGTACAGTTGCAAAAGCGTCGCAACGGACATTGAGTCGTATCATGACGTTGTCATTCTCAGACAGTTCCTGGTCAAGGTTTACACTACTTGGTCAGTATAGTAAACCCGTTGAGACTGGTACATGTCGTATACTGGAATATATGATTCCAATGGTTTCTCAATGAACCATAAGTCTTGGAGACTAGTATAGACGTGTAGGTGTTTATAGCGGATAAACACTGAACGACTCACCGAAGATTCTTAATGGATGGTACACCAGCGTCAATAAGAATCTTCTTGGGTTGAGTAGCACTTGTGATTCTTAGACTTGAGATGCCATTGTGGGCACATGAGACATCTTCTACACTTAGATGGCAGTCACATCACCGATCTATTTAAATCAGACCTCCGCCTGTTCGTTGGGTATAGATAGATCCTCAGGGTGTCCTATGTGTATCAAGATAGGATCCGTCAGTTCTGTGTACCAGAGCATAGGTAGTCCATATGATTAGCAATCAGATAAAACCATGGGCCCGTGGTAAGTTTAGAAGCTAGTTCTAAACATTCTATTTGAGATTGCTAATAGAATAGTCGACTGGATAGTCCCGATAGAGATTTGACGTTTACATCTATATCTCTGGGATTTATCCGGATACCTGTGACGGAGGAATTATACATTTGCGATGACCTCGACCTGTATGGTTTAGCGAGATTATCCGTGATCGTCATAATCTACGGGTGGATAGATTATGGACATGAAATTTGATTTCGTGACGGATATACCTGAACCTAGAGAGTCTCAATAATGAAACATACTCGTTGAGCACTAGAGCAACATAAATAAATAATATTGATTATTTATAAAGTCGTTTAATGGTTAAACGCAAGATACATGCTAAAGACACTAGATAGTCATTTACTTAATTATTGTGTATTTACATTTAATACTTGATTAATTTAAATACACATTAATTAATAGTCAAAATGAGTTATTTGACTTATTTCCTAAATGAATATATGTTTTTAATATTTAATGTAAATATTATACATATATTTAATATATTTGTATTTGATTAATTAATTAATTATTTAATTGTTAAATGATTAAATTAATTAAAATATAAATATCTTATGTTAGGATAATTAAAGTAAATGACATTAGTTGCAATTGTTGACCAAAATAAATATCTAATAAAGGTTATAAAAGATATTTATGCAAGTTGATTTAATAATAATGCAAATGAAATTGAAATTACAATTTGTTGCATTTGGTATGCAAATTTCGGCCAAGATACTTTTTTGGCAAGTATAAATTGTTTTTTCATTTTTCATTTCACTAACCTAATACACTTTTAAAAGAGAAAGACACCATTGTTGAAGCAAAAGGAAAGCTTGAGAAAGAAAGTTAAACATCAAAAAGCTTGGATTTTAGTAAGTTTCTTGAACTTGCTATTAGTAAGGAATTTATTCCTTTTGTTCTAGGCTTTAATATGTGATATTCCTAGGATGTTCCTTTCTTTATTTCTTGTGTTTTGATGATGGTTGTTTTGATGAAAGTGTTAAGCATGTGTAATGAAAGAAGTGTATGACTATTGTAGTTATATGTAATCTTTTAAGGTTTATGAAACAATGTTGCTATTCTAGAGTTGTTGACCCACTCTTAAATGATCTAGATTTGATCTTGAGTTGTTTCATTGTGTTGAGACTTGAATTGGATGAAAGATTGATGATTGAAACATTTGATTTAATGTAATTAGCCTAATTTGTCCATTTTGTGGAAATTGAAAAATTAGGGTTTCAAACTAATTCCAAATTTGGGGGTTTTCATATATGTTGAGCATTTGGGTGTGTATATGATGCATGCAAAGTTTCATGTTGATTGGATTTCATTTGGATGAGTTTTGAAGCATGAAATGACCAAATGGTCAACTTGGGCACCATTTGGTGCTCTCGGCAATTTGAAGGAAATTTGGGGATTTTGTGGCTTTTGGTGTTTTGATGTTTTGAACATGCTAAGTTCATGTTAGAAATGATTTAGAATCATTCAAAATTGATTGGATCAATTTCGGACTAAAATGGACAAAATACCATATAAGGGTAATTTGGTAATTTCACTTGAATTTGATTCATTTGAAATTTTATTTCATTATTTGATTATTGGGTAATTAAATAAATGTGTTTATTTATTTAATCCAAGAAAAAGTTTTGAAATCTGAAAATCGGATTTTCACCGCTTCCGTTGCGTTACCGGATTCACCCCTATCAGACCCCAACAATATAGGGTACCAATAATATTCAGACTTTCAACAAGAAATAAATATGATGTAGGATAATAAACTCTGCTAAAAATATTTATAGCATCATTAAAAACTTTTAAAATATCTAAAAAAAATTCACAAACATCTCATTGACTAGGAGAAAGTGTGATATGTTGAACATGTTGAGAAAAAAACTACATAATGCATCTTTGTATTGGAATGCTTGACATAAAAGAAAATAAGTTGAATTCCAACGTGTTGAAATATCTCGTGAAAATTTTATCGTTTTAATACTATTTAATTTATAAAATTTGGCACACTCTCTCACAACTTGATAATATAACCAAATACAATTAAGTGCAATTTTAGTAAGATCAATGAAATGTGCTAAACAAGTCAGACCACATTGAACACATAAATTAAGGACATGACATGTGCAACGAATATGAAAAAATCGACCCCCCAAATTTGGTTGGCATATTTCTTTCAAATCTCTAATTGATGCAGTTTTTGTAGATGCATTGTCAAAACCAATTGTTAAAATTTTACTTAATAAACCAAATTTATCAAAATTACTTTCATCATTATATAAATATTTTGTGCAGTATGTTGCTCATCAAAAACTCTAAATGCAATAAATGATTTTGCATGTTCTATGATGCACCAATCCAATGACAAGTCACACTCATGTATGAGTGTGTTTGCCAATGGTCACTCCAAATATCAGAACAAACAGAAAGACGACATTTAATATCTTTAAATATTTCATTTAAAATAATTTTACCATATTTATATAATTTTAAAATTTGACATTTTGTTATATTTCTAGTCATTCTACATGCAGCATAATTTAAAGCGTTCTGAACGTAATTAGTAAAAATATTTTTTTCATCAAAACTTAAAGAAAGATGTGTCATACAAGTAAATTTTGTAAATTCTTCTCTATTTTTAGCATCAGAATATTTAAATAAATCTAAAGAACTCGTACCTCGAATAGATGATGCGTACCTGGCCATTTGAGTTTGCGTTGTATCAAGTCCAATTTCAACGACATGATATCTATCCAAGTGTTTATTCATATTGTCATAACCACCAATAAATTTGTAAAAAACCCCATAATAGTTGCATATTGATTTTGGATCTTCACTAAATGAAAATGAATTTTGAAAATATCGGAGGAACGAGACTTAACTTCTCTTCTCCGTGTACCGATACTAGGGCCGCTTTCTTCAGTTGGCACATTGGACATGATATTCTTATATGAGTTTGTCATTTTTTTGTTAAAGAAATATTGAAGAATGAGAGAATTGAGAATGAGAAATTATAGATGAGAGAATTGAGAATGATAGAATTGTAGAATTTGAGAGAATTGAGAATTGGTGTGTTGAAAAAAATGAAAAATGATTCATATTTATACATTTTTGGAATGTTTTTGTGTTACCTAAAATGCCCATAAAACTGGTCGTTTTATTAATGTTATTAAGGGTAATTTAATAATTATAATTGATATTTATTAATTTTTTAGGGCAGGGAGTAGTTGCTCCCTGTTAGCCTAACGGTTACTAGCCGTTGGCCTATGGTTCCAATCGGAACCGTCCGGTTCCAGCGATTCCATTCGATTCTGTCAGAGGTGAACCCTAATCGACCCAAAAATTATGGTTCTAGAACCGGTTGCAACCGAAATCGTCTGATTCCAACCGGTTCGGTTTCAGTTCCGAATCGGAACTGTGGCCAGGTATAGGGACAACTACTCAAACTCCACATGTTTGCTAAATGACAGAGCAAGTAGGCCCTATAATATTTTTTTAATTTTAAATTAAAATTATGTTACTTACTAAAATTGTGAGTTCAGATGGGTGGTGAGAAATAATTGCAAATGTATTTAGTGAGACCCATCATTTAGTACTCAATTATTAAAAAAATGACATTTTGCCTCAACATTTAGTGAAAATGGTCCTCAATAGGCGTGACTTGGTGGTGTAGGGCTCAAGATCTGACCTTCAGGTAGTAGGTTCGAATCCAGGAAATGCGTTATTATAAGAGTCTAGGACAATCAAGTGTTTTACCAGCTCCGCTTAAGCCTAGAGTGGGTGGTTTGTGACCGGCGTAAACACACACGTATAACGCAAGCGTACGTATCGTTCAAGTAGTATAAAAAGTATCGATCCCACGAGGACTTAATACCTAAACTATTAATTTTATGAGGTCAAATGATTACTAGTTTCTAACAGGTTGTTTAATTAATTTGAAATGGCGACGATTCTAAATTTAAAGACAAGTAAATAAAATTGTTCGAAAGTAGATTTTAAGAAAATTCAATATTAAAAACTATCTAGGGTTGTGATTTATTCCAATATTAATTAAAGATGAAGTGGTTATCTTATAGTTGGGTAAAATATTGATTTATTAACCTGGAACACTAAATTATGTAAAAGCCTCTTCCGATGGTCAATTACAAATACCTAGTATAATCCAATTGAACAATATGTCTATGTCAACCAAATTACCTAGATTCATTAAGATTAAGTTCCAATTATGGCTACCCCCGCCTGACAGGTATATTCCTATCCTGTAAGGAAATCTATTAAAGGGTTATCTATCCTCAAGGAAGATCGTTGACTATTGAGTCTAAGGTCTTAAACTTAAAATCCCTATGTCTAGTTCATTTTAAGTTTACCTTATCAATTTTATTAGTGGTCAGTTAATAAAAAGGCATTAAGATTAAGACTCAATAAATAAATCTTTATATTACCCAAATTATAATCTAACCCTTATAAACCGGTGATATTGGATTTCATCACAACCCTAGATAACTAACTTAGTTATGACACATAACTAGGGCTAGTAAAAACTTAAAAGTAAAAGTCATAAAGTGACCGTGCTGAAAAGTAATTGCAGTAAAGTAAAAGCTTAAAAGTAAAATAAAATAAAATGCTAAGGTAAAAGGAATTAATTCTACTACTACTTATTTAGATATCTCCCATAAAATAATATATAAACTTGTGATTATTACCAACCAGCCATATAGGCGGTAACCTGATTAAGTCAATTTAAGTTAAACCAGCCATAAAGGCGGAACCAAAGTAAACCAGCCATAAAGGCGGAACCAAAATTAAATTACCAACCGACCAATCTGGCGGTATCCTTGCTTAGTCAGGTTTAACCAGTTTAAATTAAATAGCCAACCGACCAATATAGCGGTATTCCTTTTTAAGTCAAATTTTAAATAGTAAATATATTATTTTTAAGGGAGATTAATCTAAATAGTAATAGTAAAAGAATTACCTTTCACCCTAGCATAGGGAAGTTACCTCCTCATGATTGAATAGTAAAAACTGTAAAATAAAGAAAGTAAATTACTATTATTACAAAACGTAATTAAAAATTACAAAACTAAATTAAAAGAAACTTAGAGAGAGAAGAACTCCCTAATTACATCAAAGAAGTGAGAGAGAATGGTACAATGAAATCTGAAATTTCGAGCTCTATTTATAGGCGCGGATAGGGGTCCAGCGTCGCGACGCTGGAACAGCTCAGCGTCGCGACGCCAACTACAGTGAATCGTGGCACAATGACTGCTTGACACGTGGCGAGGTGGCTAAGAGCTCAGATCCTTATTTGATGACGTGGCACTGTTCATGACGTCATTGGTGACATCACGCTGACGTGTGGAGGGCGATTGTCGGCACCGTGAGATCTCGACACATGGCAACGGCGCACATTAGCAAGTCTGTTGAGATGGCGACAACTGGCACGGCGCAAGATAGCCTGATCGGCGCATTTTAGCAGGCGGCGCACGTTAGCAAACTTTCTGATTGGTCCACGTGTCCACGGTGTACTTTAGCAAATCCGGCGCATTCTGGGCGTCGCGACGAGAAAGGCTTCAGCGTCGCGACGCTGAAATGACGATTTTGCCCTTTTTGTCCATTTTTTCCTGTTTTGCTCCAATTCACCTCCAGAATGTCCTGAAACTTTATTTATCTACAAAATAACACAAAACACATCAAAATATTCACAAAATTCAAGAAACTATACAAAATATTAGGTTAAATGAGTGGGAAATAGTGATAGATTCACCACTCATCACACCCCCAAACCTAACATTTTGCTAGTCCTCGAGCAAAACATAAAATAAAATAACATAATAAAATTTAACTAAGCCACTTTCGTAGGGATTACGGTTGCATTTAGCGTATGCAACAAGCCTTTAAACCCCTAGGTGTCCCTAGTGGACGAGTTGTAGTCTCGTGAGGGTTTACAGCAATGATACCCACAAACATTTTACAAAAGTAAAAAAGTAGTAAAACTGATGCACACAAAAAACAAAAAGATAAGAGAAAAGAGAATAAAGAAGTTAGTGACTAATCAAGTGAAACTTCTACTCCAAGTTACTAGTTGTTTTGTTTCTTTCTAAATTACCGAATAAGTAAATTCTCCGATTATTTTTACCATTCTCCATATACACAGCCAGCATAATATTAATCAACTTCATTTTTGCCCACAACAGTCACAAGTATAGTTGATAAGAGAGTAATATTTATGTCCTAAAGTTTTATCAGATTTCACACCTTTTTGTAGTAATGGAATAATTTTTCTAATTTTTCTGATTTTTTCTTTGATTTTTTTTTTCTATTTTTTATTTATATACAATACCTTCCGTCTATGTAACGAGCTTTGGGTCGGTGGCTCCCAAACCAGTTGGCTTTAGGGCACCAGGTGTTAAGACACCCCTACGGACTTAATTACTCAGACTTCAGATATATATATTTTTACAGCATCTTTGATCCATGTAGCGAGCTTTGGGCCAGTGACTCCCAAACCAGTTGGTTTTAGGGCACTAGGTGTTAAAACACCCTTACAGACTTAATAACTCGGATCTCTGACGTTTTTTTTTTTTTACTCCACTGCTTTTTTAGATGCTTCCTCCAATTAAACTAGAGCACTGAATATTACAAACTTTTCAATTTTAGCTCATGTCCGTATGTTTCCATGTATGTTGATAATACATGCCAACTGAGCATAAGAAGATCCATTTTAGTCCGTTTTATGGAGAATTTACGAATTAAATAATTCAAAAGGAAATAAACAAAAATTAACTTGTTTCGAAATAGGTTTGAGATACGTCTCAGGAGTAGAAATTCCTTACTCGGCTATCTCTTACCAATTTCACCTTTTTAGTCAAAACAAAAACAAAAAACAAAAAATATTTTTGTAATTTTAGAAAATTTTTCAATTTTTTTTTATTTTTCAAAAAATTTTGGACTAAAAATAAAAACAACATACAAACTAAAAACAAGGTAATAATCAACTAATTCCCTCCCCCAAACCTAAATGAGATATTGTCCCCAATGTCTTAAACAGTAGAAGAAGAGTTTAGAAAATAATACCTGGTTAGCTGAAAATTTTACAGGAATTTAAAGGTTAAGATCCAGATTAACACGACGCCTCTTACCACGATCGTCCTCGGACCAATTTATCTTTGAAATGATAGGGTCAACTTGTGGTTCATAGGCTATGAGTTGGTCTATTAGATCCGGAGCAGTTCTGGCAGTAAAGATGAGTTCTTTCATAGGTTTTGACACGAACCCATTTCTCCGAGCATCATCAAGAAACACACAAAGAAAATCATAAAATCCATCAACGTTGAGCAGTCCAATTGGTTTCTGGTGTATGTTCAGGTTCGCCCAAGATAATACTATAAATATTTCCTCCAATGTACCCAAGCCACCTGACAAAGCAATAAAAGCATCAGCACGGTTAATCATTTCTACCAAACGTTCAGACATACCTGGCACGATCAGTTCCTCTCCGTTTGATGATCCAATAAGATTTGCCTCTGCCAAGGGTTTTGGGATGATTACCAAAACGTGACTGCCTCCTTCTTGTACGGCCTTTGAAACGATCCCATAAGTCCAAGATTGCCTCCGCCATATATTAAGTGCATATTCCTTGCAGCTAAGACTCGACCCAATTCATGTGCTGCTTCTATAGATTGTGGTTTAGTACCAACACTATTACCACAAAACACACAGATGTTTTCAACTCGTCTTCTTGAGGTGGCTTCCATCTTTTATGTATTTCTTTCTCAACTCTGGATGCCTTAAAAAGTGCAATGACGGGCTGAATTTATAATACCTGAAAAGGGTGAATAAAAATAGCACAAGTATCTTCCATAGGACGATTAGTAGCAAAATAGTAAAATAAATCTTGATATGGTCAAAAAGGTCTGGATCCTGTCGGAGAAAATAACAAAACAAATCAATATTATCAGGAAAAGACAAAGAGATATAATATGTACAAGAATTTCAGCTTGATTAACGTTTATGCGTCAGAGACAAGCTTCCTATCCAATTTTCTTATAAATTGGCAAACATGGTCTTTTTTAGTCAGATTCCCAAGACTTAATTATTGTCTTTCTTTTTGAAATTGTGTATGTAATCTGCGAAAGGCTATGTGAACATATCTACTGGGATGCGTCTCAAGAGTCGAAGATATATCATCTAAAGACTCCTTACTCAAGTCATCCCTAATGAATTTAATTTTGTCTTCGCGATTATCAGACACCATTCCTAAAGAACGACAACGAGTATTGCAATTTCATCGTGCATATTTGTAACAAACATCCATTTGCTTAGCTCTTCGTTTCTTTGCATAGGTGATTCTTCCAAAACCAGGCAGATGTGAAATAAAAGAATCAGAAGACTCACCTGCCAATCGGACTCGTGCTTCAATTACCCAACGAATGTCATTGGGAACACCATAGATCGTCAGTAACCTCATCCTTTCCAAGCGAGCTTTGTAAACTTTCATTAGAGATTTTTGAGAGAGAGAAGGAAATTGCTTGTGAATATTTGCGAGAGCTTCTTCCATCTTGAAATGACTTAATCTGTAAAAACTAAAAACAAAAAATTAAATCACACCAAATCACAATATATACAAAAATTGCATGGGTTGCCTCCCTGCGAGCGCTAAGTTTAAAGTCGTCAGCTAGACGTGACTTCTTGAACGTTAGGCTGGATCTGAAAGTGTGACACTTTCTTTTTGTCGCTCAAATGATTCTCCCCAGTAGTGCTTGACACGCTTGTTTTTAACCTTGAAAGTTTTGTTGGAGTCAGGATCATGTATCTCAATGGCTCTATTTGGTAAAACTTTCACAAATGGACCTGACCACCGTGATTTTGGCTTCCATGAATAGAATTTCACCCTTGATTTGTTTAGCAGTACCTTCTGCCCTGGTTCCAGTTGTATGCGCACTAACTTCTCATCATGTCTTCTCTTGCCCCTTTCTTTGTACAATTTGGCATCCTCAAAAGGCTGATTGTGAAATTCCTCCAATTCGTTGAGCTGGTGGAACTTTTTCTCTTCTGTTGCTTGTAGTGCAAGAATTGGCTCCTTTAGTACAAAAGACGCTTTATCTTTAGGCTCTACAGGCAATTGACATGTTTTAAATTTGTCAGTAGAACTTTGTCTTTCATCAGAGTTCTGAATGGTACTGTGTATCACATCGAGTTTGAAACATTCCTCCTTCTTTTCATCATCTGGGAAATTCATGGCCTTGAAAACATTGAATGTTACTTCTTGGTCCTGTACCCTCATGGTTAATTCTCCTTTTTGTACATCAATAATGGTTCGACCTGTAGCCAAGAATGGTCTCCCAATGATGATTGGCACGTCTGCGTCTTCCTCCATGTCAAGGATGATGAAATCTGCTTGAAGAATTAGTTTGTCTACTTTTACCAGCACATCTTCAACAACACCTCTTGGAAATGCGAGTGTTCGGTCAGCAAGTTGCAATGAAACTGAGGTAGGCATTGCTTCTCCAATCTGTAATTTCCTGAAAATAGAAAAAGGCATCAAGTTAACACTCGCACCTAAATCACACAAAGCCTTACCAAAGTTATGTTCTCCTATGATGCAAGGAACAGTGAAACTGCCAGGATCTTTCAACTTCGGGGGAAGTTTCCTCTGAATGATAGCGCTGCATTCTTCTGTTAATGCTACTGTCTCGTAATCTCCCAATCTCCGTTTTCGTGAAAGAATATCTTTCATGAATTTGGCATAGGTGGGCATTTGTTCCAACGCTTCTGCAAATGGAATGTTGATATGCATCTTTTTGAAGATCTCCAGGAACCGAGAAAACTTCTTGTCCAATTTGTTCTTCTGAAGACTTTGAGGAAAAGGTGGAGGTGGAGTGATCTGTTCTTTTTCCTTTGCTTCTTTTTCCTCCATCTGTTGATTTGTTTCTTTTAGAACTTCCTCAGCAGTTGTTTTGGCTCCAACATCTTTGTTGATTTCAGTACCACTTTTTAACATGATGGCATGACATTGCTCCTTCCCTATGTTCCTTGGATTTGGCTCTGTGTTGCTAGGAAGGGTACCTGGCGGTCTGTAACTCTGAGCATTGGCCAGTTGTCCGATTTGATTCTCCAGTGCTTTGATGGAAGCTGATTGGCTCTGAAAGATAGCATCATACTTTTTTAACTGAGCCATCACTTCTGCTATTCCTGGTTCATTTGCCTGCTCCTGGCCTTTGTTCTGTTGCTGGAATCCAGGTGGTGGATAGTTCCGCTGTTGGCCTGAATTGTTGCTCCATGAAAAATTAGGATGATTCCTCCACCCTGGGTTGTAGGTGTTGGAATATGGATTGTTCCCCTGTCTGTTGAAATTGTTGATAAAATTCACCGTTTCTTCAAGTTGGTTCGACTCTGGTGTTCCTCCATATGGTGAACTTGTGGATCCAGTGGTAAGAGTCTCCATGAATTTACATATTTGATCTAGCTTGGTTTTGACTGCTGTATTAGCTCCACTTTCATAAATTCCTGCAATTCTTTGGATCATGCTCCTTTCAGTTGGCCATAAGTAATTGTTGTTGGCCATTTCTTCGATTAGTTCCCAGGCTTGATCTTCTCCTTTTGCCTTTAAAGCTCATCCAGCAGCAGCATCGATTGTGGTTCTCATTATTCCAGAAAGTCCATTATAGAATGTTTGGACTTGAAGCCATTTTGGAATCTCATGGTGTAGACATTTCCGGAGTAAATCTTTGTACCTTTCCCAAGCTTCGTAGAGAGTTTCTGAGTCTTGTTGCACAAAGGATGTGATGTCATTCCTCAGCTTTCCGGTTCTGGCTGGTGGAAAGTACTTTGCAAGAAATTTGGTGGCTAAAGTGTTCCATGTTGTGATAGAACCTGCTGGTAATGAATGTAGCCAAGCTTCAAGGAGTATGAGAAGACACGCAGTCTCATTGCTTCTTCACCTTCTCGGTTGTAATTGAAAGTGCCGCAAACTTCTAGGAAGTTGCTGATGTGGGCATTAGGATCTTCAGTTGCATTTCCTCCAAACTGAACTGATTGCTGAATCATCTGAATGCAAGTTTTGATGTCACCCGCATTTGCTGGTAATGGAGGAAGTACAATGCATGAAATGAGTCTGTCAACCACCGGAATGGTTCTGTCTCGAATGGTAATTGGTGGTGCAACCTCCAAAGGTTCAGGTTCCATGTTGACTAAAGCTTCTTGGGCTTCTCGCATTTTCCTTCTCAACTGTCTGATATTTCTTTCAATTTCCGGGTCAAGCGGTCGGAGTTCAAAGCTTCTGGTTCGTCTCATGAAGTTTCTGAGAACCTGAAACACAAGAAAACAATAACAATAAGTAAAAAGAAATTAGATACAAGTAAAAGTATCTAACCCCTAAACTAATAATAAAAGATAAATAAGTCCTCGGCAACAGCGCCAAAAACTTGACCGGCGTAAACACACACGTATAACGCAAGCGTACGTATCGTTCAAGTAGTATAAAAAGTATCGATCCCACGAGGACTTAATACCTAAACTATTAATTTTATGAGGTCAAATGATTACTAGTATCTAACAGGTTGTTTAATTAATTTGAAATGGCGACGATTCTAAATTTAAAGACAAGTAAATAAAATTGTTCGAAAGTAGATTTTAAGAAAATTCAATATTAAAAACTATCTAGGGTTGTGATTTATTCCAATATTAATTAAAGATGAAGTGGTTATCTTATAGTTGGGTAAAATATTGATTTATTAACCTGAAACACTAAATTATGTAAAAGCCTCTTCCGATGGTCAATTACAAATACCTAGTATAATCCAATTGAACCATATGTCTATGTCAACCAAATTACCTAGATTCATTAAGATTAAGTTCCAATTATGGCTACCCCCGCCTGACAGGTATATTCCTATCATGTAAGGAAATTTATTAAAGGGTTATCTATCCTCAAGGAAGATCGTGGGCTATTGAGTCTAAGGTCTTAAACTTAAAATCCCTATGTCTAGTTCATTTTAAGTTTACCTTATCAATTTTATTAGTGGCCAGTTAATAAAAATGCATTAAGATTAAGACTCAATAAATAAATCTTTATATTACCCAAATTATAATCTAACCCTTATAAACCGGTGATATTGGATTTCATCACAACCCTAGATAACTAAGTTATGACACATAAATAGGGCTGGTAAAAACTTAAAAGTAAAAGCCATAAAGTGACAGTGCTGAAAAGTAATTGCAGTAAAGTAAAAGCTTAAAAGTAAAATAAAATAAAATGCTAAGGTAAAAGGAATTAATTCTACTACTACTTATTTAGATATCTCCCATAAAATAATATATAAACTTGTGATTATTACCAACTAGCCATATAGGCGGTAACCTGATTAAGTCAATTTAAGTTAAACCAGCCATAAAGGCGGAACCAAATTAAACCACATAAAGGCGGAACCAAAATTAAATTACCAACCGACCAATCTGGCGGTATCTTTGCTTAGTCAGGTTTAACCAGTTTAAATTAAATAGCCAACCGACCAATATAGCGGTATTCCTTTTTAAGTCAAATTTTAAATAGTAAATATATTATTTTTAAGGGAGATTAATCTAAATAGTAATAGTAAAAGAATTACATTTCACCCTAGCATAGGGAAGTTACCTCATCATGATTGAATATTAAAAACTGTAAAATAAAGAAAGTAAATTACTATTATTACAAAACGTAATTAAAAATTACAAAACTAAATTAAAAGAAACTTAGAGAGAGAAGAACTCCCTAATTACATCAAAGAAGTGAGAGAGAATGGTACTATGAAATCTGAAAGTTCGAGCTCTATTTATAGACGCCAATTACAGTGAATCGTGGCATAATGACGGCTTGACACGTGGCGAGGCGGCTAAGAGCTCAGATCCTTATCTGATGACGTGGCACTGTTCATGACGTCATTGGTGACATCACGCTGACGTGTGGAGGGCGATTGTCGGCATCGTGAGATCTCGACACGTGGCACCGGCGCAGTTTAGCAAGTTCGTTGAGATGGCGACACGTGGCACGACGCAAGATAGCCTGATCGGCGCATTTTAGTAGGCGGCGCACGTTAGCAAACTTTCTGATTGGTCCACGTGTCTAGGGGTGGCAATGGGCCGGGCCGGGCTTTTTGAAGCCCGGCCCGAGCCCGCCCAAAAAAAATTTGGCCCGGGCCCGAAAAAAGCCCGGCCCGGATGTTGCCGGGCCGGGCCGGGCCGGCCCGACTCAGGCTCGGGCTCGGGCCCGGGCCTAAGTCCGACCCATTTTTTTTTTTTTAACTTTGAAATGATATTTATATTATATTAATGTATATAATAAATCAAACGAATCTTACTTCTAAATTCTAATCACCAATATTTCCAAATCTAAAATCCAACCAATCAAAAACACTTCTTCATTGTTTCTTTAACCACACCATTTTGATAGAAGAATAACGAAAACAATGAGAAAGACAATAGAAGAAAGCCCAAGCAGAGCAGAGCACAATTCATTCCTATTTTTTGATTTGCAACTTAATCAGAGAATCAATGCTTGTGGGCAGAAAAACTAAAGCAAAACCCAACACCAACGAGAACTGAGAAGAGAGGAGAGTGGTGACTGACTGACCGGAGAGCCGACTGCCGAGAGTGTGGCGAGAACTGAGAAGACTGGAGAGCCGCGAGCCAGAGACTGGAAAGTGGAGAGACGAGCAGATTGTCGTGCCGAGTCTGTCTGCCGACTGCCGAGAGACTGAGAGAGAGAGACAATGAAAATGAAATTGGATTTGTGTGTGTGTGATTCTGTTCTGCTGTGACTGCCGAGAGAGTGAGAGACTGCAGATTTGTGATTCACTGATTTGAAGAATTAGGGCAAAAATAACCTTATTTTTTTTTTTTTTTAAATTTAAGCCCGGGCCGGGCCGAGCCTGGGCTTAAATCTTCGAGCCCGGCTCGGGCCCGAGCCCGAGTCGGGCCCTGTCTGTTAGGCCCGGCTTGGGCCAAAGCCCGCCGGGCCGGGCTTGACGGGCCGGGCCGGGCCGTGGGCTTTTCTGCCACCCTTACACGTGTCCACGGCGTACTTTAGCAAATCCGGCACATTCTGGGCGTCGCGACGCGAAAGGCTTCAGCGTCGCGACGCTGAAATGACGATTTTGCCATTTTTGTCCAGTTTTTCCTGTTTTGCTCCAATTCACCTCCAGAATGTCCTGAAACTTTATTTATCTACAAAATAAAACAAAACACATCAAAATATTCACAAAACCCAAGAAACTATACAAAATATTAGGTTAAATGAGTGGGAAATAGTGATAGATTCACCACTCATCAATTTGACAGCAAAGTTTCCAACGATTCCAAATTTTTTTTAGTGAAAGTTACATAAATCCCGCAATATTTTTAAAAAGACATGTATATTAATCAATTTTGTTATTTTCAGTTGAAAAAAAATGTAATTTAGTAAATTTAGTATGTGTTCTCACATGTCATTTTTATATAAATCAACAATATTAATTTTTTAATAATTAAAATAAATAAAATATAGGTTATATGTCTTTTTTAAAATGTCATAGAGTTTTATGCTCTTTTCTTAAATATTTAAGAGCCATTTTCCCAGTCATTTAAGATATAACTTATCCCTTACTATTTACTCTTTAATAATGAAATTTTATTATAAAATAGTAAATTTAAAAAATATTTTTTAATTTTTTTAACATTTTAAACATTAAAAGATAAAATTTCATTACTGAATGAGTACTCAACGATAGACCTGGCCACCGGTCCGGTCCGGTTACGAACCGGAACCGAACCGGCTAGTTCCCGATTCCCGGTTCCACAAGTGTGGAACAGTAACCGGAACCGAACCGTTCGGTTCTGGTTCCGGTTCCAATTCCATTCAGTTTTTTTATTACTTTTTAAAAAAAACATTAATAAAGATTTTTTTAAAAATATGAGATTAAAAAATTTATTTAAAATTATGAATTTGTATTTAGATTATATTAAATTATAAATACAATTCTTATCTAAAAAAATTAAAAATAAAATTATTAAATTAAAGAGCTTGAACTTAAATTTTTAAAAACTTAAGTTGCCACGTATCCTTCAGGGATGAGAGAAATCAAAGCTCACGTAGTTCCATTACAATTTTAAGATAGTTCCACATTGTAATTGATAATACATGAAAGATATTTTGATGTCGGTTCCACCAGTCAAGGACTTGAAAATTTTTACTCACTAAACTTTCAGTAAGAAACTCAAAATTGGTAGATAAATAACTATCTAATTTCAGGTTGTTAGTCGTGTTATCTCTATGTTTTTTATTTCGTTGTAGTAACCAACGATCATCTACGCTAAGTCTTGAATGTTTTACGGGTTCGCTACTACTAGATTATCCTATTGATTGGAAGTTATATCTACTAACAAAATCATTAAATAAATCTAGTAAATCAATTTTAATTCTATCTATTATTATTGTAATATTAATTTCATCAGCTATTTCTAAATATCCACAGTAAGCTTGTAAAACACTATTCAAACATTCTAATTTAAATCTATGATAAAAAATTGTGGCAATAAGATAAAGTAATGGAATGTCTCTAAAATAATTCAACGATTTTCGTTTCATAACAACAATAGCTTCAAGCAATATCATTAGTATCAGAACTTTCAACATGCTCATATAGGGTACCAACAATATTCAGACTTTCAACAAGAAATAAATATGATGTAGGATAATAAACTCCGCTAAAAACATTTATAGCATCATTAAAAACTTTTAAAATATCTATAAAAAATTCACAAACATCCCATTGACTAGGAGAAAGTGTGATATGTTGAACATGTTGAGAAAAAACTACATAATACATCTTTGTATTGGAAGGCTTGACATAAAAGAAAATAAGTTGAATTCCAACGTGTTGAAATATCTCGTGAAAGTTTTATCGTTTTAATACTATTTAATTTATAAAACTTGGTACATTCTCTCACAACTTGATAATATAACCAAATACAATTAAGTGCACTTTTAATAGGATCAATGAAATGTGCTAAACAAGTCAGACCATCTTGAACACATAAATTAAGGACACGACATGTGCAACGAATATGAAAAATCGACCCCCCAAATTTGGTTGGCATATTTCTTTCAAATCTCTAATTGATGCAGTTTTTCCAGATGCATTGTCAAAACCAATTGTTACAATTTTACCTAATAAACCAAATTCATCAAAAATTACTTTCATCATTATATAAATATTTTGTGCAGTATGTTGCTCATCAAAAACTCTAAATGCAATAAATTATTTTTACATGTTCTATGATGCATCAATCCAATGACAAGTCACACTCATGTATGAGTGTGTTTGCCAACGGTCACTCCAAATATCAGAACAAATAGAAAGACGACATTTAATATCTTTAAATATTTCATTTAAAATAATTTTACCATCTTTATATAATTTAAAATTTTGAAATTGTGTTATATTTCTAGTCATTCTACATGCAGAAGAATTTAAAGCATTCTGAACGTAATTAGTAAAAGTAATTTTTCCCCCAAAACTTAAAGAAAGATGTTTCATACAAGTAAATTTTACAAATTCTTTTCTATTTTTAGCATCAGAATATTTAAATAAATCTAAAGAACTTGTACCTCAAATTGATGGTGCGTACCTGGCCATTTGAGTTTGCGTTGAATCAAGTCCAATTTCAACGACATGATGTCTATCTAAGTGTTTGTTCATATTGTCATAGCCACCAGTAAATTTGTAAGAAACCCCACGATAGTTTCCTATTGCTCTTGGACCTTCATTTTCAATATCGACTAAATGAAAAAGAATTTTGAAAATATCGGAGGAACGAGACTTAACTTCTCTTCTTCGTGTACCAATACTAGGGCCGCTTTCTTGAGTTAGCACATTGGACATGGTATTCTCATATGAGCTTGCCATTTTTTGTTAAATAAATATTAAAGAATGAGAGAATTGAGAATGAGAAATTATAGATGAGAAAATTATAGAAATTGAGAGAATTGAGAATTTGTGTGTTGAAAAAAAAATGAAAAATGACTAATATTTTATACATTTTTGTAATATTTTGTGATACTTAAAATGCCCCTAAAACTAATCGTTTTATTAATGTTGTTAAGTGTAATTAGTAAATTATATATATATATATATAATATATATATATATTTTTTTTTTTTTTTTTTTGGAATTTAGGGCAGGGAGCCAGCCCAACGGCTAGTAGCCGTTGGGAGCTACAGTTCTAACCAAAACCCTAGAACCACTGGAACCGTCCGGTTTCAGTGGTTCAACTTCGGTTCGGTCAGGGGTGAACCCTAACTGAACCGAAAAATTTCAATTTCGATTACCGAAACCGTGGCCGGGTCTACTCAAAGAGTGCAACAACTAGCATTGTAAGCATGGATAAGTTTAGATAATTAAATTAAATTATTCAATTGTTAAAATAAAATATTTAATACATGTTTATATAAGTGGAAGATGGACCGTTTTCAAAATCAAGCTCTAATAACGTGGTATTCAGTTGATAAGGCTTTCACTATAAATAGAGTTTAAGGCAGAGCCAGTTCTGGGGCCAACCCACATAGGCGATGGGTTGTGGCTCCGAGATTTGGTCAGACCCCAATTTCAATAAAAATAAAAATAAATTTAAATACATAAGCCACTTTTTAATAAAATCACTATAAATCAAAATTATGGCCTTAAATTAAATAAAATTTTATAAACCAATAAATTTATTTTTTATTAGTATATGCTACATTTTAAATATTCATATAGGGCCCCCTAAAATCTAGGGTCTCCCCCTGGTCTTAGAAATGTATTGATGTACATATGATATAAATGATATTTTTAGGATTCGAACTAATGACCAAACAAAAAATAATAATACTTCACTATTGCGATATGCACGAGCTTCAAAAACAAATTTTGATAATAGGAAAAAAGATTTTAATTCCAAGATAAGTCATTCTTAATGGACAAGATGTGTTGTTAATCAATTTTAACATGCATAATTTAACCAAATTAATAAATAGTAAACATGTAATCTATGAATCAAACATAAATCAAAGTAAACAAAAAAAACCTGAGAATTTTTTTTAAAATATGATCTTTAAAACAAAGGTGAGTAAACTCTTTTCTTAAGAACTTATTAGCCCCGCCTCGATGCTCTTACGGATCTCTAGGCTAAAGTTCTCTCAGGATATTGTACGGGCCTAATTTGGGCTAAGGGCATTTTTTACTTTTCGCTTCAGGCCCTATATCAAATGTACCTCAATCCCTCCAAACAGTTCCCAGAATAGACTTGGGCCCCAATTACCTTCTCAGGCCCATGCACAAAGAGAAGACCAACACTCATCACCCGTCAGTCTAAAGAACCCAAAACCCTCATAGAAAGCCCATTTTGTAAGCCTATATTGGTCCAAGTTATTTCACAAGCCCATACCCAAGAAAATATCTTCCCAAAATGGCCTCCTAACTCATCACTTGCCAACCCACGAAACGCTTGGACTCATAACTTCTCCCTCATGGATCATCCGTTTCCAGCATCCAACGGACAAACAATTAATGTATTAAATATGCATACCTCTCAAGTGCATATAAATAGAAGAGGTAATCCACAAGCGAGGGGGGAGAAACCAGAAGCATTACAACCGTCAGAGGTATTCACGTTTGGAATATGCATGCTTTGACCGAGATCTTTGGAGATGATTCCGTACTATAATTTGGTGGAGCTTTCGTCAACATTTTCCTTAAGTAGGCTGTTGAAAGCTATGGAACTGAGCTTAGCAATTTCCTCCAGAACCCTCTGAACCTATGACCCACCGCCCTCATGGCAGTCCACGAGGATCAAGGTAGTCTCTCACCTTCCATCTCTTCCTATTGTATTAATAGCTCATTCCCATTACTGACTTGAGCGTTAGAGTGCTTTCGGCGCCCACCACACCGGTGGGAAGACTCTCCACGCTCACTATACCTTTTGTTTTCCAGGATCGATAGTGGCCACCATTTCTACGAAATCTTGATTATGGACCTCGGAAGAAAACCATCGTCTATAATTTGGCGCCCACCGTGGGGGACTAGCGATTTATAGCAAACAAGCGTCTATTCAGCCTACGGGTCTTGCAAACATAACTATGGCATCGAGCAGCGAGCAACCAGATCATCTAGCTAGCCAGTTAGCCATCCTCCAAGAAGGACTGCGAGTTTTGGAAGAAGAAAATTCGGCCATGAAGAGTAACAATACCGACCTCCAAAGACAGTTGGAACATATTTCATCCACCTCCGGACAAAGAGGATTTCTGGATCCCCCCAATCATCCAGACCTTCGATCCAACTTGATGGGGACATTCAACAATGAAACAAATGACATTCAATAAATGAATCAACCCATTCCGCTAGTCGATCAGACACAACATACCACTTCATCCATGCACAAGGAGATTGAGGAATTCAAGGAGACAATTCTATCTAGCCTGCCAAGCGTCAGATTACCTCTGAAGAAAAGCAGAGTATGTACAATCTCAGATACCCATTTCCTATGAGCAATCAATTCCGTCGAACTTCCATGAAAGTTCAGTCCACCTGATATAAAGTTGTACGATGGATCGACTGACCCAGATGACCACATAATTCACTACAAGTACAAGATGTTGTCCACAGGCCTGGCTCCGCATCAAATGGAGGTTGGCATGTGTAGAGGGTTTGGTGAGACATTGACAGGCCCAACCCTCATATGGTATATCAATCTACCATATCGCTCGATTGGGTCATACCAGGAATTGGCTGACAAGTTCGTGGAATACTTTGAGCTCTTGCAAACTCGAGAAGATCATAGACGACCTCAATGCCATACAACATCGGAGGGGAGAATCTATGCGAAACTACGTGGCACGCTTCAATAAGGAAAGAATCATTATCCCATACCTCCATCAGCCGACGATAGTGGAAGCCTTTAAGAATGGGCTGATGGAAGACAGCGGGCTCTACAAGAAGTTGACCAAAAATCGGTGTTACACCATGGATCAAGCAATGGCCAGGGCTCGAACAAAAATTAGATGGGAAGAAGATACAAGGAACAAAAAGAGAGAGAATGTCTCCAGTCTACAAGGGGAGAAGACGACATACTCATCCAAATGACCAAAAGAATTTGGTAGGAAATGCGAGTAGTCAGTCGACCAAAGAACTTATAGAGGAAGAGATCTTCATCCTCTCGATAGGGGCTCCAATCGCAGACCATTCTCATTCAACAATAGAGATAAATCTCCTTATAGCACCCCCAGACTCCCAGACTATAACTTCATCGTATCATCAGGTGAACTTGTCTCAGTCATAGGAAGATGGGAAAGGAAGTAAAGTGGTCTCCACGCTCCAATGAGGGCTCTACGAGGAAAGACACTAATAGGTGGTGCAAATTCCACCGGGACTACGGCCATATGACAGCCGATTATGTAGCACTGAGATTAGAAGTTTTGAAAATTGCTAAACAAAGGGCATTTGAAAGACCTGCTCACGGAGAAAGGGAAAGCAGTCGTAGCAAGGAGAGACGACAGAGGAGAGCAAAAAGATGGACCACAGCCACCCCCACCAATAAATAACATAGTTAACTTCATCTCAGGGAGGTCAGAAGTCAGTGGGATCTCTTACTACGCGGTGAAATGACATATCAGGATGGCAACTACTGTCGCGCCGTATTTTTTGGTGATGATAGAGAGAGACTACACAGACTTGGAAATTGAATTCAATGACGATAAAAAGTCCAGTCATACAAATCCCCATCACGACGCATTAGTGATATCCTTGCAAGTGGCCAATTTCATGATAAAAAAAGTGCTAGTCGACACAGGGTCATCAGCCAACATCATCTTTATAACTGCCCTCACTGACATGGGATGAGGATTGGAGAATAATTCACAGCCTACAACCTGATAATGGGACGACTTTGGATTCATGACATGAGGGCAGTATCATCTACCTATAACCAGATGTTGAAGTTCATCACCAAATAGGGTGTCCAAGAAATCAAAGGAGACCAACTTGCTTCCAGAAGTTGCTACCAGACGACCTTGAAAGCAAACTCCCAGTCAGCATAGTAATTACATGAGGGATTTTGTCGAATCAATCTTGACTCTCCCAAAGTCGAAGAGCTCGATGAGGTCCAAATCCATCCACTCTACCCAGACCATAAAGCCCAAGTTGGGGCCCACCTCGATCCCGCGCTACGCGCTGAGCTGACTAATTTCCTCAAAGAATGACATGACTGTTTCGCTTGGTCTCACGAAGATATGACATGAATAGACCCAAAGATGATTACCTACTAGCTACATGTGGATCCAGACTACCCACCTATCAAAAAAGAGGAAGAAGTTTGCTCCGGAAAGAAACCGAGTCGTCGATGAGGAAGTTCAAAAGTTGTTGGAGAATGTCGTGGTAGTCCGGAAGAAGAATGTAAAATGGCGAGTCTGCATTGATTTCACAGAACTGAACAAGGCCTGTCTGAAAGATTCTTTCCCACTCCCCCATATCAATTCGATGGTTGATGCTACAGCTGGGCATGAATTGCTGAGTTTCATGGACGCGTATTCAGGCTATAACCAAATCCTCATGCACCCGAACGACCAGGAAAAAATGGTTTTGTCATAAATAGGGGAATCTACTGCTATAAAGTAATTCCATTCGGACTTAAGAATGATGGGGCCACCTGTCAACGCCTTGTCAACAAAATGTTCTCCCACCAAATTGGAAAAACTATGGAAGTCTACGTTGATGACATGTTGGTAAAATCATTGCAAGCTAAACAATACTTAGCACACTTGGGGGAGGTATTCGACGTGATGAAGAAGTACGAAATGAAGTTGAACCCCACCAAGTGCGCCTTTGGAGTAGCCTCTGGGAAATTTCTTGGATACCTAGTCACTCGACGCGGTATAGAAGCCAACCCGGAGAAGATAAAGTCCATCCTCGACATTCCTTCCCCAAGAACCCAAAAGATGTCATGCGACTTACGGGAAGGATCGCCGCTCTAAACAGATTTATCTCCAAATCTACCGATAAGAGTTTCTTATTTTTTTCTCCGCCCTCATGAAGGCAAAGAGTTTTGAATGGACCCCAGCTCGCGAAGAGGCCTTAAAAAGACTCAAAGAATACTCGACCACACCATCTCTCATGTCCAAGCCAGTCGACAGTGAAAGGTTATTCCTCTACCTTCTCGAGACAAGCGGTCAATGCTGTACTAATTAGGGAAGAAAGAGGGCAGCAACTCCCAGTATTCTACATAAGTAAAGCGCTACTCGATCCGGAGACACGATACACTAAAATAAAAAAGCTGGTTCTTGCCCTAGTAACGGCAGCTCGGATGCTACGTCCCTACTTTCAGGGTCATCCAATCATTGTTTACACCACCTACCCACTGATGAGCATACTTCACAAGCCCGAACTCTTTGGCAAACTGACCAAGTGGGCTGTTGAGCTTAGAGAATATGACATCACGTATCAGCCGCGAACCGCCATCAAATCTGAAGCTCTTGCAGATTTCGTGGTAGACTTCAGTCCCAGCCTACAAGCCGATGCCGAAAAAGAGGTGCATTGTATCCAGACTATTGATACATGGAAATTTACAGTCGATGAGTCATCCAGCACACGTGGCTCCGGATTATGAGTCGTGATCACTAATCCTACAGGCGACATCATACATCAAGTAATTAAATGCGGCTTCAAGTCTACCAATAATGAGGCCGAGTATGAAGCCTTGATATCCATATTAACACTGGTTAAAGAATTATGATAGAAAAGGGTCGAGGCGACATCAGACTCTCAATTAGTTGTCAACCAACTCCAAGGATCTTACCAAGCTCGCGGGTCCCAAATGGCAGCCTACTTATCGAAGGTGAAAGAAATCCAGTCGACACTAGAGTTTTTTGAAATCTCACAAATTTCAAAACAGAGAACACTTATGCGGATGCCTTGGCTACTCTCGGCTCTACCATATAAAGAGATAATATTCGGGCCATACCGGTAGTGTATCTACAATGGCCTGTCATTGCCAAAGAAGAAGTCGAAGTCATTGCTTGCATCGACCAAGTCGACTCATGAATGTCTCCATTGGTCGAGTACTTGAAAGAAGGCACACTGCCAACAGATAAGGTGGACGCTCAAAAGATCCAACGACAAGCTGTACGGTTCACTCTCTACAACAATCAACTTTTGAGAAGATCACTTTTCGGACCCTACCTCAAGTGCCTCGCTCCCGATGAAGCGCGTTATGTGTTAGCCGAACTACACGAAGGGGAATGCAGAAATCACTCATGAGGAAGAAGTTTTGCATGTCGAGCACACACTGCCGGGTACTACTGGCCAACAATGCAACGCTGTTGATTTTGCTCGTAAGTGCGAGAAATGTCAAAGGTTCACCCCATTCTCCCATCTCCCACCAGAGAAGCTCAGTCATACTTTATCCCTTTGGCCATTCATGAAATGGGGAATGGACATTGTTGGGAAACTTCATGTCGCATCGGGAAAACGAGTTTACATGCTGGCATTAACAGATTACTACTCTAAATGGATCGAAACAGAAGCCTTCACGAGGATAAGGGATAAGGAAGTACAGAGTTTCGTATGGAAAAACATCATTTGTCATTTCGGACTACCCTGAGAGATCGTTACTGACAATGGTTACCAATTCATCAGTCATCGCTTCCAAGATTTTTGCAAAAGTTAGGGAATCAAACTAAGCTTCTCCACCCCACGCTACCCACAAGCCAACGGTCAAGCCGAGTCTTCCAATAAAACTATAATGAACATTATGAAGAAGAGATTGGAGAAAGCAAAATGAGTGTGGGCAGACGAACTCCCAGGAGTCTTATGGTCGTACCGAACGAGTGTGAGATCTTCTACTGGTGAAACCCGTTCTCCCTGACCTTTGGAGCTGAAGCGGTCATTCCAACCGACTGTAATGTCCCTTCACCTTGATACCAGTAGATTGATGAGGGTATCAATAGATAACTCTTGACCAACGGACTCGACACCATTGAAAAACTTAGGGAGAACGCATTCATACGACTTGCAGCACACCGAGAGAGGATGTCCAAATACTTCAGAAAAAACATGAGTAGAACATTCAAAGAAGGAGATTGGGTCATATGGAAAGTCTTTCAAAATACGAAGGAAATTAAGGATGAGAAACTCGGTCCTACATGGGAAGGTCCTTACATCATCACAAAAGTAGTAGGTCATAGAGCCTACAAACTGAAAACAGAAGATGATGGACATATCCAGAACAGTTGGAATGCCATTCATCTCAGAATATTCTACAGATAACAATCATATTTGGTGACTAATGGATCACTCGATGAATCGCAGTCCTACGACTAAGGTTCTTGCATATCATTTTACTTTTGTTTTTGTTGTTTTTTGTAATTCCGCTAAGTTTGATTCTTGAATTGAACGCATTTTGTTTTAACAATCTCACTCCATTACGGATATAATATGCATCTTCATCCATGCGACAATTGAAATTTACATTGAAAAGAAAAAAAAAATTGTTTATACATCAAGCCAAGGTTACAAAAGATAAAAGACAAAAAGATAAAACTACATCAAGCTTCTTAGCCTTCGACAGGCACGACTAGATCAACAGACTGAATGATAGGATCAGTCTCCATATGCTGCTCTGGTCTAGACTCTTCCATAGCAGCCTCGACAACTTTATCGACTGGATCACCGACAATCGGAACCTTTTCAATTGTTTCGACAATAGCTCACTCAGTCTCTTCAACAGTGACTTCTTTGGAACTGACCTCTAGCCCTCCTTCAGCACCGGTGTCCTCAATTTACAAAGAGAGCCCAACTTTCAGCCTCTCACCCAATGTAATCCATTTCTTAGGGTTCCAAGTGATGTGTTCTCCAGATAAGTATTGCTTCATGATGATGCACGTATCTGTTACAATGGCTTCCATGGCCACTCCTTCCAATCTATCCAGTAACTCAGCCTTCTGACCCTCCAGCGCATCGACACTCTCTTTAAAGCCTTCAATTCAATCGACGTCGTCTTCAATGCGGCTTTCACAGATTCAGCTTCACACTCAGCCTCCATTACTTTCTTCTTGGCATCCTCCATGACAACTTTAGCTTCAGCCAGTTCTTTTCACAAAACTATGTTTGACATTTCCATGTCTCTCGACTTCCTCAGACTAGCCTCCACGTACTTATGTTGGAAGATGGCACATTCTAGAGTCTACAAAGGAGGGATGAAATGTTAGCGAAGGCCATAAAAGAAACGTAAAAATGCTCAATAAGTAATTACCTTATAGCTTCGAGCAACAGCTCTCTTTGCTACCTCCAGTGGGCCTAATGTCAATAGTCGACATTCGTCCTCCTCCAATAACAACCCTTCGGAGAACTCGAACAGATTGGACGGATCCGACATTATGGTCAGGCTCCTTAGGATCTTGATAACCACATTCTCCAAGTCTTCCTTGGGGTCAATCGGTTGCTTTCTCTTCTTGAAAGAATAACTCGTCCCAGTCGACACCTTGTGAGTAGCTTCCACTAGAGTAATAGAAGGAACATCCCCTCTTGGCTGCGGAAATTCTGGAACAATTTCAATCTCCTTTCCATTAGCCTTTTTCTTCCTTCTATTTTCAAGCATTTCTTCCACCGTCAGAATCTTGAATTGACTCGGCATCCTCTCCACTGCGCATAAATTTTCATCAGGGGTTAGAGTCCACAAAAAATAAGTTTTCTCATAGAGGAGCCGACACGCCCAAGTAATGAGAAGGACAACCAATATATTTTTTTATCAGGGACAAAGGGATATCTTCTGGGTAAACAACTTTCTTCCACAACGGAGTCAATCTCAGTCGTTTTTCCTCTAAAATCACCCTCCAATTCCTCTCAGGTGAGGGAATACTCAGCAGATAGTTAGTATTTGCAACGACCCCAGAAGTGACGTCGAAGCTACGATTCGGAGTCAAACCTACAAAGGAAATAATCGAAGAATGTTAGAAGGGTAACGGGCCAACAAGCAAAAATACAAAGGCAAGATTACCACTCACTTGTTATCCCCCAACACTCAGAGATTCGACCAGACCCAGTCGACCCGATTACACCCTATTCTCTCACAAAAAAATAGGTCTTTTACCATCCCCCATGATCATTTGTAGTCAATCCTGAGATCAGGTGCTCCCTCTTGTGTTGAAGGAACAGATTGTATCTCATTTTTTCCAATACATGCTCCTTTAAGTAGTACGTGTAGAGAAGGTCCTTTACACCGAATCTGACCCCCAGTTCAAACGTCAGAACCTCAACCGACATCAATATTCTCCACGTGTTTGGCATTAGCTAGGACGAGGCAATCCCATAATGATCTAATACCTCCCATGCCAAGTTAGGAATTGGAAACCTCAACCCATCAGTAAAAGGGCGCTCATAAAACCCAATCCACCCGGGAATCCTATAGTCAATTCGCTAACTCGACAAAGCTAACATCACTCGAACAGATTCGGGGAATCGATACTTTATCTTCATCTCCGTCACCCGACTGGGTGTGTTCTTCATCAAAATATTTGATGGTTCACTAGTACTAGGTTCCCCACCCGACACAGTTGATACAATCCGGAGTGGAGGCATATCTTTTGGGATACCTAGAAGAGGTTCTACCGATGCGACAGTCAGAATGTCTTCACCATCCTCACTAGACATGTCTCCATTGTATATCCTATAATACGAGGTAACCCGCAGATGTGAGTCTACATACATTTCTATGAGAGTATCACTCGAACTCGTACCACTCTGAGTCGATATAAGGATTACTCTACAAACAAAAATTCAACCTAAAATAGTGCCCTAGGAGATCAAACTACAGTTTTTCACAAACACAATCCCAAATTGCCACTAACCATTTAAGAATCAAAACTCATATTCTAGCGAAGAACAAATTGAATCTATTCTATGAACAGCTTGAAGATCTAAAGAACATAAAATGAGATGCGAGGAATACCTTAAATCATAGGGAGCTCTGACCCTTGCTACTCGAGAAGAAATTTGAAAATGTGGCAAATGATCATCTCTTCAAGTCTTCTTATAATCCTCTCCTTTTGGGAGCCTCGTTTCCCGCAAAAAATGCCTCGATATTAACGCTATATTAATTGAAATTTAGGAAATCGAGGAAAATAAGAACCACTCGAAGCCCAATAAGAACACTATCGGCTGGGTACCCCTGCAATACTATCACGAAGAGCCCCATGTCCAAACGACATACGAAGGTTCCATTACTTGGCCCGCACGACAAAACCATTCAAAGTTATAATATTAGCACCATAGTTTAATGCGTTGCCTCAAGTCGAGTCAAGTCAAGAGATGGACCTTCATCTGGTCCAGACGACATGTAGGCTCAACCAGGTTCCTATTCGGGACCAGTCGAGTGGATGATCTCCTGGCCTTCACCAGGTCCAGTCGACATGAATCTTCCCAAATTGGCTCATGATTGAGTCAAGTTCAAGACCTGAACCTTCATCTGGTCCAGACGACATGTAGGCTGGACTAGGTTCCTATTCAGGACTAGTTGAGTAGATGATCTCCTGGCCCTCATCAGGTCCAGTTGGTGGGAACATTCCCTAATTGGCTCATGATTGAGTCAAGTTTAAGACCTGGACCTTCATCTGGTCCAGACGACATGTAGGCTCGACTAGGTTCCTATTCGGGTCCAGTCAAGTGGATTATCTCCTGGCCTTCATAAGGTCCAGTCGACATGAACCTTCCCCAATTGGCTCATAATTGAGTCAAGTTCAAGACCTGGATCTTCATCTGGTCCAGACGACATATAGGCTCGACTAGGTTCCTATCCGGGTCCAGTCGAGTGGATGATCTCCTAGCCTTCATCAGGTCCAGTCGACGGGAACCTTCCCTAATTGGCTCATGATTGAGTCAAGTTCAAGACCTGGACCTTAATCTAGTCCAGACGACATGTAGGCTTGACTAGGTTCCTATTCGGGACCAGTCGAGTGGATGATCACCCGGCTCTCATCAGGTCCAATCGACGGGAACATTCCCTAATTAGCTCATGATTGAGTCAAGTTCAAGACCTGTACCTTCATCTGGTCCAGACGATGTGTAGGCTCGATTAGGTTCCTATTCAGGACCCGTTGAGTGGATGATCTCCTGGCCTTTATCAGGTCTAGTCGATAGGAACATTCCCCAATTGTCTCATGATTGAGTCAAGTTCAAGACGTGGACCTTCATCTGGTCCAGACGATACATAGGCTCGACTATGTTCCTATTCAGGACTAGTCGAGTGAATGATATCTTGGCCCTCATCAGGTCCAGTCAACGGGAACATTCCCAAATTGGCTCATGATTGAGTCAAGTTCAAGACCTGGACCTTCATTTGGTCCAAACAACGTGTAGGCTCGACTAGGTTCCTATTCGGGACCCGTCGAGTGGATGATATCCTAGCCTTCATCAGGTCTAGTTGACGGGAACATTCCCCAACTGTCTCATGATTGAGTCAAGTTCAAGACCTGGACCTTCATCTGGTCCCGACGACATGTAGGCTCGACTAGGTTCCTATTCAGGACCAGTCGAGTGGATGATCTCTTGGCCCTCATCAGGTCCAGTCAACGGGAACATTCCCTAATTGACTCATGACTGAGTCAAGTTCAAGACCTGGACCTTCATCTGGTCCAGATGACATGTAGGCTCGACTAGGTTCCTATTCAGGACCATTTGAGTGGATGATTTCCTGGCCCTCATCTGGTTCACTCAACTAGGAACATTCCTCATGGCTCATGTAGAGTCAAGTTTAAGACCTGGCCTCTATCCAATCCAAACGACATTAAGAATCCATTGGCCCTTTGATCAGTAGAATGAATATTATCTTGACCTTCAAACAGGTTCGGCTGACTGGGTACATCCCCAATAGCTCATGAAGAGTCAAGATTCATAACCTGTCATTCGTTTGATTCAATCATGCAGCATCAACGCTCAGCCACACCTATAACTTATGGTTTCGCCCAAGACAACACACACGTCAAGTACTCTCCAAGCCAATGACTCATTGACTTACAGAGTATGGGACAAACTGTGCGGGCCTAATTTACGCAAAGGGTATTTTTGACTTTTCGCTTCAGGCCCTATATCAAATGTACCTCAATCCCCCCAAACAGTTCCCAGAATAGACTCGGGCCCCAATTACCTTCTCAGGCCCACGCACAAAGAGAAGCCGAACACTCATCACCCATCAGTCTAAAGAACCCAAAACCCTCAGAGAAGTCCCATTTTGTAAGCCTATATTGGTCCAAGTTATTTCACAAGCCCATACCCAAGAAAATATCTTACCAAAATGGCCTCCTAACTCATCACTTGCCAACCCACGAAACGCTTGGACTCATAACTTCCCCCTTATTGATCAACTGTTTCCACTATCCAACGGACAAACAATTAATGTATTAATTATGCACACCTCTCAAGTTCATATAAATAGAAGAGGTAATCCACAAGCGAGAGGGGAGAAACCAGAAGCATTACAACCCTCAGCTTAGCAATTTCCTCCAGAACCGTCTGAACCTACGACCCACCGCCCTCATGGCAGTCCACGGGGATCAAGGTAGTCTCTCACCTTGCATCTCTTCCTATTATATTAATTGCTCATTCCCATTACTGACTTGAGCGTCGAAGCACCTTCGGCGCCCACCACACCGGTGGGAAGACTCTCCACGCTCACTATACCTTTTATTTTATAGGATCGCTAGTGCCCACCCTTTCTACGAAATCTTGATTGTGGACCTCGGACGAAAACCAGCGTCTACAAATACTTGGTTGCTTCTTATAAAAGGGACACTTCTTTCTTCAAGAACAATGAACTTGAAAATTACGAAAACTCTCTAACTTTAGACTTCCTCTTTTATGCCTAAAGACTTATGAAAGAATTGAAAAATTGAATGAATGAAAAATGAGAACCCAATGACCATATTTATAGAAATTGAGGGTTGTTATTTGTAAATGTACATTTAACTTAAATGATGTAATCTTTTAAAGATTATAACCCTCCAATATACCATTTGAACTTAAAGATTATAATCTTTCACTTTAAGGGACATATCCATTTAATTTGTGTCTTTCCTAAAGGACACATGTCAATGGACATATCTTCTAATGACACACCATATAAATATACATATCATTTTTAGAGAATTTTCCTACAATCCTGCATAATTATCTAAATATTAATGTGGACACTTAAGAGAGTTTTCTTGAAATAAAACTAATCGGAATATGTAGTTTTTGCCTTGAACCTTTCCTAGTAAATGACTATCGGATTTACTTAGAAAACTAGTGACTATAATCTTGAACAATTCCACCGTTGGTGTAAACCAAGACAATAGCCATCATATAGCTTCACTTCGATCATTTTTCATTTTACGAATTGTGTTCAATTCGGCCATGAACATTGGTCTTGGCTTCATCAAGTACTTTAGGAAATCCAGCCTTAAAATTCCCATTGAAACGATCCCACTTCTTACTTGAAATAGGTGATCTACTGTATCAGATATTCTGTCATTACCCATATTAGGACTATTCTCCTAATATAGTGATCATTAAAACCTTAGTTTATTTTAACCTTAACAGACAACACCATGCGTCATTATAGGAACGAGAAAGAGTATAAAACTCTACAGTATTTGGTTTGAATTGCACAAAGTTTCTATTTTCCCTTTTGAACCTAAATCTTGGGATCTCCAGTCATGTATGTTGGGTTTCCACAATGACAATTTTTAATTTATAGGCTTCAAGCCCATTTCCCTAGATGACTTCTCAACGTTCTCTCGAGGTAAACCTTTAGTAAATGGATCAGCTAGGTTTTCCTTCGATTTGGCATAATCTATTGAAATTATGTCACTTGAGAGTAGTTACCTTTTAGTATTATGTCTTTGACGTATGTTTCGAGACTTACCATTATACATTATATTTTGGGCTCTTCCAATAGCCGATTAGCTATCACAATATATGATTATAGCTGGTACCAATTTGGTTAATTTGGAATATCCTCTAAGAAATTTTGAAGTCACTCTATTTCTTCCGCTGCCTTGTCTAATGCTATGAACTTAGACTTCATAGTAGATCGGGCAATACATGTTTATCTCGAGGATTTCCAAGACTCAGTTGTACCCCATAAGGTGAAAATAAATCCACTCATGGACTTAGAATCAGATGTATTAGATATCCAGTTTTCATCATTGTATTCCTATAGAACATTATGATATCTTGTATAATGTTGACATATTTTAAAGTTTCTCTTAAATACCTCAAAATTGTTACTATGTGTAGGACACAGAAATCGGCGACGCTGTTCCAGGCTCGCGGCCTGGTTGGGAGTACGGAGTAGCCCGCAGGGGACTAAACCGGAGAACTAAAAATGGAGTCGCCACCCGGTGTGAACCGGGAAAATGATTTAAGGCCGCACCCACCCCTCGCAAGGGAAGACCTCAAACCGTTGGGTTCAGAATGGTCCCTTACTTATGCCACTTGTAATGAAAGGATTTGTGCAATAATCTAACCAAGTCTACGCAATATATATTCCCAAGAGTATCATACTCCTAAGTTTGCATACAACCTACACCTAAGTTCGCATGCATAGAAGTAAATCGACATAACGGCAAGCACACAATTCATAAACACAGTAAATAGATAAATGCAGAAATATAAATAGATGATAATTTCCTAAGCGTAAATAATGAAATGATATGATTAATCATATAGTGCAAAAGAAATTATCAAAGAAGCAAACATGCATGAAATTTGACGAAAAGAAGTCTGTGCACTGTATGTGTGTTCGTGTAGCGTTAAAAAATGTGTTCGAACGGTAAACAAAAGGTTCGCGTTTGTATAGCATTCAGAAACGCGTTCGAACAGGATAAGACCTGATGCATGGTAAAGTAGAATACGTGTGCGTTCGAGTAGCGTTTCCAAACGCTACACGAAACCCCTCGCAAGGGTAGACCTCAAACCGTTGGGTTCAGAATGGTCCCTTACTTATGCCACTTGTAATGAACGGATTTGTGCAATAATTTAACCAAGTATATGCAACATATATTCCCAAAAGTATTCTATTTCTACGTTCACATGCATGAAAATAAAACCTATATCTAAGTTTGCATGCTTTGAAAGTAAGTCATCATAACGACAAATACACGATAACACACAATAATCTCATGAGCATATTGAATTATCAAACACGAATAAATAACAACCTAGACATAAATGTAAATTAAATTCCTAATGTGAAAGCAAATAACTAAATCATACATAAAGAAATAACATACTAACGACTAAATCATGCTTAAAAATAAATAGCATACTAACGACTAAATCATGCTTAAAAATAAATGACATACTAACGACTAAATCATGCTCAAACACAAGGTTGGATGAAACGAAATATGTGTGTCTCTCAAGTGGTACGTGGAGTTGTCTCCCAAGTACAGACCGCACAACCGTCCATTTGGATTCGGCTACGGAATTTACGTCTGGGTTTCCATCCGATATACCGCAAGAGAGAACACATATTCCATTCATTCGAAAGTCATATCATACACCAATCCACAATACTCATGCGAAATAAAGTAAGAAAATAAATAAAAATAAAGGAGAATAAATAAAAAGGGTGCCCTCAGGTCTAACATCTTTAGTCGTCTCTCGGAAGTGCGCTACGCGGTTGTTGGAAGGGTTGATGCTCCGCAACACCTACGATTTACTGGTTCGTTGTTTTCCTTCGTTGCTTTGCTGTTTTGGGCTGCTGTTTTACTCTATTTCCCTGCTGTTTTCGTTATATTTTCTGGTCACTATTTGAGGTTGTTTAAGGGTATTTTGGCTTCCTATTTTTGCGGTTGTTTGAAGCTGTTTCTAGACTGGTTTCATGGTAATTGCTGGCAGTTCCTAAGGTGCAGTTTCAGTGGTTTTATGGCTGTTTCAGTGGTGATATTTGGTGGTCAGGGGCTATGTTCCAGGGGCAGTTTTCGATGGTCAGGGGCTATGTTCTAGGGGCAATTTTTGGTGGTCAGGGGCTGTGTTTTAGAGGGTGATGGGTTGTTGTTTTAGCGTGAAGCAAATGGGCTGATGTGAGGAGTGGTGTCTTATGTGAAAGAGGGCTGAATTGAAGGTGCTTTGTGCGTGAGTTGAGGGCTGAATTGAAGGTGCTTTGTGTGAACTGAGTGTGTTGTTTGTAGGGTCAGAGGCGTGAAAGGTTGTTGCAGTGGCGAGAGGGGTGTTAATGTGGACTGAGTGTGTTGTTGTTCATGGAGGGGGCTGTGCTAGTTTGTGTCTTTATCGAGTGGGTTGTGTAGTTGTTATTTTGTCGGTCCAATGGGCGGTGCAGAGAGAATGGCGTGAGGTGTGAAGCTTAGGACATGTGTCATTTGTTGTCAATGCGTGAATGAGAGGGGATGGAGAAGGCTATTAGGGTTTTTCGTGCTGTTTGGTGAGTGTATGCGTGAATGAGCTTGGATAATTTCTGTATGTTATGCGTGAATGTCCAGGGGTGTGAAGGGTTGGTTTAGTCTTCTTTTTATAGGCAAGGGTTGGGGTTATCCTTATGCGAATACAGATAGAATATTGTATAATTATGGGGATATTTAATTTGTGTATCATAAGGAAATGATCTCTTTAATTTAGGAAGGTAATTTGATTTAATTTGATTTTATTTTATTTAGTTTAGGAATGAGATTTAATTTAATTAGGAATGTGTTTTATGGAATTTGATTTGATTCTTTTAATTCGGGAATGTGATTTAATTCAATTTGATTTGATTTCCTTAATTTGGGAAGGTGATTTAATTGGATTACAACATGTGTTTAATGTGTGGATTTATTATTTTGGATGTGTTTTAATGGGCTTGGGCGTGACTTTGGTGTTTTTTAGTGGGCTCGGTGTGTGGCTTGGTGTATGTGGGCTCGGTGTGTGGCTTGTGGGGGTTTTGGGCCAAGGCTAACAATTAAAATAAAGGTTCAGTGAGCAAACCCAAATCTAGGCAAGTGAATTAAATCCAACAAGGTGTCAATTTCTGACTTTTCCCTTCCGACGTCCGTTTCCCGCGACTTCCACGACTTAAATGGTAGTGCCTCCATGTGAGACTGAAAATCGAGACTTATATGCAAAAATGCAGTGCCTACACTATGGCTTTCCAGCGGTAATTTCCTGGATTACTCGTGTATCTATTAAGCCTGATTACAACTTGAGCGATATGTAGTCATGTGCAATTTGTGAGATACATCAGACTTCCGATGATTCTCGATACTCTAATTGCGATACGATCGAACCAGTATTCTTTGACAAATGAAGAGTTAGGTCCACAAGAGTTCTAGCTACATTTAGATCTCCTTTGTTATATTTCTCAAGTATTTCTTCAACATAATGAGCTTGAGCTAATATATATCCCTCAGATTTTCTGGAAATTTTAATTCCAAGAATCATATTAGTCAATCTTAAATCTTTTATGTCAAATTTGATGGTCAATGTTTTCTTGATAGTCTGAATCATATCATGTTTGCCACCAATTATCAGCATATCGTCTACATATTGACATATCCTTTTTTAGTTGAGTTAGTGTATACACACTTATTACATTCATAGATTTTGAACCCACTTGACAACATTTCTTTGTCAAATTTCTTATGCCATTACTATGTGTTTATTTTCACCCGTACAAAGATCTTACAAGTTTGCACACCTTGTGTTCTTGTTTAGGGACATTGAAACCTTATGGCTGTTCCATATAAATCTCCTAATCTAATTCACCATTTAAGAATACCGTCTTAACTTCCATTTGATATATTTCAAGACCAAATAAAGTTGTTATGGCTATAAGCATTCTTATCAAAGTGATACGAATCACTTAATATGAACATTAGCAATAACTTAATTAAAGGAAATGATTTAATTGACAATGTAAAATAAAAACTATGAAAAATACGTAAGAATTATCAGTAGAGAAAAGTAGCAAAGCGTCGGGAATCCCTCTTGTATCATGTCCCTATATTTAGTAGTTGATTCCTTTTATTAATCAATTGAGGGTTTCATTTCCCATACCAATAATCGGAAGATATTTCAATTAAAACATATTAAATTCTAAAGCAATCGACGAATTACTTTTTCTATGTTAACAGCATACTATGTTATCATTATGACCTATCTAACGTCGACAATATACCCACAGGAAATATTGAAGCATAAGATTAACTCATTAAACAACAATACCAGTTACAACTGGGTTCCTCAATCACACATAGAAAAATCATGACTATTCCTATATGAAAATTAGTAAAACACAATCTCTGGATTATAATCAAAAGATAATAAAGAACAACAAGATACCAATTGTATTAAATAATAAAGATCGTTCAAGAATCAACAACATGAATATAAGAGTTAAATACAAGAGTTCATTCCTAGTTTTGCCTAGGAGATTAGTTCTTCATAGAAGAAAGAAACATAGCCTGGAAAGAACGGAGAAACATCATGTTTGGCCTGAAACTTCTTCTGTCTTCTCCTTCAATTATGTGTTTTCCACTCTTTGTTATGTATATTTCTCCCTTTTAGGATTTTGGACGAGCTTAGGTATATATAGGGAAGTCCTGAAGTCCTTGTACATGTAAAACACGACTAAACTAAGTTTCTAGGCATCTACCGGGCGCCACAACGTCGAAATTGGTGTCGCGGCACCCAACTCTTGGGAAACATGTATGCAACTTTGCTGATTGCGCGTCGCGACGCCAGAAAGTGGGCATCGCGACGCGCAGTAATTTTCTGAAATTCTGTTTCTGCATTTCTTCTCTTCCCGCGTGCTTCTGATGCATCTGTAAGGTCCCAAAAACACGTATAATTGCTCCAAGATCCATGTTTCATTGCTTTCTAATAACAAAACATAAAATGAACTACAATTAAGATTAAATACTCAATAATAAAGCAGAATTAGTGATGTTTAAAGTATATTTTCATGTACTTACCACTAGTGAATATGTATCAAAGTATTCAAGACCTTCTTTTTTTCTATAACTCTTTATAACAAGTCTTGCATTGTACTTATCTTTTGATCCATCCGTCTTCATCTTCCGCTTGAAAATCCATTTGTAGCCCAACGGCTTACAACCTGGAGGAAGATCAACTAACTCTCAAGTATGGTTTTGAAGAATTGAATCAATCTCACTGTTTATAGCCTCTTTCCACAAATGAGCTTTTGAAGAAAACATTACTAGTCTAAAGTTTTGAGTCTCATTTTCTAATAGGTATGTTAAAAAATCAGTTCCAAATGACTAAGACTTTATTGCTCTCTTGCTACGTCTAGGTTCATTTTCCTCAACATTTTCAAGTTCATTTGATTCTTGGTTAACTTGATCACTACTTGGAACAATGTCAATTGTTCTTTTGAGAGAATATGTTCTATATTTTTATTTATAATGAAATATCTCTTCAAAAATTACTCTGTTCTACATGTAGGTCTCTGACATACATGGTATCAAAGTGTGGAGGATCACAAAAAAAATCAATGCTATCATATAGTCAAAGGATCATATATGCTACCCGACTCGAGGAGATTCCTATAGACGATGGTGTGTACTTCCAACTATTAGGAAGCACCTGTAAGTCATTCAGTATTCGGTCCAACCAATACCCACACGTCTATACGAGCTTCCAAAGTTCATGGTACATAGGGTTAAACTATTGGAACTCTAATTCCAATATACGACATGTGCTAGTCTTCTAGGTTATATGAATTCGACTGTATTCCAACACCAATGATTGGAAATATTTACTTTAAGAATAGTTTACAATAGTAATACTTATCCCAAGTCGGACCACCTAGTGTCTGACATTACTACATGACTATTCTAAGGTCATTCTTAGCATATTTATACATCAATCTAATATGCATAATGACAATACCATTAATAAAGTTTGAAATGAAAATATAGTTATTATATTAATAAATAATAAAATATAATGTACAATATATTATTCGGATTGGCGTTACAAGCACCAATTCCAACAAACTCTCATTTGCTTAGTGCCAATCTGGATGGTACTGTAGTCTCATCTCCTCCACATATTTATTGAATAAATTAGGAGGTAAGGCCTTAGTAAGCCGGTCAACTATGTTGTCTTGTTCTTGAACCTTTAAGCCCATTATGTCTTTCTGTTCAATAATCTCTCTATTTACGCGATATTTCATTTCCACTTGTTTAGACTTGGAATGCGCTCCCGGCTCCTTAGCCTGCGCAGTGCCTCCGCTATTATCATAGTACAGTGGGATCAAATCCGTAATAATAGGCACAATGCTAAGTTCCGTGATAAAATTTATAATCCAAACAGCTTCTTTAGCAACTTCTGAAGCCGCTATAAATTCTGCCTCAGTGGTGGAATCAGATGTTGAGCCTTGCTTTGAACATCGCCAACTAACTGCACCGTCATTAAGGGTAAATATGTATCTGGATGTAGACTTTCTATCATCTGGATCTCCTAGAAATCGGAGTCTCCATATATGAGAAATTTATCTTTGGTACTCTTAAGATATTTCAGGATATATTTCACGATTGTCTAATGATCATTCCCCGGATCAGATTGACATCGGCTAGTCACACTAATGTCGAAACTGATATCAGGTCTTGACATAGCATATCATACATAATATTTCCAATACAATAAGAATATGTCAAGTTAGACATCCAAACTCTTTATTCCTCAGTTTGAGGTGTCATTTTCTTCGAAAGATTTATGTCGTATCGGAAAGGTATATTTGCTGCCTCACACTTAATAAAACCATATATTTCTAACATCTTATCTATGTACGTAGATTGCGACAATCCTATAAGCTTCTTAAATCTATCTCGGTAGAGCTTTATACCTAGAATATTGGAAGCTTCACCCATGTCTTTCATGGATAAGTTCTTGTAAATGTAGGCCTTCACACTTTACATCAATCATGTATCATTTCCAATGATAAAGATATAATCTACATACAAAACTAGGAAAACTATCATGCTCCCACTCACTTTCTTATAAAGACATGGTTCTTCCAAGTTCTTGATGAATCCAGATAATCTAATTATCTCATCAAAATTATGATTCCAGTTTTGAGATGCTTGTTTAAGTCCATAAATAGACTTCTGGAGCTTACAAACCAAGTTTGAAGTCTTACTGGATACGAAACCCTCTGGTTGTTTCATATAGATATCTTCCTCGAGGAATCCTTTTAGGAAAGCGATTTTCACATCCATCTGTCATATCTCATAGTCATGATATGTAGCATTAGCTAAAAGAATCCTAATGGATTTTAACATGAATACTGGTGAAAAATTTTCCTCATAGTCAATCTCAGGACATTGAGTGTAACATTTCACTACGAGCCAGACCTTAAAGGTTTACACATTTCCATTGGCCCTCGTTTCCTTTTATAAATCTATTTACAACCAATAGATTCAACTCATTCAGGAAGTTCAACTAACTCTCAGACTTGATTTTCATGTATAGAATCCATCTCAGACTTCACGGCTTCCTGCCATTTTCCCGAATCGATATCCAATATCGTTTCTTTATACGTAGTCAGATCTGTTTCCTCTAAAAGGAAAACATCAAGGCTCATATCAGATATTAAAAAAAATCTCACAGGAAACCTTGATATTCTATTCGACTTACGTAGAACTGTGTTATAGATCCTTCACCTAATTAGATCTCTGATTCCATCTCATATTCCAGATCAAACTCATCAAGTTCAAATTTTCTACAATCCACACTTCATCTCAAAAATTAATTTTCAAGAAAAGTGGCAAAACGAACAACGATTACTTTTCGTTGCTCGGAATCATAGAATTAATATCCCAAAGAATTTTTAGGATTTCCAACGAACCTGTACTTATACCCCATGGGCACTAGTTTATACCATTGCGCAACTCTAACATGTGCAGAACAATCCCAAATCTTTAAATATCTCAGACTTGGATTTCTACCGAACCATATCAGATATGGGGTCGTAGAAACAGCTTTCGAATGATCTATGTTAATTATGTGGGCAACAGCAAAATGTAACCCCAATGATAATATAGAAGATCTATATAACTTATCATAGATCACAATATCCAATAAAGTAGATTTCTCCGCTCAGACACATCATTATGTTGAGGAGTTCTTGGTGGTCTATATTGAGCGAGAATCTCATTCTCCCTTAAATAATTTCTAAATTCATCGCTCATGAATTCACTACATCGATCTGATCGAAGGCATTTGTTGAATTTCCTGGTTTGTTTTTCTATTTCGTTTCAGAATATTTTGAATTTTTCAAATGTTTCCAATTTATGTCTCATCAAATAGACATATCCATATCTTGACTGAATATCCGTGAAAGTCACGAAGTATATTGAACCATCATGAGCGACATGACTTAACAGACCACACACATCATTGTGTATTAGCTCCAATAAATCTTCAGTACAGTGTCCAATACCAAGAAATGGGGCCTTTGTCATTTTCTCTTGGATACATGACTCATAAATTGGATAAGGATCTAAAGTAAGATCTTCAATCAAATCATCCTTAACCAATTTAGATAGAGGTCTAACACCTATGTGGCCCAATCTCATATGCCATAATTCAATATTATTTATTTCAGATCTTTTACTTGTATTTTCCTCTACATTAAAGACATCCCTATATGTTTCCAAAACATAATGACCGTTAGATAAAGAACATTCACATATCAAATAGTTGTCTTTATCATATAAACATAAATCACCATCTTTAATGTTTATTTTATATCCCATTTTATCCAATATCAGAATATTATTTGTCTGATAAGAGAGGGTACATAATAACAGTCATGTAAAATTAATTTACATTCATCAGAGAGATATAAAACAACTGTCTCGCCATTGCTAACTCTAAGCTGGATCTTTTTTTCAGCCTTCTTTTAACCCTCATGACCTACATGGAGTTGCAAATATGAGTGGGATTGCCGGTGTCTAACACCTATATGTTATTTGCATCTAAGGCTAATGAGATTAGGAAAAATACAAAGCGTAACTGAGGGTTATGCATTTCCTTTTAGCTCTAGACAACCTTTCTTCCAGTGTCCAAACTTCTTGCAGTATATACATACATCATAAACTACGTGCGGTCTTGTAGTCTTGTACTTTTTAGAGTTTTTCTTTGTCCGCCTTGCGTAACATGTTATGAAGTTCTTCATAACTGACTTGCATCGAATGCATATGAAATTTTAACACAAAGACAACATAAGTACCAGACAAAGAAGACATAATAAAATTTTGGCTTAGCCGTTCATCGATCACAATGTCCTGTCGTTCCAAATATCGGATCTGATCGATCATGTTCAAAACATGAATACTAACCTCTCATCCATCTTTGGGCATAGCATGGAACAATTCCTTAGACCTCCTATATATTTCAATTTCTTGATTTGTTTCGAACAACCTCTTGAGTATTCTCGTAATGCTTCAAGCATTAGGTACCTCTATGTACTGTCTGAGCAAATCCGGAACCATATATCCTAAAATGTAGGATTTCACCCATAGGTTATCATCCTTCCATTTTTCAAAAGTCTCTCACTCTTCAGGAGTGGAATCATGATCGATTTCAACAGGCAATTGATTGATCGTCACATAGCTCAACTTTTCGAGCTCCAAGACCAGGCATATGTTCATTTCCCATTCAAAATAGTTCTTCGAGAGTGGAATCAGGATCGATTTTATTTTTTAAAATCTTAAAAACATTTTAAAATCACCCAAAATAATTTTTAATTTCAAAACCAACTATAACACATGTTATAAAACAAACATATATATATATATATATATATATATATATATTCTAAATATATATGTACATTTATTTAAAATAAATAACAAATCAAAATAGAATCCCATAATGAAATGATTCATGAACAACTCTAGGTCACCCAAAGGTGGTCAAGTGATTCTAGAATGGTAGCCTTAGCTTCAACCTATTATCTAGAGTTCCAACCTATTATCTAGAGTTCCAAACTCTAATTTTATGTATTTGTCTAACATAAACATTTTGACCCAATTACAAGCATATTGTGTTTATACTTCCAAAGCATCCTAACACGATTCATTAGCCAAATTTCAACTTTAAGCTATGTTAATATGCATCCATACATAATTTATCACTATATGTCACACTAATGAAGAACATAGCTTATGAGAAGATTAAACATTACCTAGTAAGCTTGACACAAAGATCCAATCTCTTTCTCCTTTGTTGAAATGGTTGGAAAACTTTCAAAGTTTAGCAAGCTTGACTCCAAGATCCAATCTTGATTCCAATGCCAGCAAGCTTCACTCCAAGATCCAATCTTGATTTCTCCTTGTTGAAATGGTTAGAGATCTTCCAAAGCTTCTCTGAACACTTCTCTAACTTAGGCTAACTTCTCTAGGAATTGCTTGTTTTAGCTTTCTTAAACTTGATTAAAACATTTGTTCAAACTTGCTATTCATAGCAAAACTTAGGCAATTTTTAATTAATAAAAGTTTTAATCAACTTTATGTGGGCTTAATCTAATTTTTCCAAATATGTATAATTAGGTGTGACTAATCACCTTTGTCTACCATTTTTATTTAATCCAATTAAATCAAGACAACGTTTAATTAATGGATTAGTTACATGTATACCACTTTGATTTAATCCAATTAAATCAAGCCAAATACACCTATAATTACATATTTGCAATTACCAAAATATCCTCAAATGGTAGAGATATTTAGGAAATTACGACAAAGTCCTTGTGTAATTTTGGATTAATCCAATTAGGTCAAAGTAAATAATCAATGTTATCCAATAACACTTAATTATCTTAGTTGATAATTTTATTATCGAATATTATTTATTATCAAAAATTATCGGCTAGCCAAGTGCTCAATGAGTACACTTCATATTGTGGGACTCTCTAAGTCTAGATGTGTTCGTCATATAAGCCTAGCTAATATGTACGCAATTCAACCACCCCTGAGTTCGCGGAAAACACGAACGACCTTTCTGAACAATATAAGTCGAGGTCATCACATATGTTTAACAATCCTTTCGTCGTAGGCTATCCGAGTTGTTCTTAGGAAAAATGGAATACACCGTCAAGTTTCTGAGGCGCACATCTCATGTTGACATGTCCACGATTCTTTACAATTAATGTGATCCATCTTAGGTGATTGGCTTTGGCCAAAGTCTTAAGAATCGTGACTTATTCACATGGATATCTAAACCCCTCATGGTACACCGACAAATCCTATCTTGATACGCACTTGATTAACGAGTGCATCGGTCTACACCAAAAGAACATCTAGAGGTCAGATCATGAAAGGTTTCTGACATACATGACATCTAATAGTGGTTGATCTCACAGAAAATCAATGATATCTTATAGTAAAAAATATCACACATGCTACTCGACTCAAGGAGATTCCTATTGACGGTGGTGTGTACTTCCAACTATTAGGAGGTTGGACAATTATGACCCATAGCATCACTATTTGTACAGAACATGGTGTTGTTGTACAACTTAACTATGTGACAAAGGAAATTGCTCTTTTATCATTTGTAATTAGATTACCGGGATATATAAATGATAAAAGTCTATATAATTAGTTCCAGATTGATAAGATATGAGACAGTATCAATCCATGAAGGTTTAATCATTAAAACATCCCTAGTCGGAGTATTATCGAGATTGGACATCGATAATGCGGAATAGACTAGTATTACACTTGTGCGCGTTGTGGGAGCATAACGGCATAATTCTCATATATTTAAGTATTGGATACTTATGCAAGTGTAATAGAAGGTTGTGTTTACCGATGGTACGGGAACAGCTTTGCTCTGGATAGACCCCTTGGAATTCCATTGGTAGTATGACTATGTGTCTATAAAAGTCCGAATTAGGGTAGGTGTATTTGGTCTTAACCTGAGACTTGCACCGCTAATACTTGCGACAATCAATATACTTTGGTTTTGGTCGTCCAGGGCTTTAACAGGTTATGTGTACGCCTCTTCTGGGTATATTGAGAATTGTAGTGTATTGGGTGTGATGTCAAGATGGAAGTATCACTCCAGTCATAGTGGAGATGATGGTCACGTAGGATACGGAACTGGTGCTCTTATATGATGCAGCTATCAGGTTAATATAACAAGGTCATAGTTATCCGATTATAGAGACTAGTTACTAGAGATCCGATATGTGCTTCGTACGGGGCAGACACAATTCCAGCCTCAGGCCTTGCAAGTGACATCCGATACTGGATCGCAATACGCAATACTATGTATACTACGCCTGATATAGATTACATATTCCTTTAAGAATATTTCAGGAGAATTGGGTAGGCACGGTGCTTTGCTAGAAGCCAACCATGTCTTGTAAATCGGTAAAAACGTAGTACTAGGTACGTACGTGTTCGGATAGTCCGACGACCGGATTTACTACCAACATATCTGGGGATCTCATGGGTCGCTTCCCGAAGATTCACCGATGACGTATGACTCGCACATAATTAATCTGGGATTAATTATTAGAGAGAGAAAATTAATCTAGGATTAATTACGGAGATATTTTATCTGGGATAAAATATTATTTAAAGAGAGAGAACGATTAATTTGGAATTAATCGATAAAATAATATAATCGATATATTATACGAAATTAGATTTCGACGCGGAATTAAAATTGGATTTTAATTCGGGCGAACGAGTTAATTTAGAATTAATTCGCTAGCGACGTGAATAGTAATTTTTCTAGGCATAATTATTTAATTAAATTTGATTTAATTACGTCGCAACGGAAAATTCGTTAATTCAGAATTACCGAACCCGAGCCCGGGAGTGTTTGCGGGCCCACTAGCATTTCGAATTGAGTGGGGCCCACAATTCACATCATGCGTCACATCACTAGTCAACTTTATCACTTTAATGTGATGGAAGTTGTTGGTTGATGGTTGAGTGCAAAACACTCAAATGTGATGGTTTGAATGACTAATACCATTTATTTAATTTTTGGTATATCATTTTTGAATTGATTTTTGAAATAAATTCAACCAACACAACTCATCTTCTCTTCTCTCCTATCCATCCTCACGGCACTTGGTGCCTTTTCTCTCAAAATTTCCTCTCAATGCCGAGAGCAACAATGAGCAAAGGAAAAAATTTGTGGCATATTTTTCCAAGATGCTAGCACATCCAAGGAGTCTTACAAAGATGATAGGGAAACCTATTCATGAGCATGGAATCCATTCTCAAAGCTTGGAGCTTGAAGATCAAACATGGAGCATAAAAGAGAAGCATGGCCGAGAGCTTCAAGGAAGGAGCCGGAAAATTTTTATGTTCATCGCATCGCAAATCCGATCAAAGTGAGTATTCCGCAACTTTACTTTGTTGTATTCGCACTTTTAATAGCTTAATTTGATCTTGGTTTGACCTATAAAACCCAACAATGGTATCAGAGCCTTGTTTAAGCATGAATTTAATTTAGGGTAAAATTGATTTGAGCATGTTTTGATGAAATTGTTTGATTGAGTATGCTTGAATGATGATAACATAGTGTTATGCATGATTAATTTGATGAAAATTGAATTGGATCAATTTTTCCCTAATTTTTGGGCTTGGCCGAAAGTTGAGTGCCCTAATGTCATGGTAATTTTTTATTTTTTGAATCATTGGATGAGTTTGAAAGACTTGGGAAATGTTGATTTGAGATTCAATTGGATTAAAATCAGAATTGGACAATAAACCCTAAATTGTCGTGACCAATTAGCATGAAAATGAGATGATTTTTGATTCAATAATGTTGGACATGTGTTGATGATGATTAACATGATTAATTAAGTAAATTGATATTTTGGAAATGTTAATTTGAGTAGTTAATTGTGGCTAATACACTTTAGTTAATTGAATTGTGAAATTTGGAATTTTGGAATTTAATTATTTGGGCTAAATTTGGAATTGGGCTTATAAAGTTGTATTTGGGCTTAATGGGCTTGGTTGGGCCAAGTTTGGTTTAGGTTAATTGGTTGGATCCAATTGGGCCCAAAATCATATCCATAAAGTCCATATATAATATAATGGACCTTTAAAATTTTAATTGGGCCTAATGGGCCTAAATTGATTTTTGGCAAAAGGGTGATTCCTTATTGGGCTTTGGTTTCCAAAGTCTATGCCTTATAAATTAATTGAAAGCCCATTGGACTTTAATTAAATTGACATTGGATGTTAATTGGGCTTTGAGACCCGTAATCATTAGATTTAGAATCTAAGTCGTAAAGGCACATTAAAAAGGTGTTATTATTTAATTTAGAATTAAATAAAGAATTAGTATTAATACAAATTAAATTGGATTTAATATTGTAGTTTGATATAATTCAAGAATTCGTACTTTGAGTACTTATTCTTAAAACGAGTCGGACTCGCGCAAATCAAATCGTTGTTTGAACATTGGATGGTCATTAATTTCAGATTAATTAATTGGATTAGATTGATTGATAACATGCTTTGTGATGAGTGGTATTTATACCACTATTTCCCACTCATTTAACCTAATGTTTTGTATTGTTTCTCGAGATTTATGAACGTTTTGATGTGTTTTGTTGTTATTTTGCAGATAAATAAAGTTTGGACAGCACTGGAGGCAATTTGGGACAAAACCGGACAAAAATGCACCAACTGGGATTTTTATGTCTTATCCGCGTCGCGCCGCTCAAAGCTTGGCGTCGCGACGCCCAGCCGTGCGCCGGTCTGCTAAAATGCGCCATGGTCAATGGGTCAACAATCTGAAAAGTTGAATTTGCTAAAATGCGCCTCTGCCACGTGTCACCATCACAGAAGACGTGCTAACGTGCGCCTGCCAAGTGTCATCATCCTACGGCGCCGACAATCATCATCTACGCTATGTGCGCCATGCCACGTGTCGACATCTCAATAATTTGCTAAAATGCGCCCATGCCACGTGTCAAGATCAGACGTTGCCGACAATCTCACATCATGATGACGTAAGCGCTGACGTCATGAACAGTGCCACGTCATCGGATAAGGATCTGATCTTAGCCGCCTTGCCACGTGTCAAGCTGTTATTGAGCCACGTTGAACTGTAGCCCGCGTCGCGACGCTAAGGCTTTAGCGTCGCGACGCCCAACCGCCATCCGCGCCTATAAATAGAGCGCGATGGTTCAGTTTTTGTTGTACCATTTCCTCTCCCAAATCCTATGTAATTAGGGAGTTTCTCTCTCTCTAAGTTCTTTTTATCTAGTTTTTGTAATTTTTAACTAAGTTCTGTAATAATAATAATTTACTTTCTTTATTTTACAGTTTTTACTACTCATTATGAGGAGGTAACTTCCCTCTGTTAAGGTAAAAGGTAATTCTTTTACTATTACTTCTTAGATTATTCTCCCATAATTATAATATATTCAAGTTTTAAATTGACTTAATCAGGATACCGCCAGATTGGTCGGTGGGTAATAAAATTCATATTCCGCCTTTATGGCTGGTATAATTTAAGTTCCGCCTTTATGGCTGGTTTATTTTCATTCCGCCTATATGGCTGGTTATTTTGATGTTCCGCCTTTATGGCTGGTTATTTTTAAAATGATTCCGCCTTTATGGCTGGTTGTTTTTAAACTAATTAAATCAAAATACCGCCTATATGGCTGGATGAAAATGTTTTGCAAAGCTTATATTATATTATGGGAGAAATCTAATTAGTATTATATAGTAGAAGTAATTCCTTTTTACTTAGCAATTTTATTTTAATTTACTTTCAGCAGTTATTTTACTACATTTACTTTATGCAATTTTATTTTAAGTCTTTTAAGTTTTTAGCCCTAGTTATGTGTCATAGCTAAATTAGTTATCTAGGGTTGTGATGAATTTCAATTAAACTGGTTTATAAGGGTTAGATTATAGTTTGGGTAATTTAAAGATTTATTTATTGAGTCTTAATCTTAATGCTCTTTAATTAACTGGCCATTAATTAAATTGATTAGGTAAACTTAAAATGAACTAGACATAGGGATTTTAAGTTTAAGACCTTAGACTCAATAGCCCACGATCTTCCTTGAGGATAGATAACCCTTTAATAGATTTCCTTACAGGATAGGAATATACCTGTAGGGCGGGGGTAGCCATAATTGGAACTTAGACTTAATGAATCCAGGTAATGTGGTTGACATAGGAATATGGTTCAATTGGGTTATACTGGGTATTTGTAATTGACCATCGGAAGAGGCTTTTACATAAGTTAGTGTTCCAGGTTAATTGATATTGATATTTTACCCAACTATAAGATAACTACTTCATCTTTTAAATAATATTGAAATAAATCACAACCCTGGATAGTTTTTAATATTGAATTTCTTTAAAATCTACTTTTAAGCAATTTTAGTTATTTGTCTTTAAATTTAGAATCGTCGCCATCCCAAATCAATCAAACAACTTGTTAGATACTGGTAATCATTTGGCCAATAAATTGATAACAAAAAGGTTTTAAGTCCTCGTGGGATCGATACTTTTTATACTACTTGAACGATACGTACGCTTGCGTTATACGTGTGTGTTTACGCCGGTCAAGTTTTTGGCGCCGTTGCCGGGGACTTAGTTATCTTTTATTATTAGTTTACGGGTTAGATTTGTTACTTGTATCTAATTTTTCTTTTTACTTATTATTTTTGTTTTATTGTGTTTCAGGTTCTCAGACACTTCATGAGACGAACTAGAAGCTTTGAATTCCGACCGCTTGACCCAGAAATTGAAAGAACTATCAGACAATTGAGAAGGGAAAGGCGAGAAGGCCAAGAAGCTTTAGTCAACATGGAACCTGAACCTTTGGAGGTTGCACCACCAATTCCCATTCGAGACAGAACCATTCCGGTGGTAGATGGCCTCATTTCGTGTATTGTACTTCCTCCTTTACCAGCAAATGCAGGTGACATCAAAACTTGCATTCAGATGATTCAGCAAACAGTTCAGTTTGGGGGAAATGCAATTGAAGATCCTAATGCCCACATCAGCAACTTCCTGGAAGTCTGCGGCACGTTCAATTACAACCGAGGAGCTGAAGAAGCTATGAGGTTGAGAGTTTTCCCATATTCCCTGAAAGACAGAGCAAAAGCATGGCTACATTCACTACCAGCAGGATCAATCACAACCTGGAACACTCTTGCTACAAAATTCCTTGCAAAATACTTTCCACCAGCCAGAACTGCAAAGTTGAGGAATGACATCACATCCTTTGTGCAGCAAGATTCAGAATCTTTGTACGAAGCTTGGGAGAGATACAAAGATTTGCTCCGGAAATGTCCTCACCATGAAATTCCAAAATGGCTTCATGTCCAGACTTTCTACAATGGACTTTCTGGACTGATGAGAACCACAATCGATGCTGCTGCTGGAGGAGCTTTAATGGCAAAATGAGAAGATCAAGTCTGGGACCTAATTGAAGAAATGGCCAACAACAACTCCTTGTGGCCAACAGAAAGAAGTCTGATTCAAAGAATTGCAGGAATATATGAAGTTGGAGCTAATACAGCAGTCAACACCAAGCTGGACCAGATATGTAAATTTATGGAGACTCTCAACACTCAAAGCACCACTGGATCCACAAGTTCACCATATGGAGGAGCACCAGAACCACACCAATTTGAAGAAACGGTGAATTATGTCAACAATTTCAACAGACAGGGGAACAATCCATATTCCAATACCTACAACCCAGGGTGGAGGAATCATCATAACTTTTCTTGGAGCAACAATTCAGGACAGAAGAACTATCCACCACCTGGATTCCAGCAACAGAATAAAGGCCAGGAGCAAACAATTGAACCAGTGATGGCAGACATGCTAGCTCAATTAAAGAGATATGAAGCCATGATTCAGAGCCAATCAGCTTCCATCAAAGCACTGGAGAATCAAATCGGACAACTGGCCAACGCTCAGAGTTACAGACCACCAGGCAATCTTCCCAGCAACACAGAACCAAATCCAAGGAACCGAGGGAAGGAGCAATGTCAAGCCATTACCTTAAAGAGCGGTACTGAGATCAACAAAGATGTTGGAGTCCAGATATCTCAAGAAGAAGTTCCAAAAGAAACCGAGAAACAGATGGAGGAAAAAGAAGCAAAAGAAAAAGAAGCAAAGGAAAAAAGTACCAGAACAGATCACTCCACCTCCACCTTTTCCTCAGCGTCTTCAGAAAAGCAAAATGGACAAGCAGTTTGCTCGTTTCTTGGAGATTTTCAAAAAGCTGCACATCAACATACCATTTGCAGAAGCCTTGGAACAAATGCCCAGTTATGTCAAATTCATGAAAGACATTACTTTCACGAAAACGGAGATTGGGAGACTATGAAACAGTAGCTTTGACAGAGGAATGCAGCGCCATCATCAGAAGAAAACTTCCCCCGAAGTTGAAAGATCCTGGCAGTTTCACAGTTCCTTGCACCATTGGAGAACATTACATTGGTAAGGCTTTATGTGATTTAGGTGCCAGTGTTAATTTAATGCCTTTTTCTATTTACAGGAAATTGCAAATTGGAGAAGCAATGCCTACCTCAGTATCTTTGCAACTTGCTGATCGAACACTCGCATTTCCGAGAGGAGTCGTGGAAAATGTGCTGGTTAAAGTTGACAAACTCATCCTTCCAGCTGACTTCATCATCCTTGACATGGAAGAAGACAAAGAAGTACCTATCATTCTTGGGAGACCATTTTTGGCTACAGGTAAAACTGTAATTGATGTGCAAAAAGGAGAACTAACAATGAAAGTGCAGGACCAAGAAGTGACCTTTAATGTTTTCCAAGCCATGAAATTTCCAAGCGATGAAAAGGAAGAAGAAGAATGCTTCAGAATTGATGTTGTTGATAAAATTGTTCAGAATACTGAGTCAAATTCCACAGATACACTTGAAGCTTGCATCACCAACATGACTGACAGCGAGCTAGATGCTGAAATCTTGCAATGTATCAACTACCTTGACAAACCATTCCGATTCAAAGTAACACCACCAGTTGAAAGCTTGGAACTGCCAAAGAAAGATCGAATCAAACATTCGATTGAAGAACCACCGCAGTTGGAACTAAAGTTACTGCCGAGCCATCTCAGGTATGCATTTCTTGGAAACTCTTCTGAATTACCTGTTATTATTTCTTCTTCACTAACATTGGAGCAGAAGAAAAACAAACTACTAAGAGTGTTACGAGAACACAAAAGAGCCATTGGCTGGACTATAGCAGACATTCGAGGCATTAGTCCATCATTTTGCATGCACAAGATTCTGATGAATGATGAATACAAACCAACAGTGGAGCATCAACGGAGACTCAATCCAATCATGAAGGAAGTCGTGAAGAAAGAAATCATCAATGGTTTGGATGTTGGATGCTGGCATCATTTACCCAATTCAGACAGTACTTGGGTAAGTCCTATGCAATGTGTACCAAAGAAAGGAGGAATTACTGTTGTCACCAATGAAAAGAACGAGCTGATTCCAACAAGAACGGTGACTGGATGGAGAGTATGTATGGATTACAGGAAGCTGAACAAAGCCACGAGAAAAGACCATTTTTCGCTGCCATTCATTGACCAGATGTTAGATAGACTGGCAGGACATGAGTTCTATTGCTTTCTTGACGGATATTCAGGGTACAATCAGATTGCCATCGCACCAGAAGACCAGGAGAAAACTACTTTTACATGTCCCTATGGTACTTTTGCTTTCCGCAGGATGCCATTTGGATTATGTAATGCCCCTGCCACTTTTCAGCGTTGCATGATGGCCATCTTTTCAGATATGCTGGAGCAGAGTATGGAGGTTTTTATGGATGATTTTTCTGTGTTTGGAGATTCTTTTGACCATTGTTTGAAAAATTTGGAACAGGTATTACAAAGGGCGAAGAAGATACAAACCTGGTACTCTTGGGAGAGAAATGCCATTTCATGGTACATGAAGGTATTGTTCTTGGACACCGGATTTCACAAAAGGAATAATCGAGGAGATAAAGCAAAGATAGAGACAATTGAGAAACTACCTCCACCAACATCTGTAAAAGGGATTCGGAGTTTTCTTGGACATGCAGGTTTTTACAGGAGATTTATCAAAGACTTTTCCAAGATTGCCAAACCTCTTTGCAATCTTCTGGAAAAGGATGTGCCTTTCAACTTCACCAAAGAATGCCAGGAAGCTTTCGAGATCTTAAAACAGAAGTTGATTTCTGCCCCCATCATTGTAGCACCAGATTGGACCCTTCCATTTGAGGTAATGTGTGATGCTAGTGATTTTGCTGTAGGTGCGGTTTTGGGACAACGCAAAGCAAAGATTTTCCACACCATTTACTACTCCAGCAGAGCAGAACTCTGAATGAAGCTCAACTCAACTACACAACCACTGAAAAGGAGTTGCTAGCAGTTGTGTTACGCTTTTGACAAATTCCGCTCCTATCTGCTGGGTCCCAAAGTGGTGGTTTACACAGATCATTCAGCCATCAAATACCTGATCACAAAGAAAGATGCCAAACCCAGATTAATCGTTGGATACTTCTTTTGCAAGAATTCGACGTAGAGATTCGAGACAGGAAAGGAACAGAAAACCAGGTGGCAGATCACTTATCGAGGCTGGAAAATGGAGAAACACTGACAAAGAACTGATAATCAAAGAAACTTTTCCAGATGAACAACTGTTTTCCATAAAACAACAGGAAGTCCCTTGGTATGCTGACTATGTTAATTATATTGTAACAGGAAAATGGCCGTTGGAATGGACAACTCAGCAACGGAAGAAGTTTTTCAAAGAAGTCAAGCACTATGTCTGGGATGAACCGTACCTGTTTAAAACAGCTGTGCTGATCAATTACTGAGACGGTGTGTTCCACATGAGGAAGTCAACAGTGTTTGGCAACACTGTCATTCATCACCATACGGCGGACACTTCAGTGGAAACAAAACTGCAGCCAAAGTCCTTCAATCAGGTTTGTTCGGCCCACACTTTTAAAGATGCTTATCTTTTTGCTTTTCAATGTGACAGGTGCCAGAGAACGGGGAATATTTCAAGGAGAAACGAAGGACCGTTGCAAAATATTCTGGAAGTGGAAATATTCGATGTATTGGGGTATTGATTTCATGGGACCCTTTGTTCCATCATTGGGAACCTGTACATTTTGTTGCTGTAGATTACGTCTCCAAATGGGGTGAGGCAATTGCACTGCCATCCAAAGATTCCAAAGTGGTGATCAAATTCCTGAAAAAGAACATTTTCACTCGGTTTGGAACACCTCGAGCAATCATCAGCGATGGTGGCTCTCATTTCTGCAACAAATACTTCGATGCACTCGTATCCAAATATGGAGTTACTCACAAAGTTGCCACTGCTTACCATCCACAGTCAAATGGACAGGTTGAGGTTTCAAACATGGAGATCAAAAGAATCCTAGAAAGGACCGTTGGATCAACAAGGAGGGACTGGTCTACAAAACTAGATGATGCATTATGGGCCTACCGAACAGCTTACAAGAACCCATTGGTATGTCTCCATATCAATTGGTGTTTGGGAAAGCATACCATCTGCCAGTTGAGCTTGAACACAAGGCGTATTGGGCACTGAAGAAGTTGAATCTTGACTCACAAGCTGCAGGAGAGAAAAGACTTCACCAACTCAATGAATTGGAGGAATTTCGCCTACAGGCTTATGACAATGCCAAATTATACAAAGAAAAGACCAAAAAATGGCATGACCGAAAAATAGTGCACAGACAGTTAGAACCAAGGCAGCATGTGTTGTTGTACAACTCGAGATTAAAACTTTTCCCTGGAAAGCTGAAATCTAGGTGGTCAGGACCATTTGTGATCACTCAGGTTTTACCATATGGAGCTGTTGAGTTACTGGATCCCAAAACCAACAACACATTCAAAGTTAACAGTCAGCGGTCAAGCACTACTGGGGGGAGAATCATTGGAGCGATAAAAAGAAAGTGTCACACTTTCAATCCAGCATAAACGTTCAGGAAGTCATCTAGTCTAGATGACGACTTTAAACTTAGCGCTCGCAGGGAGGCAACCCATGCAATTTTTGTATATATTGTGATTTAGTGTGATTTAATTTTGTGTGTTTAGTTTTTGCAGATTAAGTCATTTCAAGATGGAAGAAGCTCTCTCAAATCTTCACAAGCAATTTCCTTCTCTCCCTCAAAAATCTCTCATGAAAGTCTACAAAGCTCGCTTGGAACGAATGAGGTTACTGATGATCCATGGTGGTGCCCAATGATATTCGTTGGGTAATTGAAGCCACGAGTCCGATTGGCAGTGTGAGTCTTCTGACTCTTTTATTTCATTCAACATTGCCTGGTTTTGGAAGAAACACCTATGCAAAGAAACGAAGAGCTAAACAAATGGGTGTTTGTTACAAATGTGCACGTTGGAATTGCAACACTCGTTGTCGTTCTTTAGGAATGGTGTCTGTTAATCGCGAAGACAAAATTAAATTCATTAGGGATGGCTTGAGTAAGGAGTCTTTAGATGATATATCTTCGACTCTTGAGACGCATCCCAGTGGATATGTTCACATAGAATTTCGCAGATTACATACACAATTTCAAAAAGAAAGTCAACAGTTAAGTTTTGGGAATCTGACTAAAAAAGACCATGTTTGCCAATTTATAAGAAAATTGGATGGGAAGCTTGTCCCTGACACATAGACGTTAATCAAGCTGTAGATTTTTGTACATATTTTATCTCTTTGTCTTTTTCTAATAATTGTGATTTGTTTTGTTGTTTTCTTTTATTTTCTCCGACAGGATCCAGATCTTGTTGACTATCACGATCTATTTTACTATTTTGCTACTAATCGTCATTTGGAAGATACTTGTGCTATTTTTACTCACCCTTTTCAGGTATTATAAATTCAACTCATCATTTCACCTTTGAAGTCATCCAGAGTCAAGAAAGAAAAACATAAAAATGGAAGCCACTTCAAGAAGACGAGTTGAAAACATTTGTGTGTTTTGCGGTAGTACTGTTGGTACTAAACCACAATACATAGAAGCAGCACGGGAATTGGGTCGAGTTTTAGCCGCAAGAAATATGCACCTAATATATGGCGGAGGAAATCTCGGACTTATGGGGATCGTTTCAAAAGCCGTACAAGAAGGAGGCAGTCACGTTTTGGGAATCGTCCCAAAACCCTTGGCAGAGGCAAATCTTATTGGATCATCAAACGGAGAGGAACTGATCGTATCAGGTATGTCTGAACGTTTAGTAGAAATGATTAACCGTGCTGATGCTTTTATTGCTTTGCCAGGTGGATTGGGTACATTGGAGGAAATTTTTATTGTACTATCTTGGGCGAACCTGAACATACACCAGAAACCAATTGGTTTGCTCAACGTTGATGGATTTTATGATTTTCTTTGTGTGTTTCTTGATGATGCTCGGAGAAATGGGTTCGTGTCAAAACCTATGAAAGACCTCCTCTTCACTGCCAGACTTGCTCCGGATCTAATAAACCAACTCATAGCCCATGAACCACAAGTTGACCCTATCCTATCAAAGATAAATTGGTCTGAGGACGATCGTGGTAAGAGGCGTCGAATTAATCTGGATCTTAACCTTTAATTTCCAGTAGATTTCAGCTAACCAGGTATAACCTTCTAACTCTCCTTTTACTGTTTAAGACATTGGGGACAATGTCTCATTTAGGTTTGGGGGAGGGATTTAGTTGATTAGTACCTTGTTTTTAGTTTGTATGTTGTTTTTATTTTTAGTCCAAAATTTTTCGAAAAATACAAAAAAAATTGAAAAATTTTCAAAAATTACAAAAATATTTTGCATTTTCGTATTTCTGTTTTGACTAAAAAGGTGAAATTGGTGAGAGGTAGCTGAGTAAGGAGTTTTCACTCCTGATACGTATCTCAAACCATTTATTTCAAAACAAGTTAATTTTTGTTTATTTCCTTTTAAATTATTTAATTTGTGAATTCTCCATAAATCTGACTAAAATGAATCTTCATATGTTCAGTTGACAGGTATTATGAACTTACATGGAACATACAGTCGTGAGCTAAAATTGAAAAGTTTGTAATATTCCGTGCTATAGTTTAATTAGAGGAAGCATCTCTACATAGTGATGGAGTAAAAAAAAAAAAAAAAAATCTGATTTACAAAAATAAAGTATCTAAGATCCGGGTTATTAAGTCTGTAAGGGTGTTTTAACACCTAGTGCCCTAAAACCAACTGGTTTGGGAGTCACTGGCCCAAAGCTCGCTACATGGATCAAAGATGCTGCAAAAATATAAATATCTGAAGTCTGAGTAATTAAGTTCGTAGGGGTGTCTTAACACCTGGTGCCCTAAAACCAACTGGTTTGGGAGTCACCGACCCAAAGCTCGCTACATAGACGAAAGGTATTGTATATAAATAAAAAATAGAAAAAAAAAATCAAAGAAAAAATCAGAAAAATCAAAAAATTATTCCATTGCTACAAAAAAGGTGTGAAATCTGATAGAACTTTAGGACAAAAATATTACTCTCTTATCAACTGCACTTATGACTGTTGTGGGAAAAATGAGTTGATTAATATTTTGTTGGCTGTGTATATGGAGAATGGTAAAAATAATCGGAGAATTTACTTATTCGGTAATTTAGAAAGAAACAAAACAACTAGTAACTTGGAGTAGAATTTTCACCTGATTAGTCACTAACTTTCTTTATTCTCTTTTCGCTTGTCTTTTTGCTTTTGTGTGCATTAGTTTTACTACCTTTTTACTTTTGTAAAATGTTTGTGGGTATCATTGCTGTAAACCCTCACGAGACTACAACTCGTCCACTAGGGACACCTAGGGGTTTAAAGGCTTGTTGCATACGCTAAATGCAACCGTGATCCCTACGAAAGTGGCTTAGTTAAAGTTTATTTTCTGGTTATTTTATTTTCTGTTTTGCTCGAGGACTAGCAAAATGTTAGGTTTGGGGGTGTGATGAGTGGTATTTATACCACTATTTCCCACTCATTTAACCTAATGTTTTGTATTGTTTCTCGAGATTTATGAACGTTTTGATGTGTTTTGTTGTTATTTTGCAGATAAATAAAGTTTGGACAGCACTGGAGGCAATTTGGGACAAAACCGGACAAAAATGCACCAACTGGGATTTTTATGTCTTATCCGCGTCGCGCCGCTCAAAGCTTTGGCGTCGCGACGCCCAGCGTGCGCCGGTTCTGCTAAAATGCGCCATGGTCAATGGGTCAACAATCTGAAAAGTTGAATTTGCTAAAATGTACCTCTGCCACGTGTCACCATCACAGAAGACGTGCTAATGTGCGCCTGCCACGTGTCATCATCCTACGGCGCCGACAATCATCATCTACGCTATTGTGCGCCTTGCCACGTGTCGACATCTCAACAATTTGCTAAAATGCGCCCATGCCACGTGTCAAGATCAGACGTTGCCGACAATCTCACATCATGATGACGTAAGCGCTGACGTCATGAACAGTGCCACGTCATCGGATAAGGATCTGATCTCTTAGCCGCCTTGCCACGTGTCAAGCTGTTATTGAGCCACGTTGAACTGTAGCCCGCGTCGCGACGCTAAAGGCTTTAGCGTCGCGACGCCCAACCGCCATCCGCGCCTATAAATAGAGCGCGATGGTTCAGTTTTTGTTGTACCATTTCCTCTCCCAAATCCTATGTAATTAGGGAGTTTCTCTCTCTCTAAGTTCTTTTTATCTAGTTTTTGTAATTTTTAACTAAGTTCTGTAATAATAATAATTTACTTTCTTTATTTTACAGTTTTTACTACTCATTATGAGGAGGTAACTTCCCTCTGTTAAGGTAAAAGGTAATTCTTTTACTATTACTTCTTAGATTATTCTCCCATAATTATAATATATTCAAGTTTTAAATTGACTTAATCAGGATACCGCCAGATTGGTCGGTGGGTAATAAAATTCATATTCCGCCTTTATGGCTGGTATAATTTAAGTTCCGCCTTTATGGCTGGTTTATTTTCATTCCGCCTATATGGCTGGTTATTTTGATGTTCCGCCTTTATGGCTGGTTATTTTTAAAATGATTCCGCCTTTATGGCTGGTTGTTTTTAAACTAATTAAATCAAAATACCGCCTATATGGCTGGATGAAAATGTTTTGCAAAGCTTATATTATATTATGGGAGAAATCTAATTAGTATATAGTAGAAGTAATTCCTTTTTACCTTAGCAATTTTATTTTAATTTACTTTCAGCAGTTATTTTACTACATTTACTTTATGCAATTTTATTTTAAGTCTTTTAAGTTTTTAGCCCTAGTTATGTGTCATGGCTAAATTAGTTATCTAGGGTTGTGATGAATTTCAATTAAACTGGTTTATAAGGGTTAGATTATAGTTTGGGTAATTTAAAGATTTATTTATTGAGTCTTAATCTTAATGCTCTTTAATTAACTGGCCATTAATTAAATTGATTAGGTAAACTTAAAATGAACTAGACATAGGGATTTTAAGTTTAAGACCTTAGACTCAATAGCCCACGATCTTCCTTGAGGATAGATAACCCTTTAATAGATTTCCTTACAGGATAGGAATATACCTGTAGGGCGGGGGTAGCCATAATTGGAACTTAGACTTAATGAATCCAGGTAATGTGGTTGACATAGGAATATGGTTCAATTGGGTTATACTGGGTATTTGTAATTGACCATCGGAAGAGGCTTTTACATAAGTTAAGTGTTCCAGGTTAATAAATTGATATTTTACCCAACTATAAGATAACTACTTCATCTTTTAAATAATATTGAAATAAATCACAACCCTGGATAGTTTTTAATATTGAATTTCTTTAAAATCTACTTTTAAGCAATTTTAGTTATTTGTCTTTAAATTTAGAATTGTCGCCATCCCAAATCAATCAAACAACTTGTTAGATACTGGTAATCATTTGGCCAATAAATTGATAACAAAAAGGTTTTAAGTCCTCGTGGGATCGATACTTTTTATACTACTTGAACGATACGTACGCTTGCGTTATACGTGTGTGTTTACGCCGGTCACTTTGTGTGAATACATGGATGTGATGTATGAATAATGTATATCGGATGGATATTAGATGGGTGAGGGAAATTTTGGAAATTGTTGTAATAAATTTAGAATTTATTAAATTGGACCTGCGTGTCCAGTCTATTACCTCTTGACTCTTTGTATTTCTCTTCTCACCTATTCCCCTCAATATAAATGAGGTTTCTTTAGAAGTGTTATGAAATTGGGTTGAAGTAAGATTTGTGCTAGCGGGAGAGAGGAAATGGAGAGATTTTTTCTAGCAACAAAGTGTTTTAAATATCCATCCGCATATCATTATTAATTTATTTACGCGTCTTATTATGTTTTTAGAATGCATGTTTAAGGGAGTATGATGAGACCTAATCAAAGATAATTAATTGGTTGCCAATTACGCGAAAATCCTCAACATATATTAAGTGTTTTCCTTCCATTGAATGGTTCATTCTCAAGATCCAAGATTGGCACTGGTTTGTTGGCCAAAGTCAAGACTTTTGTCCATCGAGGATGTATTTGAATCATGAAGGCTTTGTTCCATATCGCATGTCTTGTCCAAGTTGTGATTTGTTGGCCAAAGTCAATATCAATTCTTGTCCATCGACATCGATTACGAAGCTTTCCAAAGTCAATGGGTCTCACTTAACTGGAATCATTAAGTTTGTTGTGCCAAAGCCAAGGCCTAGTTGATTCAGAGGAAAAAAGTTAGGCAATATATTGGATATATTGGCATATATTAGATATATGTTTCGGATTTGGATGTCCACCTACTGGATCTAGGAATTGGATGAGATCCAATTGATCTTAGAGATCTACCTAGTTAAATATCATACAGCTTGTTGGCCAAAGTCAAGGTTGTGTGTTATTTAATGGGATCATAGCCCACTAGGAAACAAGGTTTCCCGAGTACTCAACAGAGGGTTAGAGGCTTGCCGAAAAATAGTGGGAGACAAGTATTAAATTTGTAATTTCGTTTAGATACTTGCCAATACGCGCTCATTTCACTTTTCGTCGTTATTAATAAATATATTAGTTGGACTAATATTTAATCGTTGTTTTAATTAAACAGTTGGACTGTATTCAAACTATTTCAAATCATAGTTGATGATATAATTGGATTATAGTAATCAATAAATTTGAATTTAACCAATCAAATTATAGTTGATTATATAGTTAGACTATAGTAATCATTATATTTAATAGTACCTAAAATCGTTGATTGAATAGTTGGACTATAGCAATCAAGATAAATGAAAGATTATCGTTTAAAACATAATCCTAGGTGAAAATTTTTTTAAACGGTTTTAATTTTCAAATTGGGAATAAAACCTCAGGATAGTCCTGAGACTTGAGAAGTTATTCTATTTGATAGAGCAACTTTTTGGGCCTTAGCCCGAAATTGAGCAAATAGTAGAGCATGAGCTTTGGAAGACTCATGGTGATGAAAACTTTAGTGCTCAATCTTTTAAGCTTACTGCAATGACACTTCAATTCCGTCGTCAAAATTAAGGATTAGATCCTTATACCATGATGTTGAAATTAAAGGATCTTCATAGATTTATTCTTAGAAGTACAAATTGCATAAGAAGCTCTTTAGCTCGTGAATGTCAGAGGGTACATCTATCGGGCACTAGGTGTCGCAGATAATTGCTGACATCGATCAGCTAGGTTAGCTAGGCATTACCTACGTGGCCGAGACTACCAAAGATTTGATCTTATAGTCTCTACCTGATAGCTGGGGCAGGTTCATTGTGAACCGAGAGTAAACTCTTGGAGAGTTGATGGCTATGCTCTAGGAGGCAAAGCCAGAGCTTCTAAAATGGGCAAAGGCAAAATCATCAAAGTCTTCTAGGAAGACAAATGACATATCCCAAGATGTCTGCCTAAAATATGGCAAACGGGGTCATTGAAGCGTGACAGCCGTATGGACAAGGTAGACATGAAGGAATTGAAGGCGGGGCAAGGCTCCAGCTTCAAGTATGATTGTCATAAACATGATCGCTATTAGTTTCAAAATTGGATTTTTGATACTAAATGTGGTACATAAGATATGTACTGATGTGCGGAATCTGCTGATTAGCAGGATACTGACTTCAGTTGAGATCGATCTGCGAATTGAAAATGGGACGAGAGTCGCTGTTTTAACCGTAAAAACCTAAGTTTAGGAACTACCCTTTGGGTATATGCTTAAATTAGGAAACTGTTATAATGTAACTAGTTTTACTAGAAACATTATCTCTATATCAGAGTTTAATCCGTTGCGGATATACCTTTATATTCTAGAACACTAAAGTATTTTATTTTATAAAGATGATATTGAGATAAACACATTAGATGTGAATAACAATATTTATATTTTGAATATAAAAGAATCTCAAACATATAAAACTGAATTAATCAGATGAGACTTATTTGTGGCATTGTTGTCTGGGACACAATAAACAAGACTCGTATATCCACACTTTTGAAGAGTGGATACTATGACAGATTTGATGCTATTCAAATGATGTCTACGAATCCAGTTTAATAGGAAAAGTGCCTAAAACACCTTTTACTTGGTAAAAGTGCAAGTGCCATCGATCTGTTAGCCCTCGTTCATAGTGACGTAAGTGGGCCCATATCTAGCTAGGCTAGAGGTGGATATGAACACTTCATAACATTTACAGATGTGGCATCGCGTTATGGTTATGTATTTCTTTTGAAACATGAATCAGAAACTTTTGATAAATTCAAAGAGTTTCGGCACGAAGTAGACAAACAGATCGGCTAAAGTATTAACCATCACGATTGGACCATGATGAAAATACTTAAGCAATAAGTTTCTCAATTACTTGAAAGAGTATAATATTCTTTCAATGTGTACTCTTCACGGAACATCTCAATTAGACGGTGTGTCCGAACAGAGAAACTGAACCTTGTTGGACATAGTAAGGTTAGTCATGAGTCACTCTGAGCTACCATTTTCCTTCTAGGGATACACATTAAACAGTGCAATACTTATTTTGAATAAGGTTCCATGAAAAACTGTTAGACAGATTTCATATTAAATATGAACAGGAAAGAAACCGGGTTTTCTCATTCCTGGAGATTTGGGAATGCTGGGCATATGTTTGGATAATACCAAACTAGAACCCAAATCGGATAAGTGCCTAATTTGTGGGTTATCCTAGGGAAACCAAAGTATAGTACTTATACAACTCACAAGAGAACAATTTAATTATTGCTCGCCATGCGGTTTTCCTAAGAGGAATACCTATATGCAGTGGTAAGTGGGAGGAAATTAAAACTCGATGAAAATCGGAGTAATACTGTTCTAGGCACCGAGTCCTTAATGGAACACAAATAGTTTATCAGAGATGAAACTGTACCACAATCTTCGAATACACAAGAACCACGTAAATCGGAGAGAGTCAGAAAACAACCTGGGAGGTATGGGTTTCTGATCTCACCTCATAAAGATGTCAATCTTATTAAGGAACACGAACTGACTACGTATGAGGTAGTGATACAAGGTATCGACTCCTATCATGGCAAAGTGCCATGAAGTTCGAAATGGATTCCATGTAAACCAACCAAGTTTGGACACTGGTTGGTGTACCAGAAGGCATTGTACCTATTGGTACTGTATGAGTCTTCAAGGAAGACATACATGGAAGGCAACATACCAACGTACTAAGCTAGGCTTGTAGCGAAAAAGGTATCGTTATCAACATTGTGTCGATTACGACGAAACCTTTTACTAGTTGCCATGGTTAAATCCATTTGGATAATGCTTGCTAATGCTGCATGTTTCATTTATAAAATATGGCAGCTGAACGTCAAAATCTCTTTCCTTAAACGGAAACCTTTTGGAGGATGTTTACAACATCCTGACGGTTTTGTCGTACCTAAACAAGCAAACAAGGTTTGCAAGTTAATTCGATCCATTTATAGATTGAAACAAGCATTGCGTTCTTGGAACTATCGTTTTGATGTAATCATAATGGTATATGATTTAATTCAAAATGAAAATGATTCTTGTGTATATAAGGAGATTAGTGGGAGCGCATTGAAAATGATTGTCCTACATAATGATGATATACCATTTCTTGGAAATGATATTCCCATAATACAATCGGTGAAAGCTTGGCTTTCATGAAAAATCTATGTAGAATACTTGGGAGAGACAACCTTTATTCTAGGAATAAGGATCTACTGGGATAGATTTGAAAGTTGTTGGGACTCTCTGAGTACTCGTACATTGAAATATATGTACACGACCTGGTGTCTCATATACTTTGAGCATATGTAGTCACAATCAGGCCAATCCAAGTGATAGTCACTGGATTGATGTTAAGAACATCTTTAAGTATCTTAGAGGAACTAAGGATGCCTTCTTAAATATGGAGAAGGAGAACTTGAAGTGAATGGGTTCACTGCTGCAAGTTTCCTAACCGACAAGAACGACTATAAGTCGTAATAAAGGTACTACATAGTTTGAATAACGGAACAGTGAGCTGGAAATCTTCCAAGTAAGATATTGTTGTCGGATAAACAACAAAAGCAGAATATTGATGCAGCTGAGGCAGCAATAGAAGCACTTTGGATCTTAATAATCCTAATAAGATTAGGTGTAGTTCTGTTAGCAGCTGAGCTAGGCTACAGCACATGCTAAAGAATTAATGGTCTCATCAACGATCCAAGTATATACTTCAACTATTCATCTAATTAGTTCGGATCATACATCTTGGCGATGTGATGATCGAATTAATCGCATTAGATGATAACTTTGTAAATCCGCTGACGAAAGCAATTTCTCAGCAGAAGTTTGACCGTACATAGTTCAAGTGTAGGACACTTGAGTGATTGGCTATAGGCCAAGTGGGAGATTGTTGGATAATTATGACCCATAGCATCTGTTGAACAATTATGACCCATAGCGTCACTATTTGTACAGATCATGGTGTTGTTGTACAAATTAACTATGTGACAAAGGAGATTGCACTCTTATCATTTGTGATTAGATCACCTAGATGTATAAATGATGAGAGGTCCCTATGATTTGTTCCTAGACGGAGAATGATATGAGACAATATCTGTCCACGTAGGATAAGTCATTAAATATCCCTAGTCAGAGTATTATCGAGATTAGACATCGATAAATACGTAAAAGACTAGTATTACACTTGTGCGCGTTTGTGAGGGCACAACGACATATTTCTCATATATTTGGGTATTAGGATACTCATGCAAGTGTAGTAGGAGGTTGTGTTTCACCGATGGTACGGGAAACAGCTTCGCTCTGGATAGACCCCCTCGGAATCCCATTGGTAGTATGAATGTGTGTCTATGGGAGTCCGACATCAGGGTAGGTGTATTTGGTCTTAACTTGAGACTTGCACCGCTAATACTTGCGACAATCGATATACTCTAGTTGAGGTCATCCAGGGCTTTAACCGGTTCTGTGTACGCCAATGCTGGGTATATTGAGAATCATAGAGTATTGGGTGTGATGTCAAGACGGAAGTATCACTTCAGTCATAGTGGAGATGATGTCACGTAGGATACGGTATTAGTGCTCTTAAGTGCTGCGCAGCCATTGGGATATTATGACTAGGTCATGTATATCCGATTATAGAGACTAGTTACCAGACATCCGACATGTGCTTCGTACGGGGCAGACACAATTCCAGCCCCAGGCCTAGCACGTGATCATCAGATACTGGATCGAAGTACAATATACGTTGTATACTACGCCTGATATAGATTATATATTCCTGTAAGGATATTTCCGGAGAATTGGGTAGGCATGGCGCTTTGCTAGAAGCCAACCTTGTCTTGTAAATCGGTAAAACGTAGTACTTAGTACTTACGTGTTCGGATAGTCCGACGATCGTATTTACTGCCAACATATCCGAGGATCTCATGGGTCGCTTCCCAATGATTCACCAATGATGTATGACTCACACTTTAATTAATCTAGAATTTCGATGAAAGAGAAAATTAATCTGGGATTAATTACGGAGATATTTTATCTAGGATAAAATATCGTCTAAAGAGAGAAAACGATTAATTTGGAATTAATCGGGTAAATTAATATATTTGATATATTAAACGAAATTGGATTTCGACGCGGAATTAAAATTAGATTTTAATTCGGGCGAACGAATTAATTTAGAATTAATTCGTTAGCGACGTGAATAGTGAATTCGCTAGGCGTAATCATTTAATTACGACGCAACGGAAAGTTCGCTAATTGGGAATTAGCGAACCCGAGCCCGAGAGTGATTGCGAGCGCATTCGCATTTCGAATTCGAGTACGGCACGCAAGTCACATCAAGCGTCAAATCATTCGTCACATCAAGCATCAAATCAAACGTCACTTTGAGTGATGTGACATTTGATTGATTGATGTGATTGATTGATTGAAAACACAACTTGTCACTTTGAGTGATATAAGTTGTTGGAATAATGAAGTGGTTGGAAAGTAAAATCTTTGACTTTGTGAAAGCCAAATTTGTGTAAATACCTTTAATATATTTTGGAAAATATATAAGGTAATTGATTTACACTTTTCTAAGACACTTAACACAATTATCTATCTCTTTCATCTTCGTCTCTTTCTCCAAAATTGGGTCACCCCAAGGCAGTAAACTGTCTGGTTTTGCCGAGAATGGGAGGCCAATTTTGAGTGATTTTGTTGCAAAATACTTGAGAGCTAGCACTCCGAAAGTTATACGAAGGTGATAGGGAAACCCACCCACGAGCCGGGAATCGTTTGATGAAGATTGGAGCTCGAAATCTTGATGCAAAACTGAAAATTTTGAGCAGTGGACTGCATGCAGTGGGCGTGACTTTGAAGGAGCAAAATGGTTTTTGTTATTCACCGAATCGTCTCAACCGATCGATGTGAGTATTCCGCTACCTCCTTTGATATATTCACACATTATTTTCATGCTTGTTATGATCTTGGGACCTAATTTTGAAACCAACAATGGCATCAAGAGCCTAGGTTCAAGCATGAAATTTTAGGGTTTAAAATTGGGTAAAATTAATTTGAGCATGATTTTATGAAATTGGATGATTGAGTATGCTTAAATGTTATTGAATTAAGGATTGATTAGATCAATTTGATGAAATTGTGATTGGATCAAATTTCCCCAATATTTATGCCTTGGCCGAATGCATTAGGGTTTTGGAATTCTTGGAATTTTTTGATTTTGATTCATTGGATGAGTTAGAATCATGAAGGATAATGTTAATTTGAAATTAATTGGATTAAATTTTGAATTGAACAAAAATCCCCAATTCCTTATGTTGGCCGAATGGTATAGCCCTAATTTAGTCTTGGAATTTTGATTTTTTAATTCATTGGATGTGTTGGAAATCATTCGGGATGAGGATTTAATATCGATTGTGAAATTAATTGGATTGAATTCGAATCGGATAAAAAGTCTCTCCTTGGCCGAGACATGTAGCATGGTTAAAGGGTTTGATTTTTCATTAATGTGTTGGACATGTGATGAACATGATTAATTAAGCTAATTTGATGTTTTGGAAATATTGATTTGGGTGATTAATCATGATATACACTTTAGGTTAATTAAATGTGAAATTGGATTTTATGAATTTAATTATTTGGGCCTTAAAATTGGATTTGGGCTTTTAAAGTTGTAAATGGGCTTATTGGGCTTTGTTGTACAAAGTTGGGTTTAGGCAAATTGGATTGGATCCAATTGGGCCCAAAACCGCTTCCATAAAGCCCAAATACGACTTAATGAACCTTTAAAGTTTAATTAGGCCTAATGGGCCGAAATTGATTTCTAGGCTTATGGGGTAACTCCTTGATTGGGCTTTGGTTACCGAAGCCCATGCCTTAAAGAAATTAATTAAAAGCCCATTGGACTTGAATTGAATTGACGTTGGACGTTAATCGGGCTTTGAGACCCGTAGCAATTAAATTTTGAATTTAAGTCGTAAAAGGTTTATTAATAAAGTGTAATATTTAATTTGGAATTAAATAGTGAATTAGTATTAAATACATATTAAATTGGATTTAAAGTTGTAGTTTAATTTAATTCGAGAATTCGTACTTTGAGTACTTATTCACAAAACGAGTTTGACTCGCGCAAAATCAAATCGTTGTTTGAACATTGGATGATCACTAATTATCAGATTAATTAATTTGATTAGATTGATTGATAACATGCTTGTGTGAATACATGGTTGTGATTAATGAATAATGTATATCAGATGGATATTAGTCGGGTGGGGGCAATTTTGGAAATTGTTGTAATAAATTTGATTTATTAAATTGGACCTGCGTGTCCAGCCTTATCACCTCTATTCTCTTTGTATTCTCTTCTCACCTATTCCCCTCAATGTAAATGAGGTTTCTTTTGAAGTGTAGTGTAACGGGTAGAAGTAATACAAGTGCTAGCTTGAGAGAGAAAGGGAGAGATTTGATCTAGGATCAATGTGTTAAGTATACATCCGCATATCATTATTATTTATTTTCGTACGCACTTATTATGTGTTTAGAATGCATGTTTAAGGGTGTATGATGATGAGACCTTAACAAAGATAATAAATTGGTAGCCAATTTACACGCGAAAAACCCTCAATTAATATCAAGCGTTTTTCCTTCCATTGAGTGATTCTTACTCAAGATCCGAGACTGGCATTGGGTTGTTGGCCAAAGTCAAGCCCTTTGTCTGTCGAAAATGTGTTTGAATCACGAGAGCTTTGTTCCATATCGGTGTCTTGTCCAAGTTGTGGTTTGTTGGCCAAAGTCAAGACCACTTCTTGTCACTCGACATTGATTACGAAGCTTTCCATGGTCAATGGGTCGCGCTTGACTGGGATCACTAGGTTTGTTGTGCCAAAGCCAAGGCTTAGTTGATTCAGAGGAAAAAGGTTAGGGTATATATTGGATATATAGGCATATATTGGATATATGTTTCGGACTTGGATGTCCACCTACTGGATCTAGGAATTGGATTGGATCCAATTGATCTTAGAGATATACCTAGTTAATTATCATACAATTTGTTGGCCAAAGTCAAGATTGTGTGATATTTAACGGGATCCTAGCCCACTAGGAAACGCGGTTTCCCGAGTACTTGACAGAAGGTTAGAGGCTCGCCGAAAAATAGTGGGAGGCAAGAATTAAATTTGCAATATTCGTTCAATTACTCGCCATACGCGCTCAAACAAATATCACTCGTCAAATAAATTAAAAGTATTAGTTTGACTAATATTTAATGTTGTTTTAATTAATATAGTTGGACTATATTCAAACAAATTCAATAAAATAGTTGATTTTATAATTGGATTATAGTAATCAATATAATTGAGTTAAAATTATAGTTGATTAAATAATTGGATTATTGTAATCATCATAATAAATAGTACCTGAAATAATTGATTAAATAGTTGGACTATTGAAATCAAAATAATATTGAAAGTTGGACATTGAAAATATAATCTTGGATTAAAATATTTTAAATGATTTAATTTTCAAATTGGGAATTAAATTTCAGGATGGTCCTGGAAATAAATAATAAGTTACTTTATTTGATAAAATAACATATTATGCCTAAGCCCAGAATTAAGCAAATAGTAGAGCATAATCTTTGGAATATTTATGTGATGATGACTTTAGTGCTTAATCCGACATACTTGTCATAAATCTATGTTTAGATTTAAGAAGTATTAAAATTGCAATTAATAATTCTTGGAGAATTAATGACTATTCTCGAGGAGATAAAGTCAAACTTTGCAATTATGTAAGTAGCGCAAGGCGCACCTTACTTTGATATTCTAGAAACCAAAGGCTTGGCCAAAGGCTTCTGAAATGTTGAAAAGGGTAAAGGCAAAATCATTATGATCTTCTGGGAAGATAAAAGACATATCCCAAAGTGACTACCGTTTGGACATGGTAGACATGAAGGAATTAAAGAAATGGCAAGACTCTGACTTTAAATATGTTTGTCAAAATTATGTTCACTACTAGTATTGAAATTGGATTTTAAATACTTAGTGTGGTACATAAAATATATGTATTTATGTTCAGAATCTTCTGTGAGTAGGATACTGACTTCAAGCTCGGATTCATCTGCGAATCGGAAACGGGACGAAAGTCGCTGTTTCGACCGTAGATACCTAAGTTTAGGAACTACCCTTCGGGTGTGTACCTATATTAGAAAACTGTTATAATGTAACTAGTTTGACTAGGATCATTATCTCTATATCAGTGTTTAATCCGTTGCGGATAAACCTTTATATTCTAGAACACTAAAGTGTTTCATTATATAAAAATGACATTGAGATAAACACATTAGATGTGAATAACAGTATTTATATTTTGAATATAAATAAAATCTTGAACATATGATATGACAAACTAATAGCTCATACTGATTTGATCAGAATAAACTTGTTTGTGGCATTGTTGTCTGGGACACAATTAAACAAGACTCGTATATCCACACTTTTGAAGAGTGGGTACTAGGATTAATTTGACTAATCAAATAAAGTCTACGAATCTAGTTTATTAGGTAAAGTACCTAAAACACTATTTACTTGGTAATAGTGAAAGTGCCACCGATCTGTTAGCCCTATTCATAGTGAAGTAAGTGGGCCCATATCTAGCTAGGATATATGTGGATATGAATGTTTCGTGACCTTAACGGATGTGGCATCACGTTATGACTATGTGTTTCTTTTGGAGAACACAAATCGGAAACTTTTAAAGTTTCGACACGAAATAGACAGACAGATCGACTATTGTATTATACCGTCCCGGTAAGACCGTAATGGAAAATACTTAAGCAATAAGTTTCACAAATACTTGAAAGAGTATAGTATTCTTTCAAATGATGACTCCTCCCGGAACATGTCAATTGACGGTGTGTTCGAACGGAGAAACCAGATTTTGTTGGACATGATAAGGTTTATCATGAGTCGCTCTGAGCTACCATTTTCCTTCAACGGATATGCATGAACAGTGCAAAACTTATTTAGAATAAGGTTCCATAATAATCTGTTTGACAGACTTCATATTGGATATGAACAAGAAAGAAACAGGGTTTCACACTCCTGAAGATTTGGGTATGCTGGGTATATGTTTGGATGATACCAAACTAGAACCCAAATTGGATAAGTGCCAAATGTAGGTTATCCTAGGGAAAACCAAAAGTATAGTACTTATACATCTCACTTGAGAACAATGAGATTGTTGCTCACCATGCGGTTTTCCTAAGAGGAATACCGATATGCAATGGTAAGTGGGAGGATAGTAAAACTCGATGAAAATCAGAGTGATACTTTTCAAGGCATGAAGTCCTTAATGGAACACAAATAGTTCATCAAGGATGAAACTATACCAGTAATCTTCGAATACACAAGAACCGCGTAGATCGGAAAAAAATCAGAAAACAACCTGGGGTATGGGTTTCTAATGTCACCTCATAAAGATGTCAATCTTATTAAGGAAGACAAACCGACTACGTTTTAGGAAGTGATACAAGGTATCGACTCCCTCCTTTTATGGCAAAGTGCCATAATTCTGAAATGGATTCCATGTATAACAACTATGATTGGATACTAGTTGTTGTACCGCAAGGCATCGTGCCTATTGGTACTGTAAAAGTCTTCAAGGAAGACATACATGGAAGGCAACATACAAACGTACAAAGTTAGGCTTGTAGCGGAAAGGTATCGTTATCAACATTGTGTTGATTACGGTTCAACCTTTTACATGTTGCCATGGAAAATCCATTTGGATAATGCTTGCTGAAGCTGCACGTTTCATTTATGAAATGTGTCAGTTAAAGATCAAAATCGCTTTCCTTAAACGGAAACCTTTTGGAGGATGTTTATAACATCATGACGATTTTGTCTTACTAAAACCAGCAAACAAGGTTTGCGGGTTATTCGATCCATGTTTGGATTGAAGCAAGCATTAGGTTCTTAGAACTAACGTTTTGATGTAATCATAATGGTGTATGATTTAATTCAAAAACGAAAATAATTCTTGTGTATATAAGAAGGTTAGTGGGAGCGCACTGACAATGAATGTCCTGTATAAAATAATGATAAATATATTCATTTCTTGGAAATGATATTCCCATAAAACAATCGGTGAAAGCTTGGCTTTCATAGAAATTCTCCGTAGAATTCTTGGGAGTAACAACCTTTATTCTAGGAATAAAGATCTACTGGGATAGATTTAAAGTTGTTAACACTCTCTGAGAAATTGTACATTGAAAAATGTACGCGATTTGGTGTCTCATAAGCTTTGAGCATATGAAGTCACAATCAGGCCAATCCATGTGATAGTCACTGGATTGATATTAAGAACATACTTAGTATCTTAAAGAACTAAGGATATTGTCTTAATGAATGGAGAAGGAAAACTTGAAGTGACTGGGATCACTGCTGCAAGTTTCCAAACTAATAAATACAACGGTACTATAAAGTTTGAATAACGGAACAGTGAGCTGGAAATCTTCCAAGCAAGATACTATTGCCGAATAAACAACAAATACGGATTATTGCTGCAGCTGAGGCAGCAATAGAAGCCATTTGGGTCAATAACAAATCTAATTAGATTAGATATAGTTCTGTTAGCGGCTGAGCTAGGCGTCAGCACAGGCTAAAGAACTAATGGTCTCATCAACGATCCAGATATAACTTCGACTATTCATCTGATTCGTTCAGATCATACATCGTGGCGATGTGATGATCGTATAAATCGCATCAGACGATAATCATGCAAATCCACTGACGAAAACCTTTTCTCAGCAATTTGAGCCAACCGTACATAGTTCGGGTGTCAAGCACTCGAGTGACTGGCTATAGGCCAAGTGGGAGATTGTTGGACAATTATGACCCATAATGTCACTGTTTGTACAGATCATGGTGTTGTTGTACAAATTAACTATGTGACAAAGGAGATTGCACTCTTATCATTTGTGATTAGATCACCTAGATATATAAATGATGAGAGGTCCCTATGATTTGTTCCTAGACGGAGAATGATATGAGACAGTATCTGTCCACGTAGGATAAGTCATTAAATATCCCTAGTCAGAGTATTATCGAGATTGGACATCGATAAATACGTAAAAGACTAGTATTACACTTGTGCGCGTTTGTGAGGGCACAACGGCATAGTTCTCATATATTTGGGTATAGGATACCCATGCAAGTGTAGTAGGAGGTTGTGTTTCACCGATGGTACGGGAAACAGCTTCGCTCTGGATAGACCCCCTCGGAATCCCATTGGTAGTATGACTGTGTGTCTATGGGAGTCCGACATCAGGGTAGGTGTATTTGGTCTTAACCTGAGACTTGCACCGCTAATACTTGCGACAATCGATATACTCTAGTTGAGGTCATCCAGGGCTTTAACCGGTTCTGTGTACGCCAATGCTGGGTATATTGAGAATCATAGAGTATTGGGTGTGATGTCAAGACGGAAGTATCACTCCAGTCATAGTGGAGATGATATCACGTAGGATACGGTATTAGTGCTCTTAAGTGTTGCGCATCCATTGGGATATTATGACTAGGTCATGTATATCTGATTATAGAGACTAGTTACCAGACATCCGACATGTGCTTCGTACGGTGCAGACACAATTCCAGCCCCAGGCCTAGCACGTGATCATCAGATACTGGATCGAAGTACAATATACGATGTATACTACGCCTGATATAGATCATATATTCCTGTAAGGATATTTCCGGAGAATTGGGTAGGCATGGCGCTTTGCTAGAAGCCAACCTTGTCTTGTAAATCGGTAAAACGTAGTACTTGGTACTTACGTGTTCGGATAGTCCGACGACCGTATTTACTGCCAACATATCCGGGGATCTCATGGGTCGCTTCCCAATGATTCACCAATGATGTTTGACTCGCACTTTAATTAATCTAGGATTAATTCGATGAGAGAGAAAATTAATCTGGGATTAATTACGGAGATATTTTATCTGGGATAAAATATCGTCTAAAGAGAGAAAACGATTAATTTGGAATTAATCGGGTAAATTAATATATTCGATATATTAAACGAAATTGGATTTCGACGCGGAATTAAAATTAGATTTTAATTTGGGCGAACGAATTAATTTAGAATTAATTCGTTAGCGATGTGAATAGTGAATTCGCTAAGCGTCAAATCAAACGTCACTTTGAGTGATGTGACATTTGATTGATTGATGTGATGGATTGATTGAAAACACAACTTGTCACTTTGAGTGATATAAGTTGTTGGAATAGTGAAGTGGTTGGAAAGTAAAATCTTTGACTTTGTGAAAGCCAAATTTGTGTAAATACCTTTAATATATTTTGGAAAATATATAAGGTAATTGATTTACACTTTTCTAAGACACTAAACACAATTATCTCTCTCTTTCATCTTCGTCTCTTTCTCCAAAATTGGGTCACGCCCAAGGCAGTAAACTGTCTGGTTTTTCCGAGAATGGGAGGCCAATTTTGAGTGATTTTGTTGCAAAATACTTGAGAGCTAGCACTCCGAGAGTTATACGAAGGGGATAGGGAAACCCACCCACGAGCCGGGAATCGTTTGATGAAGATTGGAGCTCGAAATCTTGAAGCAAAACTGAAAAATTTGAGTAGTGGACTGCATGCAGTGGGCGTGACTTTGAAGGAGCAAAATGGTTTTTGTTCTTCACCGAATCGTCTCAACCGATCGATATGAGTATTCCGCTACCTCCTTTGATGTATTCACACATTATTTTCATGCTTGTTATGATCTTGGGACCTAATTTTGAAACCAACAGCATCACTATTTTTACAGAACATGGTGTTGTTGTACAAATTAACTATGTGACAAAGGAAATTGCTCTTTTATCATTTGTAATTAGATTACCGGGATATATAAATGATAAAAGTCCATATGATTAGTTCCAGATTGATAAGATATGAGATAGTATCAATCCATGAAGGTTTAATAATTAAAACATCCCTAGTCAGAGTATTATCGAGATTGGACATCGATAATGCAGAATATACTAGTATTAAACTTGTGCGCGTTGTGGGAGCATAATGGTATAGTTCTCATATATTTAAGTATTGGATACTTATGCAAGTGTAATAGGAGGTTGTGTTTACCGATAGTACGAGAACAGTTTCGCTCTGGATATACCCTTCGGAATTCCATTGGTAGTATGACTATGTGTCTATGGGAGTCTGAATCAGGGTAGGTGTATTTGCTCTTAACCTGAGACTTGCACCGCTAATACTTGCGACAATCAATATACTTTGGTTTTGGTCGTCCAGGGCTTTAACAGGTTCTGTGTACGCCTCTTCTGGGTATATTGAGAATCATAGTGTATTGGGTGTGATGTCAAGATGAAAGTATCATTCCAGTCATAGTGGAGATGATGGTCACGTAGGATACGGAAATGGTGCTCTTATATGCTGCAGCTATCGGGATAATATGACAAGGTCATAGTTATCCGATTATAGAGACTAGTTACCAGAGATCTGATATGTGCTTCGTACGGGGCAGACATAATTCCATCCCCAGGCCTTGCACGTGACATCCGATACTGGATCGCAATACGCAATACTATGTATACTACGCCTGATATAAATTACAAATTCCTTTAAGAATATTTCTGGAGAATTGGGTAGGCACGGTGCTTTGCTAGAAGCCAACCATGTCTTGTAAATCGGTAAAAACGTAGTACTAGGTACGTACGTGTTCGGATAGTCCGACGACCGGATTTAGTGCCAACATATCCGGGGATCTCATGGGTCGCTTCCCGAAGATTCACCGATGACGTATGACTCGCACATAATTAATCTGGGATTAATTATTAGAGAGAGAAAATTAATCTAGGATTAATTACGGAGATATTTTATCTCGGATAAAATATTATTTAAAGAGATAGAACGATTAATTTGGAATTAATCGATAAAATAATATATTCAATATATTATATGAAATTAGATTTCGACGCGGAATTAAAATTGGATTTTAATTCGGGCGAACGAGTTAATTTAGAATTAATTCGCCAGCGACGTGAATAGTAATTTTTCTAGGCATAATTATTTAATTAAATTTGATTTAATTACGTCACAACAGAAAATTCGTTAATTCGGAATTAGCGAACCCGAGCCCGGGAGTGTTTGCGGGCCCACTCGCATTTCGAATCAAGTGGGGCCCACAAGTCACATCATGCGTCACATCAAAGAAGTTGCAGAATACTTACATCGATCGGTTGAGGCGATGCGGTGAAGAACAAAACTTTTTATGCCCTTTGAGACTCCTCCAAGGCTCACGGCAGTGGGCTGTTTTGCTCCTCCAAAAATTCGGCCATCTCCAAGCTCCAAGCTCCAAGCTTTCGAATGGTGATTCCAAGCTCACAAGTGCGATTCCCTATCACCTTCGCAAGACTCTAAAGTGTGCTAGCACTCCGAAAATTTTGCCGTAAAATTTCCTTTCCTTCTCCTTCAACTCACGGTGAAACCAGAAAGTTTTTAGGAAGAAAAATGTCCTATGGCCGAGAGAGATAAGAGAGAATGAGAGAGATGAAGATGTGTTGGTTGTTGGGAATTATGTGTATCTAATACACAATTGAATTTCAAAAAATTCATTTACCAATTTATTTGCTTTCCAAAAGTCAAACAATAAAGCCAACCACTTCCATCAATCAATAAAGTGACAAATTGTCACATCACTCAAAGTGACATGTGATTTGACGCTTGATGTGACTAATGATTTGACGCTTGATTTGACTTGCGGGCTGCACTTGAATTTGGAATGTGAGTGCGCTCGCAAACACTCCCGGGCTCGGGTTCGCTAATTCCAAATTAACGAATTTTCCGTTGCGACATAATTAAATAATTATGCCTAGCAAAATTACTATTCACGGCGCTAACGAATTAATTCTAAATTAACTCATTCGCCCGAATTAAAATCTAATTTTAATTCCGCGTCGAAATCCAATTTCGTTTAATATATCGAATATATTAATTTATCGATTAATTCCAAATTAATCGTTATCTCTCTTTAAATGATATTTTATCCCAGATAAAATATCTCTGTAATTAATCCCAGATTAATTTTCTCTCTCATCTAATTAATCTCAGATTAATTAAGTGCGAGTAATACGTCATCGGTGAATCTTCGGGAAGCGACCCATGAGATCCCCAGATATGTTGGCAGTAAATGCGGTCGTCGGACTATCCGAACACGTAAGTACCTAGTACTACATTTTTACCGATTTACAAGACAAGGTTGGCTTCTAGCAAAGCGTCATGCCTACCCAATTCTCCAGAAATATTCTTACTGGAATATGTGATCTATATCAGGCGTAGTATACGTAGTATTGCGTATTTCGATCCAGTATCGGATGTCACATGCTTGGCCTGGGGCTGGAATTGTGTCTGCCCCATACGAAGCACATATCAGATCTCTGGTAACTAGTCTCTATAATCGGATAATCATGACTTAGTCATATTATCCCGATGACTGCAGTAGATAAGGGAACCAGTTTCGCATCCTGCGTGATCATCATCTCCACTATGACTGGAGTGATACTTCCATCTCGACATCACACACAATACACTACGATTCTCAATATACCCAGAAGAGGCGTACACAGAACCGGTTAAAGCCCTGGATGACCAAAACCAAAGTACATTGATTGTCGCAAGTATTACCGTTGCAAGTCTCAGGTTAAGACCAAATACACCTACCTTGATTCGGACTTCCATAGACACATAGCCATACTACCAATGGAATTCCGAGGGGTCTATCCAGAGTGAAGCTGTTTTCCGTACCATCGGTAAAACACAACCTCCTACTACACTTGCATGAGTATCCTATACCCAAATATATGAGAACTATGACGTTATGTCCTCACAACGCGCACAAATGTAATACTAGTCTTTTACGCATTATCGATGTCCAATCTCAATAATAGTCTAACTAGGGATATTTAATGATTAAACCTTCGTGGATTGATACTGTCTCATATCATCTCAATCCAGGAACTAATCATATGGACCTTTCATCATTTATACATCTTGGTGATCTAATCACAAATGATAAAAGAGCAATTTCCTTTGTCACATAGTTAATTTGTAAAACAACACCATGATCTGTATAAATAGTGACGTTATGGGTCATAACTGTCCAACAATCTCCCACTTGGCCTATAACCAGTCACTCAAGTGTCCTAACAATCTCCCACTTGGCCTATAACCAGTCACTCAAGTGTCCTACACCCGAACTATGTACGGTTCGCTCAAACTTCTGCTGAGGAAAGATGCTTTTGTCAGCGGATTTACATGATTATCATCTGATGCGATTTATTCGATCATCACATCGCCACGATGTATGATCCGAACGAAACAGATGAATATCGAAGTATATATCTGGATCGTTGATGAGGCCATTAATTTTTTAGCCTGCGCTGAAGCCTAGCTCAGCTGCTAACAGAACTACTCCTAATCTGATTAGGATTATTATCGATCCAAAAGGCTTCTAATGTTGCCTCAGCTGCAGCAATAACCCGCGTTTGTTGTTTATTTGGTAACAGTATCTTGCTTGGAAGATTTTCAGCTCACTGTTCCGTTATTCAAACTTTATAATACTGTTGTTACGACTTATAGTCGTTTTTATCGGTTTGGAAACTTACAGTAGTGAACCTAGTCACTTCAAGTTCTCCTTCTCCATAGTATAAGACAGCATCCTTAGATCTCTAAGATACTTAAGGATTTTCTTAACATCAATCCAATGACTATCACTTGGATTGGCCCGATTGTGAATCCATATGCTCAAAGCATATAAGATACTAGGTCGCGTACATTTTTTAATTTACGAGTTCTCGGAGATAACCAACAACTTTAAATATATCCCAGTAGATCTTTATTCCTAGAATAAAGGTTGTTTCTCCCAAGAAGTCTATGGAGAATTTTCATGAAAGCCAAGCTTTCACCGATTGTATTTATGGGAATATCATTTCCAAGAAATGACATGTCATCATTACTTAAGACTTTCACTGTCAGTGCGCTCCCACTAACCTCCTTATATACACAAGAATCATTTTCGTTTTGAATCAATCATATATACCATTATGCTAACATCAAAACGATAGTTCCAAGAACGCAATGCTTGCTTCAATCCATCCATGGATCGAATAACCTGCAAACCTTGTTTTCTTGTTTCGGTACGACAAAACCGTCAGAATGTTGCAAACATCCTCCAAAAGGTTTCCGTTAAGGAAAAAGATTTTGGCATTCAGCTGCCATATTTCATAAATGAAATATGCAACATCAGCAAGCATTATCCAAATGGATTTACTGTGGCAACAGTAAAAGATTTCGTTGTAATCAACACAATGTTGATAACGATACCTTTTTGCTAAAAGCCTAGCTTTATACGTTAGTATGTTGCCTTTCATGTTGTCTTCCTTGAAGACTTATATAGTACCAAAAGGCACAAACCACAATACCTTGCGGTACAACAACTAGCACAATACCTTACAGTAGTGAACCTAGTCACTTCAAGTTCTCCTTCTCCATAGTATAAGACAGCATCCTTAGATCTCTAAGATACTTAAGGATGTTCTTAACATCAATCCAATGACTATCACTTGGATTGGCCCGATTGTGAATCCATATGCTCAAAGCATATGAGATACTAGGTCGCGTACATTTTTTAATTTACGAGTTCTAGGAGATAACCAACAACTTTAAATATATCCCAGTAGATCTTTATTCCTAGAATAAAGGTTGTTTCTCCCAAGAAGTCTATGGAGAATTTTCATGAAAGCCAAGCTTTCACCGATTGTATTTATGGGAATATCATTTCCAAGAATGACATGTCATCATTACTTAAGACTTTCACTGTCAGTGCGCTCCCACTAACCTCCTTATATACACAAGAATCATTTTCGTTTTGAATCAAATCATATACCATTATGCTAACATCAAAACGATAGTTCCAAGAACGCAATGCTTGCTTCAATCCATCCATGGATCGAATAACCTGCAAACCTTGTTTTCTTGTTTCGGTACGACAAAACCGTCAGAATGTTGCAAACATCCTCCAAAAGGTTTCCGTTAAGGAAAAAGATTTTGGCATTCAGCTGCCATATTTCATAAATGAAATATGCAACATCAGCAAGCATTATCCAAATGGATTTACTGTGGCAACAGTAAAAGATTTCGTTGTAATCAACACAATGTTGATAACGATACCTTTTTGCTAAAAGCCTAGCTTTATACGTTAGTATGTTGCCTTTCATGTTTGTCTTCCTTGAAGACTTATATAGTACCAAAAGGCACAATACCTTGCGGTACAACAACTAGCACAATACCTTACAGTAGTGAACCTAGTCACTTCAAGTTCTCCTTCTCCATAGTATAAGACAGCATCCTTAGATCTCTAAGATACTTAAGGATGTTCTTAACATCAATCCAATGACTATCACTTGGATTGGCCCGATTGTGAATCCATATGCTCAAAGCATATGAGATACTAGGTCGCGTACATTTTTTAATTTACGAGTTCTCGGAGATAACCAACAACTTTAAATATATCCCAGTAGATCTTTATTCCTAGAATAAAGGTTGTTTCTCCCAAGAAGTCTATGGAGAATTTTCATGAAAGCCAAGCTTTCACCGATTGTATTTATGGGAATATCATTTCCAAGAAATGACATGTCATCATTACTTAAGACTTTCACTGTCAGTGCGCTCCCACTAACCTCCTTATATACACAAGAATCATTTTCGTTTTGAATCAAATCATATACCATTATGCTAACATCAAAACGATAGTTCCAAGAACGCAATGCTTGCTTCAATCCATCCATGGATCGAATAACCCGCAAACCTTGTTTTCTTGTTTCGGTACGACAAAACCGTCAGAATGTTGCAAACATCCTCCAAAAGGCTTCCGTTAAGGAAAAAGATTTTGACATTCAGCTGCCATATTTCATAAATGAAATATGCAACATCAGCAAGCATTATCCAAATGGATTTACTGTGGCAACAGTAAAAGATTTCGTTGTAATCAACACAATGTTGATAACGATACCTTTTTGCTAAAAGCCTAGCTTTATACGTTAGTATGTTGCCTTTCATGTTTGTCTTCCTTGAAGACTTATATAGTACCAAAAGGCACAATACATTGCGGTACAACAACTAGTATCCAAACTTTGTTGGTATACATGGAATCCATTTCGGATATCATGGCACTTTGCCATAATAGGGAGTCGATATCTTGTATCACTTCCTCATACGTAGTCAGTTCGTATTCCTCAATAAGATTGACATCTTTATGAGGTGGGATCAGAAACCCATACCCCAGGTTGTTTTCTGACTCTCATCGACTTACGCGGTTCTTGTGTATTTGAAGATTATTGGTATAGTTTCATTCTTGATGAACTATTTGTGTTCCATTAAGGATTTGGTGTCTGGAATAATATTACTCTGATTTTCATCGAGTTTTACTATCCTCCCACTTACCACTGCATCTATGTATTCCTCTTAGGAAAACCGCATGGTGAGAACAATTACATTGTTCTCTAGTGAGTTGTATAAGTATTATACTTTTGGTTTCCCTAGGATAAACAACACTAGGCACTTATCCGATTTGGGTTCTAGTTTGGTATCATCCAAACATATGCCTAGCATACCCAAATGTTTAGGAATGAGAAACCTGGTTTCTTTCCTGTTCATATCTAATATGAAATCTGTCAAACAGATTTTTATGGAACCTTATTCAAAATAAGTTATGCACTGTTTATGCGTATCCTTTGAAGGAAATGGTAGCTCAGAGCGACTCATGATTAACCTTATCATGTCCAATAAAATTCTATTTCTCGGTTCGGACACACCGTCAATTGATGTGTTCCGGGAGGAGTCCTCATTGAAAGAATACTATACTCTTTCAAGTATTTGAGAAACTTATTGCTTAAGTATTTTCATCTGGTCCAACCGTGATGGTTTTATACTTTAGCCGATCTGTTTGTCTATTTCATGTCGAAACTCTAAAAGTTTCCGATTCGTGTTTCAAAAGAAACACATAACCATAACGCGATGTCACATCCGTAAAGGTCACGAAATATTCATATCCACCTCCAGCCTAGCTAGATATGGGCCCACTTACGTCACTATGAACGAGGGCTAACAGATCGGTGGCAATTACACTTTTACCAAGTTTAAAGGTGTTTTAGGCACTTTGCCCAACAAACTAGATTCGTAGACATTATTTGAATAGAATCAAATCTGTCATAGTACCCACTCTTCAAAAGTGTGGATATACGAGTCTTGTTTAATTGTGTCCCAGACAACAATGCCACAATTAAGTTTCTTCTGATCAAATCAGTTTGAGCTATTTGTTTGTCATGTTATATGTTTGAGATTTATTTATATTCAAAATATAAATAATGTTATTCATATCTAATGTGTTTATCTCAATATCATCTTTATATAATAAAACACTTTAGTGTTCTAGGATATAAAGGTATACCCGCAACGGGTTAAACCCTGATATAGAGATAATGTATCTAGTCAAACTAGTTACATTTTAACAGTTTCCTAATTTAAGTACATACCTGAAGGGTAGTTCCTAAACTTAGGTATCTACGGTTAAAACAGCGACTTTCGTCCCGTTCTCAATTCGCAGATAAATCTCAATCTGAAGTCAGTATCCTGCTCATAGCAGATTCTGCACACCAGTACATATTTATGTACCACATCTAGTATCTAAAATCAAATTTTAATACTAGAATCAAACATGTTTATAACAAACATATTTGAAGTCAGAGCCTTGCCCGTCTTCAATTCCTTCATGTCTGCTTTGTCCAAACGGCAGTTACGCTTCTGCGATCCCATTTGCCACAGTTTAGGCAGACATTTTGGGATATGTCCTTTATCTTCCCATAAGATTATAATGATTTTGCCTTTGCCCTTTTTGGTATCTCAGAAGCCTTTGGTCAAGCCTTGGCCTTCCGGAATGTCGAAATAAGATGCGACTTTGCGCTTCTTGCCTTATTGCAAACTTTGGCTTTGTCTCATTGAGAATAGCCATTAACTCTCCTAGAGTTTACTATTGCAATTAGTACTTCTAAGATCTTAAAATAGATCTATGAAGATCCTTCAATTTCAATATCATATTATAAGGATCTAATCCTTATTTCTGATTAAGAAATTAAGGAGTCTAATGCGGCAAGCATAATGGATTAAGCATTAAAGTTATCATCACATGAATATTCCAAATATCATGCTCTACTATTTTCTTAACTCCAGGCTTAGGCCTAATATGTTATTTTATCAAATAAAGTAACTTATTAGTTTTTCAGGACTATCTTGATTCATTATTCCCAATTTGAAAATTAAAGTCGTTTAAATACATTTTCCCCAGGATTATGTTTTAAACACTAATCTTTCAATTTATCTTGATTCCAATAGTCCAACTATTTAATCAACGATTTAGGTACTATTTATTATAATGATTACTATAGTCCAACTATATAATCAACTATAATTTAATTGATTAAATTCAATTACATTGATTACTATAATCCAATTATAAAATCAACTATTAATGATCAATTAAATTAATATATATTGATTACTATAATCCAATTATATAATCAACTATAAATGAATAGTTTGGATACAGTCCAACTGTTTTATAACAACTATTAAATATTAGTCCAACTAATAATTAATTAATTTGACGAATGATATTGATATGAGCGCGTATGGCAAGTTATTAAACGAATATTGCAAATTTAATACTTGCCTCCCACTATTTTTCGGCGAGCCTCTAACCGTCTGTCGAGTACTCGGGAAACCTTGTTTCCTAGTGGGCTAGGATCCCGTTAAATATCACACAGTCTTGACTTTGGCCAACAAATTGTATGATAATTAACTAGGTAGATCTCTAAGATCAATTGGATCTCATCCAATTCCTAGATCCAGTAGGGGGACATCCAAGTCCGAAACATATATCTTATATATGCCAATATATCCAATATATTGCCTAACCTTTTTCCTCTGAATCAACTAAGTCTTGGCTTTGGCACAACAAACTTAGTGATCCCAGTTAAGCAGAACCCATTGACCATGGAAAGCTTCGTAATCAATGTCGATGGACAAGAAGTGATCTTGACTTTAGCCAACAAATCACAACTTGGACAAGACACCAATATGGAACAAAGCCTTCGTGATTCAAACACATCCTCGACGGACAAAGGCATTGACTTTGGCCAACAAACCAATGCCAGTCTTGGATCTTGAGTAAGAATCACTCAATGGAAGGAAAAGCGCTTAATATTTTGTGAGGGTTTTTCGCGTGCAAATTGGCAACCAATTTATTATCTTTGTTAAGGTCTCATCATCATACACGCTTAAACATGCATTCTAAACACATAATAAGGCGCATATAAATAAAATAATAATGATATGCGAATGGATACTTAACACATTGTTCCTAGAACAAATCTCTCTATTTCCTCTCTCCCGCTAGCACAAGTATTACTTCTACCCGTTACATAACACTTCTAAAGAAACCTCATTTACATTGAGGGGAATAGGTGAGAAGAGAAATACAAAGAGAATTGAGGTAATAGGCTGGACACGCAGGTCCAATTAATAAATTCTAAATTTAATACAACAATTTCCAAAATTGCCCCACTCATCTAATATCCATCCGATATACATTATTCATGCATCGCAACCATGTATTCACACAAGCATGTTATCAATCAATCTAATCCAATTAATTAATCTGATAATTAATGACCATCCAATGTTCAAACAATGATTTGATTTTGCGCGAGTCAAAATCGTTTTGCGAATAAGTACTGAAAGTACGAATTCTTGAATTAAATTAAACTACAACATTAAATCCAATTTAATTTGTATTTAATACTAATTCATTATTTAATTCCAAATTAAATATTACAATTTATTAACGAACCTTTACGACTTAGATTCCAAATCTAATCGTTATGGGTCTCAAAGCCCGATTAACATCCAATGTTAATTTAATTAAAGTCCAATGGGCTTTTAATTAATTTCTAAGGCATGGACTTTTGGTCAATATGGGTCAAACCCAAATACCAAAGCCCATTTAAGGAATCACCCTTATATGCCTAAAAACCAATTTAGGCCCATTCGGCCCAATTAAAGTATTAAGGTCCATTAGTCATAATTGGACTTTATGGATATGGTTTTGGGCCCAATTGGATCCAACCAATTTGCCTAAACCAATCTTGGTACAACCAAGCCCAATTAGCCCAATTACAACTTTTCAAGCCCAAGTCCAATTTCAGCCCATTTAATTAAACTACAAAAATTCCAAATTTCATATTTAATTAAACAAAGTGTATCCCATAATTAATCAACCAAATCAATATTTCTAAAATATCAATTAGCCTAATTAATTATGCTTATCAACAACAATTAGTGTCCAACACAATTGATCAAAAATCAAACCCATTTACCATGCTTCATGTCTCGGCAACTAGGGGTATTTTTATGTCCGATTCGAATTCAATCCAATTAAATCCAATTCAACATTAAAACAACATTCCCAATTGATTTCAAATCATCCAATGAATCAAAAATCAAAAATACCAAGACATTTTAAGGCACATCATTCTCGGCCAAGCCTAAAAAATTGGGGAAAATTGTTCCAAATAATATTTCATGAAATTGATCAAATCAAACTTCAATACAACATCATTTAAGCATACTCAATCAATTAATTTAATCAAATCATGCTCAAAATCAGTTTACCCAATTTTATCCCTAATTTCAAGTTTCATGCTTTTACTCGCTCTGATACCATTGTTGGAAAAATCTACGGTCCCGAGGATCGAATAAAGCGATGAAACAAAGTGTAAATACATCAAAGAAGTTGCGGAATACTTACATCGATCGGTTGAGGCGATGCGGTGAAGAACAAAACTTTTTATGCCCTTTGAGACTCCTCCAAGGCTCACGGCAGTGGGCTGTTTTGCTCCTCCAAAAATTCGGCCATCTCCAAGCTCCAAGCTCCAAGCTTTCGAATGGTGATTCCAAGCTCACAAGTGTGGTTCCCTATCACCTTCGCAAGACTCTAAAGTGTGCTAGCACTCCGGAAATTTAGCCGTAAAATTTCCTTTCCTTCTCCTTCAACTCACGGTGAAACCAGAAAATTTTTAGGAAGAAAAATGGCCTATGGCCGAGAGAGATAAGAGAGAATGAGAGAGATGAAGATGTGTTGGTTGTTGGGAATTATGTGTATCTAATACACAATTGAATTTCAAAAAATTCATTTACCAATTTATTTGTTTTCCAAAAGTCAAACAATAAAGCCAACCACTTCCATCAATCAATAAAGTGACAAATTGTCACATCACTCAAAGTGACATGTGATTTGACGCTTGATGTGACTAATGATTTGACGCTTGATTTGACTTGCGGGCTGCACTTGAATTTGGAATGCGAGTGCGCTCGTAAACACTCCCGGGCTCGGGTTCGCTAATTCCAAATTAACGAATTTTCCGTTGCGACGTAATTAAATAATTATGCCTAGCAAAATTACTATTCACGGCGCTAACGAATTAATTCTAAATTAACTCATTCGCCCGAATTAAAATCTAATTTTAATTCCGCGTCGAAATCCAATTTCGTTTAATATATCGAATATATTAATTTATCGATCAATTCCAAATTAATCGTTATCTCTCTTTAAATGATATTTTATCCTAGATAAAATATCTCTGTAATTAATCCCAGATTAATTTTCTCTCTCATCTAATTAATCCAAGATTAATTAAGTGCGAGTCATACGTCATCGGTGAATTTTCGGGAAGCGACCCATGAGATCCCCGGATATGTTGGCAGTAAATGCGGTCGTCGGACTATCCGAACACGTAAGTACCTAGTACTACGTTTTTACCGATTTACAAGACAATGTTGGCTTCTAGCAAAGCGCCATGCCTACCCAATTCTCCAGAAATATTCTTACTGGAATATGTGATCTATATTAGGCGTAGTATACGTAGTATTGCGTATTTCGATCCAATATCAGATGTCACATGCTAGGCCCGGGGCTGGAATTGTGTCTTGTAATGACCCGTGTTATTTTAACGAGATTGCGCAAATTTACTTTCGCTTCTGTAGTCTTGTCGAACGCGGGGTCAATTTTTATTACTAAATGGGAACTTTTCGATAAATTAATTATAAGTTAGTAATAATTAAACTAGAGGGATAAATTGATAATAGCCATACAAGTGAATAAAGAAATTCTAGAAGTTCCTACACTCTCTCACATGTGACACACACACATTTAAACAATTATCACCACACATGTTTATAATATACACACACGTGTATTATGTATTCACCACACACCTTTAGTTTACACGCTCACAGCAGCAAAAATAAACACACACAGTTTACACCAACAGAACCCACGCACACAGAGAGAAAGAAGAAGGGAGCAGAGACGAAGGAAAGGGTGTAGCCGAAAAGAAAAGAAAAAGAAGAGGGACAGAGCAGATTAATAGAGAAATGGGGAAACTGTGAGCAGGGGAGTACCAGAAACAGTGAGAGCCGAGAAGAACAGAAAACAGAGAGATAGATAGAGAGATAGAGCGTGAGGAAGAAGAAGAGGGGCAAAAGCCGTGAGCAACAAAAGTAAATAGGTAAGTACACTATGTCTTTCATTTCCTTGAATTTGATTGAATTTGTTATATGGGTTCTAGGATAAATTTCGAAATTGGGCAAAAGAATGAATTTGGAAGTGTTAAAAACAATCTAGGAATGATATTTAATAGGAATATGGAAGAAATATTTTTTTGAACAAAGAAAAGAATAAAAATAAAATTAGAATTGGGGAAGTTTGGCAGAACCCTAGAAAATTTGGGGTAATTCTGGGTGATTGTAAAGGGAATTGTTTTCTTTGTGTTTTTAGTAAAATTATAAGCCTGAGATTAATGCCAATGTGGTGATAATACTGGTGTGTTGAGATTAAGTGTGTGTAGTATAGTTGATGTGAATATTGTTATTGGTATTGGGCAGTAGAATGGACCTGATTTGGGGGTTGATTTCGGCAGTAAAAGGGCTGAGTTCTGCTTGAGTTTTAGGCAAGATAAGGTGTAATTGTAGTGTTTGAATACATACTAATAAAGGCTAAATTGAGTCAATTGAACAAGGCAGCAAGTTAGTAAGGATTAGGAAGTGATTTCAGCTTTTGGGTAGTTTGGACAGGGTCTGTGAAGGAGGGAAGGTTGCAACAGAAGAGGAACAGAGAGATAGGCTGAGAGAGAAAGAGAAGTAATTGATAAGTAAACTAAGCCGTGAGTTCCTTGAATATAATTGTTTTTGATCTTGATGGATTCGTTGAAGAAGCAGGATAATTGGATGGGTAGACGTTCTAGAGAGAATTAAATCTGGTTTTAAAGCTTATATTTAAAAGAAATTAGTTAGATTGAATGAGATAAATTGAATTTGAATGTTGCTGAATGTACTTAGTCTGACAGTTGCTATGTTTACCTTAAATGTGAAATATGGTAGATAAGTTATATATAGAGTAATGAAATGGACAAAAAAAAGTAAAATCTTATATGTAAAGCATATACTCGTTTATGTGTGTCGATTATGTATTGAGTTATGTACTTGTTTATGTAGTTGAGTGAGATTATATTGAATATAAACTATGCGTTTGATTGTTGTGGCTGTTGACTTTAATAGTCATTAAAGAAAGTTAAGCTCGGCTAATGAAAATGTGGGTAAAGCATAAACGGTATTCTTGAGTCGGAAATAGTGAATTGTAAATGTGTGTATCTATGGTATTTAAGTTTGATCGGTTTGAATAGGAAAGGCACATCGGGTTACACATGCTTATTAAATGGTAACGAATGATATTGAAAGTAAACATTTTCACCTGCATGTGAAGTATATCGATAATGGAGTTAATATATAGTTATAAAGTAGTTAGAGATGAAGGAATGAAAGAATGGAAAACACATATCATCAAATTGTAGAGATGCATGAACATATACATGAACATATGCATGAACATACATGATAGTATGGAATATCATATAATAAAGCATGGTTAGAGTAAAAGAAAATATTAGAAATGAACATGCATATGTGTGGTTTATGATTTTCAGAAAGTGAATTGAGGATTCAAAATATTTTAAAGAGAAGTTTCAAATGCTTTTGAAAGAATCGTATTTCAGGAAATATTTTGACAGTTTTAAGATTTCAGTATGATTTTATATTTCTCGGAGCATGAGGGAAAAACTCACCCCAGTATGTAACTTGAGATTCAGTTGGAATTGACGGATATCATATGGATTCGGGATTTGGGATTTGACCCATCCCAGCTGTACACTAATTGGAATTGACGGATTTAGACACATGTGCACATGTGGAGGACTGGGGGGACGCTCCTAGATTCTCGGCGCTCAGATGGTACATTCCTGGGCGGAGATGCGCCTTCGGGCGGAGATTTGGTTTTCAGAAAAATGATTTCAGATTTCAGTTTTCAGTTTTCAGAAAAGAGTTTCAGAAAAGAACTTAGAAAGATGGTTTTAGAAAGAAGTACAAGAAAAAGAAAGATTTTCAGAAACAAGATTTTAGAAATAGTTTCCAGAAACCAGAGATTCAAAGCATGATTTTAGAAAGATAAGTTTTATTAAGAGATTTTCAAACAGAGTTTCAGAAAGCAGTTTTCAGAAAGCAGTTTTTCAGAAAAGGTTTTTCAATAAGTATTTTCCAAAGATATGGCATAATTAAAAATCCGTATAGCCTATAGGTTGAGCATATAAGTCATACATTCTGGTTAATATACGAAATGCATATAGTTAACATTGAAGCATGATAGCATGAATACATCTATATGGATACATGATTGATGTTGTATGTATGGTATTTTGTATCATGATTACATCTATGTGATTTTGATTGATGCCTGTGTATTATATGGATACATAGAAGAAATAATTTGTAAGATACTGGCGTATGAAAACATGATTACATATACATGTATGGTGTTATTGAGTTGAAAATAAGAAATTTGCAAATGCATGTATTTATAGCATTTAATCTTAATAAGTTCGAATATGAATATATGAAATTACAGATGTAAGGTACATTAGTTTGTATATATTTATGATATTGTGATAATTTGTTATGTAAGTGAATTTATTTACATGCGTGTGATATATATTAATGATAGAATTAGTATATAGAATATAGACAGTTAAAGACGAATGTGTAATAGAAAGAATATTATATAAATCCGTTTTGATGATATTTCAATGAGATACAAGAAAGGTAAGTATGATAAATAACAAAACTAGGTTATCAAAGAATAAGTAGTTAAGTATTGAGATATCAGAGTAGCGCAGCAGAAACGTGATGGAGACTGACTTAATAGATGGGGATGTAATAACTTGATGAGTATATTTTAAATGCATGAAAATATAAATAGTAAACAGGATTTAAAGTTTGTGTATGATCAATTAAGGATACTGGTAACAAAGTAACAAGTTTTCGAAATGATTAAGAAATAGACAATTAGTTCAACCCGGTAAATGTTTGCTTGGTCACATAGACAGCCAGGTTAATAGAGAAATAGGATTCAGACTTTGTATGTGTCTGACGAGCTAGGAATGAGCATAGTTATTTACTGAGTCATTATGACTCACACCACAACAGTTTGTTAGTTTTGCAGGTTGGTGACCTGATCGGTCGACCACAGATATTAGAGCTTAAGGAGCCGGATAGCAGCGTTGCAGTCAGCCTGTCACCAAGTCTTGGGAAAGTCGAGTCTTGTGTTCAAGTTGAGTTTAAAAGCATTGTATTTGAGTGTTGATGAGACGTGCTGAGCACGGATACTTTTGTTGTAAAATTTTTTGTATAATCGTATTTTCGGGCACGGAGCCCTGGTTGTATTATGTCTGCATCGTATTTTAGTTGGGCCTTAGATTGCATTAATGTTGAGACACCGGCCTGAGGCCGAGATTTTATGTTTATGTTGTATATGGATGCTGGCTATAAGCCAGATTGCATGATGTTACGAATACATCATGCCGAATTTTTTCTAGAATCAGAGGCTTATGGAGATGGGTTTAGCCCGTCTCCTGCCGGTACCATCCTGGCTTAGGCGGGATGTTACATGTCTGCCTCGTACGAAGCACATATCGGATCTCTGGTAACTAGTCTCTATAATCGGATAATCATGACCTAGTCATATTATCCCGATGACTGCAGTACATAAGAGAACCAGTTCCGTATCCTGCGTGATCATCATCTCCACTATGACTGGAGTGATACTTCCATCTCGACGTCACACCCAATACACTACGATTCTCAATATACCCATAAGAGGCGTACACAGAACCGGTTAAAGCCCCGGACGACCAAAACCAATATACATTGATTGTCGCAAGTATTAGCGGTGCAAGTCTCAGGTTAAGACCAAATACACCTACCCTGATTCGGACTTCCATAGACACATAGTCATACTAACAATGGAATTCTGAGGGGTCTATCCAGAGTGAAGCTGTTTTCCGTACCATCGGTAAAACACAACCTCCTACTACACTTGCATGAGTATCCTATACCAAAATATATGAGAACTATGCCGTTATGCCCTCACAACGCGCACAAGTGTAATACTAGTCTTTTACGCATTATCGATGTCCAATCTCGATAATACTCTGACTATGGATATTTAATGATTAAACCTTCGTGGATTGATATTGTCTCATATCATCTCAATCCAGGAACTAATCATATGGACCTTTCATCATTTATACATCTTGGTGATCTAATCACAAATGATAAAATAGCAATTTCCTTTGTCACATAGTTAATTTGTACAACAACACCATGATCTGTACAAATAGTGACGCTATGTGTCATAATTGTCCAACAATAAGCCTAGCTAATATGTATGTAATTCAGCCACCTCAAAATTCGCTACGAACACGAACGACCTTTATGAACAATACAAGTCGAGGTCATCACATATGTTTAACAATCCCACCGTCGTAGGCTATCCGAGTTGTGCTAAGGAAACATATAATACACCTTCAAGTTTTTGAGGCGCACATTTCATGTCGACATGTCCATGATTCCTTACAGCTAATGCGATCTACCCTAGATTATAAGTGTGGAAGATCTTACACAAAATCAATGTTATCCTATTGTCAAACGGATCACATATGCTACTCGACTCGAGGATATTTCTATTGACGGTGGTGTATACTTCCAACTATTAGAGATCACTTGTGAATCATTTCGTATTCGCTCCAACGAATACCCACGCATCTATACGAGCTTTCCAAAACTCAAGGTACATCGGGTTAAACCATTGGAACTCCAATTACAATATACGACATGTGCTAGTCTTATAGGTTATAGGAATTCGACCGTATTCCAAAACCAACGACTATGAATATTTACTTTAAGAGTAGTTTATAATAGTAATATTATCCCAATATCGGACCACCTAGTGTCCAATATTACTACAAGACTATTCTAAGGTCGATGTCATTCTTAGCATATTTATATATTAATCTAATATGCATAATGACATTACCATTAATAAAGTATGAAATGAAAATGTAGTTATTTTATTAATAAATAATAAAATATACAATACATTATTCGGATTGGCGCTCCAAGCACCAACTTCAACAACTACGTTAACTCATCACGCTACATCTAATGTTTTATTGGAGCGGCCTAAGTTCCGAACACTTATACCCTCATAATAATGACGCGCTTAGGCATAAGCAGTAAGAACTCATTCATCTCTGTATTGATAATACATATCATCCTGTAATGCTCTAACATTATTAATATTATTACTTAAAATAAATTAATCACATAATCATGAGATATTTATGACAATCAAGCCATTAACATGTTTGAGTCAAAATAAAATTTTAATTTAAAACATGCAATGCATATCCAATATGACTTATGCATAATTAAATTAAAATTACAGAGGTAAAGATTCAAATACATGTCAAACATGCAACATGTGTTGTGTGGCTAAGACCTGAGCTGATATCATTCTGTAGGGGCGGATGTGGGACCCCTAGAGTCAGATCGGTGCCCCGAGCAGCGAAAACGGGTCTAACCCTTGGATATCAAGCATAGGTGTAATTTTAAATAATTTAATGAAATATTATATTCCATTATAAGTGTATAGGAAAATACAGGGGCTGAATCGGAGTCTAGAAACTCAAAGACGGGAGAAAACAAATTTCAGCGCTTACGTAGGCGACGCACGCGCACTATGCGCTACAGTGCCCGCGCACTGTGAGCAACATTCATTTCCCTTTTTTTGTTTACAAATGAAATGATTTCCTTCAGCACTCTTTCCAGAGAGCTGAAGGAAATAAGATATTTAACCCTAAATTATTCCAACCTTAAATTATTTTTTAATATCAAAACCAACATCAACACATGTTAAAGAACAAAAATCATATTTTTCAAAATATCAAATATTTTTACAAAAATATAAATTTATTCTAAATACGCACTTGCGTAAATTTTGAATCCAAAACAAAAATCAAATTAGAATCCTACAAAGAAATGACTCATAAACAATTATAGGTCACTCAAAGGTGGTCAAGTGATTCTGGAATGGTAGCCATAACACCAAGCTTTCATTTAGATCTCCAAACTCTAATTTTAAATTTATGTCTAACATAAATATTTTGACCCAATCACAAGCAAATTGTGTTTATATTTTCAAGCATTCGTACACAATTAATTAGCTTAATTTCATCCAATACATAATTCAGTACTATTTGTCTCACTAATGATAATTCACTAATGAAAACATAGCTTTTGGAGAAGATAAAAGTTACCAATTTATTTCTCCTTGTTGAAATATTGTGGAGAACTTCCAAAGTTAGCAAGCTTGACTCCAAGATCCAATCTTGATTCCAATGCTAGCAAGTTTCACTCCAAGATCCAATCTTGATTTCTCCTTGTTGAAATGTTGTAGAGGTCTTCCAAAATTTCTATAACTCTTGCTTGTTTTTAGCTTTTTCAAGTTTAATTAAAACATTGCTCAAGCTTGCTATTTATAGCAAAACTTAGTTAATTTTAATTAATAAAAGCTCTAATCAATTTTTATGTGGGCTTAATCTAACTTGTCCAAATATGTATAATTAGGTGTGACTAATCACATCTATCTACTACTTTAATTTAATCTAATTAAATCAAGATAAAGTTTAATTAATGGATTAGTTACATGTCTACCACTTTGATTTAATCCAATTAAATCAAGCTAAATACACTTATAATTACATATTTATAATTGCCAAAATATCCTCAAATGGCAGAAATATTTATGAAATTATGAGAAAGCCCTTGTGTAATTTTGGATTAATCCAATTAATCCAAATAGGTCAAAATAAATAATCAATATTATCCAATAACACTTAATTATCTTGGTTGATAATTATAATATCGAATATTATTTATTTTCAAAAATTATCGGATACCGAAGTACTCAACGAATACACTTCATATTATGGGACTCTCTAAGTCCAGACACATTTGTCATATAGGCCTAGTTTATACGTACGCAATTTGGCCACCTCCAAATTCGCGAAGAACACGAACAATCTTTCTGAACCACATAAGTCGAGGTCATCACATATGTTTATCGGTCCCTTCTTCGTAGGCTATCCAAGTTATGCTTAGGAAATATAAATTTCACCGTCAAGTTTCCGAGATGCACATCTTATGTCAACATGTCCACGATTCCTTACAACTAATCAAAAACCATTTTTGATATATGTAATCCACCCTAGGTGAGTGGCTTTTGCCAAAGTTTTAAGAATCATGACTTACTCACATGGATACCTAAATCCCTTATGGTACACATACAGGCCGACAGATCATATCTTGATACGCACTTGATTAACGAGTGCATTGGTCCACACCCAACGAACATCTAGCGGTCAGACCATGAAAGGTCTATGATATACACGGCATCAAAGTGTGGAGGATCACACAAAAAATCAATGTTATCCTATTGTCAGGATCACATATGCTACTCGACTCGAGGAGATTTCTATTGACGGTGGTGTGTACTTCCAACTATTAGGAATCACTTGTGAGTCATTCAGTATTCACTCCAACGAATATCCACATGTCTATACGAGCTTCCCTTGTTCATGGTACATCAGGTTAAATTATTGGAACTCCAATTCTAATATACGACATGTGCTAGTCTTCTAGGTTATAGGGATTCGACCGTATTCCAAAATCAACGACTAGGAATATTTACTTTAAAAATAGTCTATAATAGTAATATTATCTCAATGTCGGACCACCCAGTGTCCAATATTACTACATGACTATTCTAAGGCCGATTTCATTTTCAGCATACTTATACATCAATCTAATATATATAATGACATTACCATTAATAAGGTTTGAAATGAAAATGTAGTTATTTTATTAATAAAATATAAAATATAATGTACAATATATTATTCGGATTGGCGTCCCAAGCACTAACTCCAACAACATGCAACTTTATTTCCTCAAGCATTGAAAATAAAGAAATTGAACCATTCCCCAGAGATATATGAAATATTCAAACAGGTGAAGGTCAATATTTATTTGTTAGATGTCATCCAACAGATACCATCTTATGCCAAATTTCTGAAAGACTTATGCACCGTTATAAGAATATATCAGGTAAGAAATAAAGTTTTTCTAGTTGAATAGGTAAGTTCCATTCTCTCAAACAATAATGCATTAAAATACAAAGACCCTGGTTGTCCAATTATTTCATGTATTATTGGAAATCATAAAATTAAACATGCATTGTTTGATCTTGGAGCTAGTGTCAATTTGCTTCCATTTTCGGTTTACCAACCATTTAATATTGGCGAGTTAAAACCAATTTCAACTACTCTTTTACTTGCAGATAGATCAGTCAAGGTACCAAAAGGAATTATGGAAGATGTGTTATTATAAGTCGATAAATTCATATATCATATGGATTTTATTGTTTTGGAAACACAAGCTGTAGCAGCCAGTTATAAGCCAATTCTTGTAATACTTCGTCGTCCATTTTTAGCAACAACTAATGCTTTAATTAATTACGGGAATGGAATTGTGAATTTATCCTTTGGCGATATAACGTTGGAGCTTAATGTTTTTAATATGTGCAAACAAGCATACGATGGTGACTTTAAAAATGAGAGCATGGAATTAATTGAACCAATTATGGAAGAACATATTCAGGGGAGTGAATCTGACTCTATGAAAATTTATATAGCCAATTTTCTTGAATCAAATACACAATTAGATTCAGATATTTTTAATGATTTTTCTTTACTTGATTCTATACAGGTACTGGAAGACGATGGAGAGAAGCAAAATTTTGAGGAATTAACAACACTGGAAGAAGAAAAACATGAGGAAACACCCAAATTGGAATTAAAGACTTTGTCAGAAGGATTGAAGTATGCATTTCTTGGAAATGAACAAACTTACCATGTGGTAATATCTTCCTCCCTCACTAGTGATCAAGAAGGTAAGTTGTTAAATGTGTTGAGAGAACATAAACTGGTAATTGGATGATCTTTAAAAAATATAAAATTAATCCTTTGATTTGCACACATAATACATTTAGAAGATGATGTTAGGACATATCGTCAACCCCAAAGAAGATTATACTCTCACATGAAAGAAGTGGTAAAAATAAAAAATTTTTAACTTCTTGATGTAGACATTATCTACCATATCTCCGATAGTAGGTGGGTAAGTCCTACACAAGTTGTGCCTAAAAAGTCTAGAGCAACTGTCATAAAAATTGATGATGGAGAATCAATTCCAACTCGAATTCCATCTTGTTGGCGAATGTGCATTGATTATAGAAAACTAAATAACGCCACTAGAAAAGATCATTTTCCTTTACCATTTTTTGACCAAATTTTGGAAAGAGTAGCAGGACATCCATACTAATGCTTTCTTGATGGTTACTCAGGTTATTATCAAATTCTCATTGCTTTAGAAGACCAGGAAAAGACCACATTCACATGTCTCTTTGGAACATTTGCGTTTAGGAAAATGTTATTTGGACTTTGTAATGCACCGGCAACATTCCAATGATGCATGTTAAATATATTTAATGACATGGTTGAACATTGTTTAATGGTCTTTATGGATGATATAACTATTTTTGGGAACTCATTTGATAATTGCTTGAATAATTTGGAAAATATTTTGAAAATATGTGAAGGAAAAATACTTGTGTTAAACTGGGAAAAATGTCATTTCATGACTGATTCAGGAATTTTTTGGGTCACATTGTGTCATTTAAAGGTATTGAGGTTGACAAGGCAAAAATAGAGGTGATCTCTAAATTGCCACCACCAAAGACATTCAGGGAAGTTCGTTCTTTCTTAGGACATACATGATTTTATAAGAGGTTCATTAAAAACTTTATTCATGTCATTATGTAACCTTATATTAAAAGATGCAATATTTGAATGGACAGAAGAATGTCAAAAATCATTTGAAAAGATTATCATTCTTTTAACTTATGTTCCTATCATGCAATCCCCTAGTTGGTTTTTGCCTTTTAAGCTAATGTGTGATGTCAGTGATTATGCAGTTGGCGCAGTATTAGGATAGAGAAATGAAGGTAAGCCATATGTAATTTATTACGCAAGAAGAAATTTAAACAGTGCACAAATGAATTACACTACCACAGAAAAATAACTAATTGTTATAATATTTACATTGGATAAACTTCGATCATATTTAACTGATTCATCAACTGTTTTTTATTCTGATCATGCTACTGTTAGATATTTGATGTCAAACAGGATGCAAAGTCAAGATTACTACGGTGGATTTTGTTACTTCAAGAATTCAATCTCACAATCAATGACAATAAATGAGCAGAGAATGTAGTTGTAGATCAATTATCGAGACTCACAAATGAGTAATCAATTGACACAACTCATATCAATGACTATTTTCCTGATGATTTTTTATTTTCAGTAAATACAATGCCTTGGTATGCTAATATTGTCAATTTTCTTATAATAGGAAAAATACCTCCAGGTTGGAGCCATCAAGACAAGAATAAATTTTTTACCGAAGTCAAAAATTTCTATTGGGAAGATCCATATATGTTTACATATTTTTGTGATCAGATTTTCTGACGATGCATACAGGATAATGACATAAGTAATGTTATTTAGTTTTGTCATTCAGAAGCATGTAGAGGTCACTTCTCATCTAAAAATCACTGCAAAAATCTTACAATGTGGATTTTATTGGCCCACCTTATTTAAAGATACACGTACTTTCTGCAAAATTTGTGAAAATTGTCAAAAGTTGGGATCTATTTCTAAAAGAAACATGATGCCTTTAAATCTCACTCTTGTCATCGAAATCTTTGATTGTTAGGCAATAGATTTCATGGGTCCATTTCCACCGTCATTTGAATTTTTATATATTTTAATTGCAGTCGATTACGTCTCAAAATAGGTTGAGGTGATTCCTTGTCAAAATAATGATCACAAAATTATGATTAAATTTGTAAAAGAAAATATTTTAAGTTGATTTGGAATCCATCGGGCCATTATGAGTGATGGAGGTAAACACTTTTGTAACAAGCCTTTTGAGTCGTTAATGAAAAAGTATGGAATTACACATAAATTTTCCACCTCCTATCACCCTCAGACAAATGGTCAAGTTGAACTAGCAAATAGAGAAATCAAATAAATTTTGGAAAATACGGTTAACCCAAATCGCAAAGATTAGTCTCTTCGACTAACTGATGCATTTTGGGCATACCGAACAGCTTTCAAAACATCTTTGAGAAAGTCTCTATCTAATCTAGTTTATGGAAAACCTTGTCATTTACCTGTAAACTTGAGCATAAGGCATATTAGGTTATTAAAGCATTCGACTCTTGAAAATTTCAGTCATGAACGTAAACTGCAATTAAATGAACTTGAAGAATTAAGGAATGATTCATATGAGAATGCGAAAATTCTTAAAGCTAAAACTAAGGTCTTTCATGATAGTCGAATTTCACGAAAAATATTTGAAATAGGTCAAAAAATTTTGCTTTATAATTCTCATTTTCATTTAATTCCTAGAAATTGAAATCCAAATGGTCTGGCCAATTTATTGTGAAGCAAGTTTAACCATATGGAGCTATTGACACTGAGAATCCTATGGATGGTGATGTATTTAAAGTAAATGGACAACGTTTGAAACCATTTTTTGAGTGTTCAAATTTTCAATAATCTTTTTACCTTTTAAACCCAGTGCATTGTGATTGATGTAAGCTGTTATTTTTTTTTGTCTAATTTCCAGTTTTATTCTTGTGTTTTGTAATATTTTTTCTTTTTGTAAGATTCTTGTACCTCGGTTAAATAGTGGATACTGGTACTGTGTGACTCTAAGTCGGTTCTTCCAATTTCCTAAAATTATTGATACCCTACAATCGAGACATGGAAGAAACTCTCGCAAAACTCCACAATCATTTTTCATCTCTCCCCTAGAATGCTCTAATGAAAATTTATAAAGCACGCACCGAAAGAATAAGGCTTCTTATGATCAATGGTATTCGAAGTGATATTTATTGGTTAATTAAAACAATAGTTCGCTTGACAGGTGAGTTATTTGACTCATTCATCTCTTACATGTCAGGTTTAGGGAAAAGCACATATGCTAAGAAATGAATAGTTATAAAATTAGGTGTTTGTTATAAATGTGCACGCTGAATGTGCAACACTCGTTGTCATTCTTTAGGAATGATGTCTGACAATCGTGAAAATAAAATTCAATTCATTAGAGATGGTTTGAGTAAGAAGTAGATGATATATCATTGATTCTTGAGAGGCATCCTAGTGGATATATTCATCGAGTGATTCACAATTTGCATACATAATTTCAAAAAGAAAGACAATAATATTGTCTTGAGAATCTGACTTTAAAAGACCATGTTTGCCAATTTATAAGAAAATTGGATGAGAAGCATATCATCGACCCATAGAGGGCGATCAAGCCGTTACTGGACGTAAAACCAGAGGAAGATGTGAGCCACAATCACAACTACCGGTATATATTGTTTCAATTTATTGCTTTGATTTACTTTACTTTAAGTTACTGTTTTGATTACTTTAATTTACTGTTTTGATTTCTTTTACTTTAATTTTTCTGACAGTATCTAACATTTTTTACTTTCACGATTTATTTTACTGTTTATTTGACAATTATCATTTTACAAATAATAGTGCCTTTATTACTCACCCTTTTTCAAGATCTATAAATACAGCTCTTCATTTCTCTCTTCGACACATCTAAATAAAAGATAGCAAAGATGGAGAAAATTCCAAGACGACGAGTCACTAATATCTATATATTTTATGGATCCGGCTTTAGAACTAAACCAGAATTTATTGAGGTAGTAAAAGAATTGGGTAGAGTTATGACGGAAAGAAATATGCACTTAGTATTGTGGACGCTGGATTTCGCCCGAGGTCCACAATCGAGAATTTTTAGTATGGGGCACTAACGATCCTGCAAAACAAAGGTAGAGTGAGCGGGAGTAGACTACCCACGGGTGTGGTGGGTGCCGGGGGCACTCCGACGCCCAAGTCAGTGGTGGAAGTGAGTTATTAATACCGTAGAAGAATGAGCAAGGTCATAGATTACCTTGATTCATGTGAGCTACCGTGGCGGCTGTAGGCCAGAGGTTTATGAAGAGAACATTATTCGAGCTCTGAGTCCCACAGCCCCCCCTCTTCTGGACTTTGGTTCCTCTTATAGACGATTCGAGGTGGGACTCATGAATGCCTTAATTATTATACGTTTTGGGTGCTTGTAACAGTCGAGTCATGAAGAGGCAGTTATGGGCAGTCATGGAGGGCAGTTATGGGTCTGGACGTTTAACTAGCCTAAAGCTCGTTAAATGGTTTAAAGAGAAAGCTTAAGGAAATCAGACACTTCTTCTTTTTGACATCTGAGATCCAAGCAATTAAATCTGTAGGGGTGTCTTAATACCTAGTGCCCTAAAGCCAACTGGTTTGGGAGTCAATGACCTAAAGCTTGTTACAAGGGTTAAAGATGTATTATTATAAAAAATAAAAATAAAAATAAAAACTATTTTTGTATATAAATAAATTGTCATTACCAACATGTGTGAATTATGATATAACTTTAGGACAAAAATATTACTCTCTTTTAAACAAGACCTGTGAATATTATAGGCACAATGAAATGATTGGTACTTTGTCTTATGTGTGTATGAAAGAATGGTAAAAAGTACAAGAGAATTTGCTTATTTGATAATTTAGAATGAAATAAAACAATTACTAACTTGGATAAGAATTTGCTTTTTAGTTTTCGCTAAAATTACTAGCGACTAGTAATAAGGTGGTTGGGGGTGTGATTAACACTAAAAAGTGTACATTTATTAAAAGGAAAATTAATCATTTTACACTTGTAGTTTCATTAATCCCCTTAATTTAGCACATTTGTGAAATAATAATTAAATTTATGTTTTATATTTTTTTATTGTGATTTTTATTTCTTATGTATGTGAAATAATACTTTAGATGTATAACAAGAAAAATGGATGTGATTTTTGGATTTTTGAGGCCTGAAACTTAAAAGGGCGTTCTAACAGTGTACAATTTCGGAAATTCCAACTTTGCGCAATTTTCGTATTTTGGCCATAATTTTTTCTCCCATATCAGATTGAGGCGCGATTCTAGTTCCAGATGAAAGAAGACTCATATATCTACAACTTTTCTCTTTGCAAAACAAAATAAAAAAATAAAAGTTGAAACGTTAGGTGGATTGTGATAAATATTTACAAAATGATCAACAAAAATAAAAAAAAAATCAAAAAAAGAAAAGAAAAAAATAAATTAGTAAAAATTTATTGTTTGTATTTGATTTGAAAAGTTGTAATTAATAATTGAGGGATTAAAACTTCTACTATAAATATAGGTGCTCATCTCTCATTTTCTTCATGCTTCTTTCATTTTCTCTCTTAAAAACTTGGAAGAAGTATCTTGTGTGTTATATTTTTCAAGCTTAGTTGTAATGTTTTTCTTTTAGTAATAAAATTATGTGTGTTTTTATTCAAAGCATGAGTAGCTAATTTCATCCTGCTGGGGTAAATGGTGAAACTCTTAATATAAGATTATAGATTAATCTTACTTATATATAATTTATGAATTGTAATCTAAAAACTAATTATTGACAAACTTTGTTACCGCCGATATGGATGATTTTATATATTTGGCATAATTGAGTACCTAACTGGACTTGTTATAGATAAATATTATCACCACCTTTATAACTGGTTTTATATATTTTGGCATAATTAATTCGTGAAGTAAATTAATTAGGTAATAATGACAATTTATATATTATAAAAAGTAAGAGTTGTCTAAATTTGAAATATTAAGAGTGGATCCCTTACCCCCATCATTTTATTTTTATTGTTGCAGTCCAATTTAAAAATATTCATCACTTCAAACAATTCAGCCTTTTTATTTTTTTTATCACTTGAATTATTATTTTATTTTATTAAATTTATTCCCTGTGGATCGACCCTGAACTTACCAGGTTATTTTATTACTTCAACACTCTTATACTTGGGAGTAAAGAAGCACTTTGTGAGTGTGTCATAGATCATAAGTAGGACTGGGCATCGGATCAGATTCGAGAGCCAGATCCGATCCGATTCGATCCGATATTTGGTTCGTTTGTCGAATTTTGGATCGAATCAGATAAATTTGATAACTATCGGATCGAATCGGATTTTATCCGATTTGATAACAAATCCAAATCTGATAGAGAATCCGATTTCAAAACGGATTCGAATTCGATAGAGAATCTGATTTGATAATAAATCCGATAGTATATTCAATTTGATAACAAATCTGATTCGATAACGGATCCGATTAGAAAAATTGACCTGAAAATTTATAAATTCATAACAAATTTATCGAATCAGATCGGATACCTTAAAATTCAAATCAATTTTATCAAATCGGATCCGTTATCGAATCGAATCCACTATCGGATTCATTATTAAATCGGATGCTCTATCGTATTCGGATATGTTATCAAATCAAATTTATCTGATTCGTTAAGATATCAAATCGGATCGAATAAATCTAATTCGGTAGTTATCAGATCAAATCCGACCCGATCTGATAAGGATTCAAAATCCGATCGAACCAAATAAATCAACTCTTATCGAATCGGATCGAATTCTGATTTGGTCCGATCCGATCCGAATTCGATAATGCCCACCCCTAATCATAACCTTGGAACGTAAGTTAGCAAAGTGATCGAAACTCAGGGGCTTGGTTAAGATATCAATAACTTGATTGAATCCTGGAACATGTTGGATAAGTAACTTCTTTCGAGCAACATGTTTTCTAAAGAAGTAAAGATCCAATTCGACGTGTTTGATTCGTGGATGACAAATAAGGTTTTTGGCTATGACATCTTTTGGTTTCTAATTAGGTCCCAAGATCAATATAAGCATGAAAACATTGCGAATACACATAGACGAAGTTGCGGAATACTTACATCGATCGGTTGAGCGACGCGCGATGAACAAAACAACTTCATTTTATGCCTCTGCAGTTCACGACAGTGAGCAGTTTGCTCATCTCCATTTTCTATTTTTGAGCTCCTCGAACAAGCTCCAAGCTTCGTCAAACGATTCCCGGCTCATTGGGGGACTTCCCTATCACCTTCGCATGTCTTCGTAGTGTGCTAGCACTCCCGATTTTGCCACAAAATCGTGACTTTTGGCTTCCCTTCACTGCTCGGCAGTAACCAAAACCAGTGAGGTTTTTCACAGCCCCTTGGGCGTGTTTGTGAAGAAGAAAAGGAGGGAGAGAGATGTGTGTGAGAGAGAGAAAATGTGTATTAGTTTAATTGATTTCAAAAATCAATAACATATACCAATTTTTCTCTTTGAAAAGTCAAGCCATAAATGGCTCCAACCACCTCCATCAATCAATCACTCAATCACAAGTTTTCAAGTCACATCACTCAAAGTGACATGTGATTTTACGCTTGATACGACTAGCGATTTGACGCTTGATTTGACGTGCCGCACTCGAATTCGAAATGCGAATGCGCTCACAAATCATCTCGGGCTCGGGTTCGCTAATTCTAAATTAACGAATTTTCTGTTGCGTCGTAATAAAATGATTACGCCTAGCGAAGTCATTATTCACGTCGCTAACGAATTAATTCTAAATTAATTCGTTTGCCCGAATTAAAATCTAATTTTAATTCCGCGTCGAAATCTAATTTCGTTTAATATATCAAATATATTAATTTCTCGATTAATTCCAAATTAACCGTTATCTCTCTTTAATGAATATTTTATCCCAGATAAAATATCTCATCTATTAATCCATGATTAATTCTCTCTCTCTTCTAATTAATCCCAGATTAATTTAGAGTGCGAGTCATACGTCATCGGTGAATCTTTGGGAAGCGACCCATGAGATCCCCGGATATGTTGGCAGTGAATTCGGTCGTCGGACTATCTGAACACGTAAGTACCTCGTACTACGTTTATACCGAATTACAAGACAAGGTTGGCCTCTAGCAAAGCGTCATGCCTCCCCAATTCTCCGGAAACATCCTTACAGGAATAAGGATCTATATCAAGCGTAGAATACCGTAGTATAGCATATTTCTGTCCAGTATCGGATGATCACGTGCTAGGCCTAGGGCTGGAAATGTGTCTGCCTCGTACGAAGCACATGTCGGATGTCTGGTAACTAGTCTCTATAATCGGATAAACCTGACCTTGTCATTTTATCCCGATAGCTGCAGCATTTAAGAGAACCAGTCCCGTATCCTACGTGACCATTATCTCCATATGACTGGAGTGACACTTCCATCTTGACATCACACCCAACACACTACGATTCTCGATATACCCAGAATCGGCGTACACAGAACCAGTTAAAGCCCTGGATGAACTCAACCAAAGTATATTGATTGTCGTATGCATTAGTGGTGCAAGTCTCAGGTTAAGACCAAATACACCTACCCTGATTTCGGATTTCCATAGACACATAATCATACTACCAATGGAATTCTGAGGGTCTTATCCAGAGCGAAGCTGTTTCCCGTACCATCGGTAAAACACAACCTCCTATTACACTTGTATGAGTATCATATACCCAAATATATGAGAACTATGTCGTTGTGCTCTCACAAACGCGCACAAGTGTAATACTAGTCTTTTACGTATTTATCGATGTCCAATCTCGATAATACTCTGACTATGGATATTTAATGATTTATCCTTCATGGATTGATACTGTCTCATATCATTCTCCGTCCAGGAACAAATCATAGGGACCTCACATCATTTATACATCTTGGTGATCTAATCACAAATGATAAGAGTGCAATCTCCTTTGTCACATAGTTAATTTATACAACAACACCATGATTTGTACGAATAGTGACGCTATGGGTCATAATTTTCCAACAACATCTGCACTCTTGTTATAACACCAAAGTTGAGAATGATGTTGCAATAATACCTTTGATGAGGATGTTGCAATAATACCTTTAACTCTTTAAGTAAGTTATCCAAAGTATTTCAGAAGTAACAAGATCTAAAGGTCTATATTCTGCTTCGATAATTGATCTTGAAATTATGGATTGTTTATTTAAATGACCAATCTACTAAGTTGTTACTCAATTAAACACAGTATCCTCATATAAAATTACGTTATATGGATCAGAAACCCAATTTGCATAAGAGAAACCACTGAGAGAGATGTCACTAGTTGGCACAAATTGCATACTAAGAGTTGAAGTGTTCTGCAAGCATTTTAGAATCATTTTACAAGCTTGCCATTGAAAAATAGTTGAAGAATATGAGAATTGATTCAATTTGTGAATTAAGTAAGAAATTTCAGGCTTGGTAAGAGTAACATATTGCAAAGATCCCATCAAACTTATATAAAGAGTTGGATATGCAAACATTATTCATTTATCTTTATATAACTTTTCAATGGAGATCATTGGGGTAAGATAATCTTTGCTTTCTAACATATGCATTCTACTGAAGAATGCTCAGTAGAATGCTCAGAAGAAATTCAGAATTATGCATTCTACTGAAGAATTCAATTATCCGATGTAAAAATTACATTAGCAAAGATGAAGAATGGGAAAGCAGTGAAGCCAAATGTAATTCCAATATAAGTGTAGAAATTTGTATGAAAAGGAAAAATAACTTGGCTAACTATGTTATTCAATATTATATTGAGAACTAAGAAAATACTAAAGGGGTGGAGGAATGGTATTTTGGCACCTATTTATAAGAATAAGGGGGATATATAAAATTACGTAAATTACATAAGCATAAAGCTAATGAATCACACAATGAAATTATGGGAAAGAATAATTGAACGCATGTTAAAACAAGAAACAAGTATATCTTAGAACCAATTCAGACTCATGTCAAAAAGACATAGTCTTCCATGTAAGAGTTCGTAGTACACTCATGATTAAGATCAATCCATAAATGACCATCTAGTATATAAAATGAATTTATTTGTTTAACAGATATTATAGGTCTAAAAGAAATCGACACCATAGGGTTTGATGAAGCCCTTTGATAACCAACTTATCTTTAAATTGGAGATGTTATCATCTGGGTTATGTTTTACTCTACAAATCCCATTTTATCTAATTAATTTTGATGTTGTCTCAACTAGAACTAAAGACCATATATGGAATACATACCAAGAAAATTTAAAATTATTTAAATAATTAGTGGAAAATAATTTTTTATATAAATGAGAAATTATATTTTTGATATTTTGTTTTATTTTATAATAAAAAATATTTTTAATAGTTTAGAAATATAATATTAAAATATTTGATAATTCAATTTTAAAATTTAATTATTTTTCATGTCAACTCAGTTAATTAAAAAGATAACTAGCATTGTTAAAATGGATAAGTTTAGGTAAATAAATTATATTAGTGGATAAAAATTTCCAATATCATTATAATAGTATAATTAAATTTGTAATAAATTCCAATCATATGATGCACCAAACAAAAGATAAGATAATAATATTAAATATAATCCTAACTAATTCAATCATATCATATCCTATTTTGCCCATCTAATTCAATCTTATCATATCTAGTGTCGCATACCAAATGTGACACCTACCATCAATTACTTCATCTTTAATTATCATTTAAGAGGCATCCAACTGAAGGAACTGAAAAATAAGTGGGGCCTTGTTATATGGGCTACATGGGTCTTCTTGGGCCTTTGGGCTAATACAAACTCATGGGTCCAATGGGCTTGGATTTTTTACCGTATAAAGAAAAGTGCTTTTTTTCTTGCAAGTGTAGCCATGACACCCAGGGTTTAAAACAAACTTTAGGGACGATATTGAGTTTGGGAGTCTTATACGAATTTTTAAATTTTATGGTCCCTTATTGATAAAAGAATTTTTTTTGACTTTTTATTATAACAAATATTAACTTTTCATAAATTTAGAGGCCTTAATTTTAACTTAAATTTAAAAACTCCAACCGACCATTCGTATGGACTATTCCAAGATTTCATATTGATCTATTATCTTATACTTGATTAATGTGTTGATTTATTATCTAAGAGATTAAGCTTTGAATCCAGTGCTTTAATTTAGAATTACTACTTCATACCCTAATCTTGAATTCTATAATTTCTTATGTATCACTCAATTGGCATTACAATCAAGCTAGATCTTAGTAAATTCTGTGTTTTTAAAATCATATCTACTCCATCTCGATCTCTTGAACCAATTTTATATACAAACCAAACTGGATTAATCCCACACCAAAATTGTTTGTAACTGGATTAATCCCATACCAATATATATAAACTCATAGACCCACATATTCCTTTAAACTTGAACTCATGACAAAAAGCTTGAGTTAAATGTTAGAGCTATAAATATTTTGTACAAGTTTTTGTCTATAAATTCTTATAAGAAATGTACTCGTTGAACTCGAACTCATGATATTTGTCACCAAGCCACGTCATTTGGGAGCAGTCGGAGATTTTACCTACTGCACTTAAGCACGGATCGGGTGATTTGGCGACGGAGTTTCTAACGTTTATAAAAAAATAATTGGTTGAATTAAAATATAAAATAATATAAACAAATATATATGATAACGGTAATTTATATATATCACAATATAATGTGGACTTTTTAAAATATAAGAGCATCTCTAATATTGTTCCTTACGCGGCTCCCTATATATATATATATATAGATTTGTTATAATAATCCTCATACGCACCACTTACATAATATAAAATATATTATTTATTACAACAAATATATTTTAAGTTCATTAATGAGTTGGAAGTTTTGGATTATGTGTATGAAATCTTTTTTTATATAAATTAATAAATTTAAGAGTATGGTCACTAAAAGTTTAAGTAAAATAAAAATATGATGTATTGTTGAATGTTAATATATTATCACATTTTTTAAATTTAAGGAAAGACCTAAATATTTAGGTCTATTGGAAATGCTCTAAGCTCTTCGCATGAGCACAGAGAAGGAAATAAAAAAAAAAATGTAAAATAAAGGCTAGCAAGATTATGCCATTATGGTGTTGACTTGTGGATTTCTTATAATATTTGGACTGGATTGTAAAAATTTGAATAAAATATTTAAAAAAATGTAAAATATATTAGATTAAAGTTTCAATTCGGTTAATGGCATTATGGCAAGTTGAAAATTGGAGCAAATAGGGCAAGTTGAGAGAGCGTGCCGTGTGGGACGGAGAAACCCATGAGAGATTTTGATGATATCACCCGTAAATCAAAAAAACAATTGGCCAACTTGCTTTGCAATTTTGAAGAAAATGCCTATTTTCTTTATCAAAAATGATATTCTTACAAATAATCTCACAAACACTTTTACTAACACCTCACTGTAGCTACAGTGATTCACTGTTGAATCACTGTAACTACAGTGAAGGGTTAGTAAAAGTGTTTGTGAGATTGTTTGTGAGAGTATCACTACTTTTTCTTTATATATTTCGTCAGCAATGAGACATACCCTTAATAACAAAGGCACAGGTGACAGAAGAGATTCGGTTGTGTCAGTTTTCATCTGGACATACCCTGCATTTGTAAGTCACATGGACACATTTCCTTTTCAATTCATTCTTTTTTTGGGGGTAAACCTTTATAGTGACAAGAAGTATTTAGGGTATAAAAATGAACAGGTAGGACCCCGAGAACCATATTATGTAGGATTTCCCATCAGAATATCTCGTCTCATTTATGATTCAGGATTAAAAAATGATTTTAATAAAAAATTATAATAAATTTTAATTTAAATAATTTAATATCTCGAATTTCTATTGGAATTCACAAATTATTAAACTAAAATTCCGAGATTTTCTCCCCCTATTTGTGATAGCTGTGGTGGTACTGGGGAGTGTTATGTGTCCTTTTCATTTTATGCGTTCCTAAAAGATCACTCTATCTCTGGAGGTGGTATATCATATGTCGGGTGTATATGACATCTCTCTCACAGTAGGCGGGCCCTATAACTGTGTGGGGTCCTCCTACTGTGAGAGAAATGACATATATATCTGACACATAATATAATTTCACTATCTCTGACTCCAGTTTGTTGTTTACAGCAAAATCGCAAATACTTGCGTTTTTTTAATATATTTATTTTATGGGAAATTATATTTTTTTTCTTTCATAAATAAATTGAGTACAAATTGTACTTCAATTTGAAAATTATTAAGTTTTCTTTATGATAAAATAAAAATTATTCATTTTTCAACCTGATAAAATAGAAAATTATCTGTTTTTTCATCTCATAAAACATTTTAAATTTAAGGTGGAAAGTTTTTTTTTCAAAATTTTCGTCAAAAATAATACGTTAGTTATTTAACCCATGAAAAAATGATAATTTTTCTTGTTTTATTTGTTACGGCTTCAACTTTATTAGTTACAAAAGGCTGGTCGGTTTTGGTTTTCCTTTTGGCTGACGTGAATTCAGTCTTCCTTTTTCCTGCATGATCATCAGTTTCTTCTTGATTTTGCTTTCTGGGTTTTTCTCAGAAATCATATTCCTTCTATCATATCCCCATTTTGAGTCCCTTCCAAGTTTTTTTTTTTTGGATTCACTTCACTGTCTCTGATTTCTTAAATTTTGTGAGTGTTTGGATTGAATTAATGGTATAAGCTTTAATGGTTTTTGAAATTATATGAATTTGAATTAATGGTCTTTATTTGTTCTTGCACTTCATGTATAAAATCTGATGAACAATATGTTATGTTTAATACTTTTATTTTTGCCTCTATATTGATTATTACTTCCTTTCTCCATCGTGCAGATTTTCAAGTTTGGTTGACATCTTTGGACTGAATACTGAGTAATTCTTCAAGTTTTATTTTGACTGAATTTGATATTTTGAACCAACTGGGATTGGAAAATCTTGAATGGATTTGTTATTTATTTGTAAAAGTTTAAGATTATTTGGCTCTCACTGAAAAATGGGTTCTTTGACATGCAAATGTCTTGCTTTGGTTGTGGTTGCTCTGTTTGTGAGAACTGCATGGCTTCCTTCTTTCTTTGGATCTGTTGGGATTCAACAGAAGAACATTGAATTGATCCAAATGAGGTATTTGTTTACGGATTCTGATCCTGGAATTCGCAAAGATAAGTTCTTGGAGGTTCCTCAAATTGTTTGGGGACTAAACAATCAAAAGATTGCATTTGCAAGGGCTTGTTTGACTGCTAGATTGCTAAACCGTACACTTTTTATGCCTAGCTTAAGTGCTTCTTTGTTTTATAAGGAAATTGATCTGTTGCAATCTATTTCATTTCATAAAGTGTTCCAATTTGAAAGGTTTAATTCACTTTGTAGAGGGTTTGTTCAATTGGGTCGTTATTCTGATGTTTCGAATCGAACCAATGTTTATGAGCTTCATAAGGGAAGTGGAAGGAAATGGACGGTTGAGAGAGATATGGATCAGTTGATGGAGTCTACGGAGGATCCAACTGATGGGTATGAGGTGATACGGATTGTTGGAAAGAATCCATTTCTGTGGCACGATCATTGGCCTGTTAAGGACTATGCAAGGATCTTTGAATGCTTAGTTTTAGTTGATGAATTAGAAAAGGAAGCTGATATAGTTGTGTCTAGGATTAGAGAGGCAGGAAGAGGCATTCTAAGCAATGGCGCGGAGTCAAATGGTTCTTCAGCACAGCATATTCCTTATGTTGCAGTCCACATGAGAATAGAGATAGACTGGATGATTCATTGTAAAAAGTTAGAGCAGCGATCAAAAATAAGCCAGATTTGTAGTAGCAAAGAGGAGATAATGGAGAGAGTTGGGAACATTGTGAATCCGAAAACTCCAACTGTTCTTTACCTCGCAGTGGCTGATAGCCTCCTTAAAGATTCATCTCTATTGAATGGTTGGAAAGAAGGCTTGATTCCTGTTGAGAAGAAAAAACTGGGTGTTAATGGAATTTACAAGAAGCATCCGTATCTCATTCAGTCAGCGATAGACTATGAAGTGTGCTCAAGGGCTGATGTCTTTGTGGGCAACAGTTTCTCCACATTTTCAAATCTTGTAGTCCTTGAGAGAACACAGAGGATGATGAGAATGGGAGTTAACAGCTCATGTGGTACGGATATAAGATGGCCTTCTTATGCGTATAATAAATTAGGAGAATCAAATGGCCCTCAGAGATGGATGACAAATATGTCCGATTCAAGCCTTGGAGCCATCAGTTATGGTTCTATTGCAATCTCATGTTCAGGGTCATGACTCGCAGCAGTTTTCCTGATTCGTCGAAGATACCAGAGCTCTGGTCCAACTTCAAACCAAGATAGTCTGAAGGAATTTTTGTGAAGAAGAGAAATCCATACAGGAAGAGGTACAGTTTTTAAACTTTTCTGGTTTTGTTCATAGAAAACACTCATGTTGTTTATTTCATTGGAATTCATTATTTACAATATCGTCAAATTCGAATTGTTTGAGAGTGGTGCATGTTCTTATGAAATTATAATATGATCTTCTGGAATCATACAATACATTTTGTTGAGTTTTACTGCTGTTTCCCTGTTTGGCTGGATGGGGTAGGGTTCAGTATCTCACATTGAGGTATTGTGGTCAAATTAGTGTCATTAAACAGTAATATAAACATGCAAATCAAACAGATCAAACTACCAAAAGTAGATCTAGATGCAAAACCCTAAAACCAGAAAACTTGAAGACAAACCAGAAAATGGAGATTACAGAATTGTCCAAGTCGAGATGATCTCTGTCCTTAAGAACTTATTGGCCCCGTCACAGGTGCTCTACGGATTCGAATTGCCAACGTTCTCCCAGGATAACTTGGATTCTACTTGTTCAAGGAGCACTCCTTAACAAGTGTTTGAACTAGGATACAAAATGGTGGATCTCTCTCTCAAAACAAAGAAACAACAATACCTCTTTTTTGTTCTTTGGTATTGATTGTATATTTCTGTATTTTTGTATTTGAATAAAAGCCTTCTTTTATAAGGCATGGAGGGGTGCCAATAGGGCACCCCTTGGGGTGGGTTGCAACCCTCCAAGGATTGCAACCTCCCATACACCCATGGGAATTCCAATGGATACCTATAACATATATACATATCTTATTAATGAATTTGAGGAATTTACATCCATCCCCACAATTCTTCAAATATTCATTCAGGCACGTGAGAGAGATACCGTGAGCTAAAGCTGCATCGAAATAGGTAGCTTTCGCCTTGAACCTTTCCTAGTGAGTGACAATCGGATTTACTTGGCAAACCAGTGACCCATAGTCTTGAACTGTTCTGCCGTTGGTGTAAACCAAGACAATTGCCAACACACAGCTTTAATTCGACTATTTTCCCGTCTACGGTTGTGTTCATTTTGGCCCTGAACAACGGTCCTGGATTCATCAAGCACTTTAGGGTAACCCGCCTTTAAAGGTTCCCATGGAAGCGGCCTCACTTCTTACTTGAAATAGGTGATCTAATATGAAGAGGTAATCTGTCTTTACCCCCATTAGGACTCATCTCCTAATATAGTGATCATTAAAAGCCTTAGCTTATCCTAACCAATGACAGACAGCACTCAGCGTCATTATCGGAATGGGAAAGAGTACGAAATTCTTCAGTGCTTGTTTTGAATTGCACAAAGTTTCTGTTGTCCCTTTTGAACCTAGATCTTGGGATCTCCAGTCAGCTAGGTTGGGTTTCCACAGTGACAATTCTTATATTATAGGCTTCAAGCTCATTCCCCTCGATGACTTCTCAACTTGCTCTCGAGGTAAACCTTTAGTTAGTGGATCCGCTAGGTTTCCTTCGACTCAACATAATCGATCGATATTATGCTACTTGAGAGCAGTTGACCTATGGTATTATGTCTCCGACGTATGTGTCGAGACTTACCATTATACATTGTATTTTGGGCTATCCCAATAGCCGATTGGCTGTCACAATGTATGCTAATCGTTGGCACCGGTTTGGCCAACTAGGAATATCCTCCAGGAAGTTTCTAAGCCATTCTGCTTCTTCCGTTGTTTTGTCTAATGCTATGAACTCAGATTCCATAGTAGACCGGGAACAACACATGTTTGCCTCGAGGATTTCCATGACACGGCTGCATTACCAAGTGTGAAAACAAATCAACCGTAGATTTGGAATCCACTATATCAGATATCCAGCATCGTTGTTTATCCTCTAGAACAGCAGGATATCTCTCGTAATGTAGCCCATATTTTGAAGTTTCTTATACCTCAAAACACTTACTATGGCTTTCCAGTGGTTGTGTCCTGGATTGCTCGTATATCTGCTAAGCCGATTCACAGCTTGAGCGATATCAGGTCGTGTGCAATTCGTGAGATACATCAGACTTCCGATGATTCTCGAATACTCTAATTGCGATATGCTTAAACCAGTATTCTTTGATAGAGGAAGAGTTAAGTTAGCTACTCCCAAATCTTTCATATCAAATTTACTGGATAACACTTTCTTGGTAAACTGAATCAACTCATGATTATTACCAATTATCAGCATATCGTCTACATAGAGACATACAATGACATATCATTTTTGAGTTGATTTGGTGTATATACACTTATCACACTCATCGGTTTTAAACCCATTTGACAACATCTCTTTGTCAATGTTCTCATGTCATTGTCTAGGTGCTTGTTTTAATCCGTACAAGGATTTTACAAGTTTGCACACCTTCTGTTCTTATCCAGGAACATAAACCCTTCTGGTTGTTCCATGTAAGTCTCTTCAGCCAATTCACCATTCAAGAATGACGTCTTTACATCATTTTGATGTATTTCAAGACCAAATATAGCTGTTATGGCTATAAGCATTCTACTGATGTGATACGAATCACTGGTGGATAGGTGTCAAAGTAAACAAGGCCTTTTTTCTGTCTATAATCTTTTATGACACCTCGCCTTGTACTTATCTATTGATCCATCCATTTTCATCTTTCCATTTGTAGCCCAGTGGCTTACAACCTGGTGGAAGATCAACCAACTCCCAAGTATGGTTCTGTAGGATTGAATCAATCTCACTGTTTATCGCCTCTTTCCAACAGAGGTGCCTCCAGAGAAGACATAGCTTTCTTATAGCTTCGAGGCTCATTTTCTAACCAGTATGTCAGAAAATCGGGTCCAAATGACTAGACGACGTCTAGGTCATTTGCCTCAACATTTCCATGTTGATTTGACTCTTGGTCAACTGATCACTGTCATTGACAGTATCAACAGATCTTTTGAGAGACTCTCTTCTTTGTCTTTCCTTACAAGGAAATGTCTCTTCAAAAAAATTACATTCATTGACTCAATCATCACATATGGATTGATGTCAGGAATCTCATTCTTGTGTACCAAAATCGATACGCACTACTGTTGCAAGCATATCCGAAGAATATACAGTCAACAGTTTTGGGTCCTATTCCACCTTCTTAGGTTTAGGAACCATCACCTTGGCAATTGGCAAGACACCCCCACATTTCCAGATATTTGTAGGAAGGTACATAACCTTTCCACAACTCATATGGTGTCTTGTCCAATCTTCTGTGAGGAAGCTTGTTCAGAACGTAGTTCGCGGAAAGCAGGGCTTTCCCCCACAAGTTCTGAGGTAAGCCAGAACTTGTCAACATGGCATTCATCAATTCCTTCAACGTTCGGTTTTTACACTCAGCAATCCCATTGAGGAGAATAAGGAGCAGTGGTTTCGTGAATAATTCCGTGCACAGAACAATATTCACCGAATGATGAAACATATTCACCACCACTATCGCTTCTGATTCTTTTGATTTACTTGCCAAGTTGATTTGCAACTTCGTTCTCAGTGTATAAAGCTCTCAATAGCTTCAGCTTTGCTCCTCAGCAAATACACTTAACAGAATCTTGTGCTTTCATCGATAAAAGTGACAAAGTACTTTTTCCTGCCTCTTATTTGCACAATATTCATGTCACACACGTCAGTGTGTACAAGTTCCAAGGGTTCAGAACTTCGTTCTATGATGTTCTATGTATTTTCGCTTCAACACATGCCTCACACTCATGTTGGCTATCAATGCAAATTTAGGTATAAGGTTCATGTTAATTAATGTACGCATTGTATCATAATTAACATGTCCTAACCTCTCATGCCATACATTTTGTGACTCAATAATATAAGCAGAAGTTTCAGCTTTATTAATAGCACAATTGACAGTCATTGAAAAAACCCTCAGCGAGGTATCATTTTCCTACATAGACATCATTTTTGGTCAATACAATCTTGTCAGAAACAAATACAAACCCAAGACCGAGTTCTTCCGAATATCTGGAACATGCAAACATTCTTATATGTAAGCTCCGTTTCGGATATCATTTTCAGAACTACTGTGCCTTGTCCAACCACTCTAGAGGTAGACGAGTTTCCCATCGTCAGATGATCGCCGCCATCGACCTTTCTGATACGAGGAAAACATCTTGCTATCAGCACAGATATGACGAGTAGCCCTAATGTCTACCCATCATTCTCTCGGATTCCCAACCAAGTTGCTTCAGTTACCACTGCTGAGAGATTCATTTCTGAAATCTCATCAGCTAACTACTCATCTTCAGCGACATAGGCCTCATTTTTCCTGCCATTGTCCTGAGATATCTTGTTTCTGCAGTCCTTTGTCATATGACCGCTCTTTTCACAGTTGTAGCACTTCCCATTGAACTTCTTGTCCACTTGGGAAGAATCAGCTTCACTGTTCTTTCTTTTCTTGCTACCCTTTACATCCTCAAAGATGTTGGCCTTAGACTCCATAGTCTTGTAGCTGACCTTCTCGGACATCATGTTGTCATGTTCGATTCTCAATCGAACTCCAAGGTCTTCAAGGCTCATCTGTTTTCTTCTGTGTTGCAGATAGCTTCTGAAGTCCTTCCATGATGGAGACAACTTTTCAATTATGGTGGCAACTTAAAACGTCTCACAGAGTTTCATTCCTTCATCCAGTATTTCATGAATGATCTATTGTTGTTCACCCAACTGAGACATCACCATCCTTGAAACTACCATCTTGTAGTCCAGGACCCTACCCACGACAAATTTCTTTTGTTCGGCATCTTCGGTTTTGTACTTCTTCTCGAGAGATTCCCAGAGAACCTTCGCAGAAGTCATGCCTTGGTACACATTGTACAAGGTATTGTCAAGACCACCCAAAAGGTAGTTCTTGCATAAGAGGTCTCCAGACATCCAAGTCTGTTCTCGCTCTTCCTTGGCCAATTCAGATTCACCCTCCACAGGACCCGGAGGATCCTAGAGGAATTTAGCCAACTGGAGAGTTGTCAGGTAGAACAACATTTTGCTCTGCCACTGTTTGAAGTTTGCCCCACCAAACTTCTCTGGTTTTTCTCCATGAGAGACCGGTACTGTGATGTTTCCGCTAACCATATGTAACTGGAAACAAACAGGGTTCAATAAGTCTACAAAAGACAAATTGTACAACGACCAACAAATGATCTTGTCTCAAGTGATATACCAAGTATCCACTTGTTGTTCTATTGGACAGTAGTACCAATAAACACAAGTCCTTGAATTTCCAAACAAGATTTCTTATGGAAAGTAAATAAAGGAATATCCTTTAACTACTTTCTCAATAGAACCTCTTAGCAATTCAAACTCAGTATTTCACTTTTTCAATGTCACAAACAATATACGATAAGTGTAGATATATATGTATGTCAAACAAGATTGGATGGAATTACTCGTGCAAAATTACACTTTAAATCTCAACCAATTATGCAACACCAATTAATTTCAACTTTATCACTATGTGTATGCTTGTGATAATTGAACAACTTAATAATAACTTAAATCTATACTACCAAGATTAATGTGTTTACAGTATATGACTAACCAAATTAATATTAATTAAAGTTTGCAATTTATGATACTTCCAGGACACAATCGTTAGTGTCACGTTCGTATCTACGTTCGAACGAGACTGTCCAGTGTGTGTGCGTTCGTGTTGCGTTTGATAACGCGTTCGAACGATGTGTTTCCAGAGAGTTCACGTTCGAGTAGCGTTTGATAACGCGTTCGAACGGAATGATTCCAGAGAGTTCACGTTCGTATAACGTTCGTGAACGCGTTCGAACGGAATGATTCCAGAGAGTTTGCGTTCGAGTTGTGTTTAGTACGCGTTCGAACGTTATTAGGAAAAAGGCTTGCGTTCGAATTGCGTTTGAAGACGAGTTCGAATGTTCTTACGAAATTTCAGATTTTAAGCATTCACGTGCATCGGGCGTTCGAACGCCCTACGGGTTTTTCATGCACAATCCGAATTTTTTCAGAAAATATTCAAACCCTAACATGCGAATTACTATCTAATAACACTAGAGCAATAAGTTCTTAAGTTTGTGGTCAAATTAGTGTCATTAAACAGTAATATAAACATGCAAATAACAGATCAAACTACCAAAAGTAGATCTAGATGCAAAACCCTAAAACCAGAAAACTTGAAGACAAACCAGAAAATGGAGATTACAGAATTGTCCAAGTCGAGATGATATCTGTCCTTAAGAACTTATTGGCCCCGTCACAGGTGCTCTACGGATTCGAATTGCCAACGTTCTCCCAGGATAACTTGGATTCTACTTGTTCAAGGAGCACTCCTTAACAAGTGTTTGAACTATGATACAAAATGGTGGATCTCTCTCTCAAAACAAAGAAAACAACAATGCCTCTTTTTTGTTCTTTGGTATTGATTGTATATTTCTGTATTTTTGTATTTGGAATAAAAGCCTTCTTTTATAAGGCATGGAGGGGTGCCAATAGGGCACCCCTTGGGGTGGGTTGCAACCCTCCAAGGATTGCAACCTCCCATACACCCATTGGGAATTCCAATGGTATACATATACATATACATATCTTATTTAATGAATTTGAGGAATTTACAACAGGTATTGGGTTCGAATTCAGGAATGTGTTTCTTGTAAGAGCCTGGGATAGTCGGGAGTTTTACCTATTCCTCTTAAATCTGGAATGGGTTATTTGACGACGAGATTTCCAATGATTCCAAAAAAAAAAATAGCATGAACTTACTCCGTGGCATGTAAGTTATGGAAGGACTGATAACGATGAGATGAAATAGTCGAGCAAGACCAGTTCAGCTTGACATATGAATTTTCCAGGTCTTTTAGAATTTTTTTCAAACTAAAGCTTCTGGTGTTCTGTTAATTCCATTTGTTCTTGTCTTGCCGTAATCCAAGGATCATCATACAGACGGCAAAAAGAATGAGGCCCCTCCGCAGCTTCACTTACACTAACTTTATTGCCTCCAGATACTCCTCTATATGTGGTCCCAACAAAGTTGGTGGGGTGGAAAAAAAATTGAAATTAAAAGAAACCGAATAGAATCGAAATAACAGAATCAAACGATTTTTTTAAAAAAAAATTTAAAAACAATTATTTAATTTAAAAACCGAACCGAATTAATTCAATTTTTAACCAAAAACTCAACTGAATTGAATTAATTAAATAATTAATTTTATTAATTTATTTGATGTTTAATGATGATTAATTTCATGAAATATTTTATTTTTTGTTTTGATTATGTTTCTTTTATCTTCATATTTTTTAAATTATTTAAATGATGAATATATCTCATGAAATATTTATATTGACATAGCTGTGATGATTATAAAAGTTATAGTATATAAAATTCGAATAAATATTAAATTTAATGAATATTATTAAATTTTCAATTTTTATTGTTTTTGATAAAAAGAAATAAAAAAAATCGAATTGAATCGAACTGAAACGATAATTAAAAATAATTAATTTTTTTTAAGAAAATGATCGATTATTTTTTTTAAAAAAAAATATTATAATTACAAATTTTATTATAATTATATCGAATCTTGCCCACCCCTACTTTGGTCCATGCATGAGACTTTATGTGAAGGCTTTATTATGTCTAAGGTAAGATTGAAATGAGTCTTGGACGTGCATGAGCTGGCTTGATTGCTTTTGGGCTTAATTCCCGAATGGTACATTAGTAGTGGCGGGATTTGCGCAGTGTTAGTATTTTGACTGTAACTTTCTCATCTGATGTCTGATTTTGGTGATTCAAGTTGCGCTGGAAAGAAGACTCATGGAGCTACAACTTTGCAGTTTACGTCAAACTCTAATTCGGAATCCTTCATCGTCCAATTGCGGATGTAATTTATCCATACAGCTTTTGTGTTATATTTTTTCTTAAGGTTATGTAATGTTTAAGAGCTGGGATGAACTTTAATTAAATTATAAAGCCCATGTACGAAAATTTGAAGGATTTTAAGTGTTATTGGGTTTATTTTTCTAAGGTTTTATTATTGAAAATACGCGATTAGCCTAAGTTCTGACCCTATGCGGAATTTAACGCAATAAACCAGACAAGTCCTGATTACTGCTACTATGGATAAATTAACAGGCAGCAACAATATCCAACAATTAATTATGCTGCAAATATAAAAACAATAATAATAAATTAAAGCAGCAAATTAAATCAATCACACAAAATCAACACAATAATTTTGGTGATGAAGTGGAAAACTCTTGCGAGTAAAAAACCACTCTGGGTATAGGCTACCACCTGAATCCACTATATAGAGAAAAACTTACAGCGATGGTCAAGACCTATGGTGGCAACTCCACCGACTCAAGTAACTCAATACTGCAAGAACTCAAGACAACTCCTCAAGCCCGCGACCCACGGTTTTCTTCAGAACCTCTGAAGTCTCTGATTAGATTGTATCACCTATGACGCCGGAACTCCGACTACCAAACTTCCTTCTAAAGAACTCTGAAGGATTATGAATTTTGGGTTAAGTTGTGTTGAAGGTTTAATGAAGAGAGATTCACACATTTAACAAAGAAGACAAAAAGATGAAAAAGTTTTCAAGGTGGAATCAAATAAGCTTGAAAGTTTTGAGAGATTTTGGCTCAAGAGGAAAGTGTTTCAACCATTGTGGAAGGTGGCTCAAGGTTTGTTTATATAGGTAGGGCAAATGAAAAGTGTTTTCTAGTGTTATTTTGGATTTAAAACGTGTCTAAGATAACCTACATACGCAGAGACGTTCGAACGCACTTCAAACACAACTCAAACGCAAAGTTTCTGCCTCGAAAACGTTCGAACTCAAGTACGAACTCCACACGAACGCGGTCGCGGACTGGTTTTCAGGTGTAACTTAAAACGCTTGTAACTTTCTCGTCTCTTGGCCAAATCATGAGTTCTTTATATGTACACGATCGTCTTCGAGTCTAATTTCCAATGCAACTAACCTTATGTCAATTGGAGCTCTAAATATTCTGGAATATGCAAAAGAGTAAACGGTGTTCTGAAATCTCTATCTCATGTTGTCCAAATACTTGTTCAATTGCTCCGAGATCTTCAAGACTCATTACAACTCAATTGAACTTATTTTGTTACGGAAATTGCCAATAAACATGGAACTAACAATCTCTCTATTTGGCATTCCATGACAAAACACTACCTAATACAAAGACTACGGTAATAGGCCCAAAAATAAAATAGTCAACTGTCAACCATCAAAACAGTGACTGTTTACAATAAGACTCGATCTAATACCTAACCAAGTAGTCTTGAAATAAATGCCACCATAGCAACAAACCTGTTTACCTAAAACATCCACAAACAACAATATACCGTAAAAAGCATTGAGATTATCAAATATAATATAAAACAAGTATAAAACTTATGCATGTTCAAATAGATATCATTCTCCCCCTTAATCATAACTCTCCTAATAACAGAGATAACAAAGGATATCCTACGCCTACTACTCCCCCTTTTTGTCACGAAATGACAAAGGACGAAGGAATCAGGAAAAACAGACAGGAGAAAATGCATGCAAGAATATAAGCAAACATGACTTACTCCCCCTCACTAACAGGCTAACTCAGTTAGTAAATAAATAATAAAATGGGATGTAAACACTCAATGATATGCAAAATAATTGATATGCAGTTATATGAAGCATATGCAAGCACACAATGAGATAAACAAAAAATCCTGTCAAAACTGACTGAAACAGCATTTCAATCATATACAATGATACCCAGTCAGTATTCAGCTGTTTATGACTTGAAATAATATGCATCATTTTAAATTAGGTTAAATACAACACTTATGTATATGACATAAACACCAAAGCATAGCAAGCACTTGCGTGAAAAATAAAGTGCACAACGAATCAGGGCTTAAGACCTTATTTTATGAGCTGGACACAACCAAAGAAATCCGTCTCTAAACAAACCAAGTCCACAAAATAAGTGTTCAAACTCAGCACCACTAGGACCTGAAAATAAGCAACATTGGTTGCATGCTATATTGTTTACCCCATAAATATCATGAGCTCATATTTAACAACTCTTTCGAGTGAAGAGTTTTTGCCCTTATCTTTTGAATTTGGCCACATTGGCTCTTTTACACTTGAGTCTCATTTTTTTTAAAAATATATTATTTTTTTTACTTTTGCAAAAGGGGATAACACAAGGTTAACTAGTCAAAAGTCACACTATTAAACAAACAAAGCATGTAAAAGATTAGATTGTCATTTCAAAAACTCATACATGCGACCAAGCCTTGATAAAATAAAATCGTGTATGTGATTTGCAAGCACAAGATATACCAAGAGTTTTTATCACACACATATGCATATAGAGCATCAACAAAAATAACAGCATATCATACGTGCATAATCATATATCCTACATACCAGGATCATATGCACATGCTATTCATGCTCTAACAAGCCATAAAAAAAAACATATTTTTGGTCTTTTTCAATTTCTATTTTTTTTTTTTGAATTTTTCAGTTTTAAAACACAAAAATAAAGACACAACATGACTTGACAATATCCAATGGTACGTGGAGTTGTATCCTGAGTGCAGATCATACTATCGTCCATTCTAAATCGGCTATGAAATTTATGTTCGGGTTTTCATCCTATATACCAAGGAATATATAACAAAACAAAAACCCACACACCCATATGCAGTAAAAAAATAAACGTGCATAAATAGAAAAACACACACACACACATGCAATAGGAAAAAAAAATGCAACTTCTAGGAAGAGTTACACTGAAGTGCGCTCTCATCATGCCTGACAGGATCAAGGTATTCAGAAGTATATGGGAAGACATCTTGCTTCCTCACCCACATTTTTCTAGGAATCTCTTTCTCACGAGAATTCTCAGTCAACAGAGCAAGTTTCTTACTAAGGAATTTAGCTTGTTTAGTTAGCTCAGAAACTTGAGACACTAGATTTGAAGAATCAAATCTAGAAGACACACTCTTAGGCCTTCTCTTATATTTGTGCCACAATAGCACTTAGGTCTAATGTGTCCCGCCTTGCCACAGTGATGGCAAACAGGCACAAACCTCGGATGAGAGCGAGGTTTACCCATAGCACCTCTAGATCGAGGTTGGGTTACAGGACGAAGATCAAACGGAGGAATCACATGACAACACTCAACAGGCTTCTTACCTAAGTCATGTTTAGGAGGTTTAGGCACTGCTCTAGATTTAGACGCCTTATCACAATTAGGCTCAAAGTTAATACCTAGCACACGATCCACTTTCTTATTCCCACTAGAAAATACAGACAATTGAGTTCTAGCATTTTCAAGTTCAGTCTCTAAAGTTTGGACCCTATCAACTAGGCCTCTATTCTTCTCCTCCAAGTCATCTACCATCAAAAGGTTTTGCTCAAATTTGGCTTGAGTTTCATTCTTTTCTAACTCTATTTCCTTCAGCCTCTTACTGACTTCTATGTTAGTCTTCTTAATAGATAGACTCTCATTAAACAATTCAATATAAGCTACCTGAAGACTTTCCTTATCTACAGACTCATCAAGAGAGACCTCTGAATCAGCATCATTAACAACAATCTCTCTCTCATCAGTCACACTAGCAGTAAAGGCCATATAATTGCCTTTAGGAGAATCATCATCTTCAGAATCACTAAGGGATGCTGCCATGGCTTTCTTGCCTTCAGCCATAAGGTATGTGGGACACTCAGATCTAACGTGCCCATATCCTTCACATTCATGGCACTGGACACCACATAATCTACTATCTCTATCCTCTCTAGACTCTCTACTGATATGCCTACTCTCTTTAGGCTCATCCTCTCTATCCCTACTACTGTTATGGCCATTCTTCTTCAGCTTAAGGAATTTTATAAACTTCTTAGCAAACATGGCCAAGTCATGATCCGTAAGGGTATCATCATCACTAGATGGATCATGAACAACTTCCTTCGTGATCTTCATCGCTATAGTTTTGGGCTTTTGATACCCAGAAAGTTTCTTCTTATAAACTTGCAGTTTTCCTACGAGTTTTTCTAAATCAAGCTTATTGAGGTCATTGCTTTCCTCGATGGCGGTGATCTTGGGTAGGAATTTATCAGGCATGGATCTAAGGATTTTCCTAACTATCATATTATAGTCTCACATAGGTTAAAACTAGAGTTAACGATATCGTTAATCTCAGCATATAATTCATCAAAGGTCTCATCATCTCTCATATGGGCGACCTCAAACCTAGTGGCTAAATCCTGGAGTCTATTATTTTTAACAGACAGTGTGCCCTCATGCACAGTTTGCAGGATGTGCCAAGCATCATTGGCTATCTCACATATAGAGATTCTCCTAAACTCAGCAGAACAAACAGCACCATGTATGGCATTAACAACCTTGTTGTTCCTATTGCTAGCGTCAAAATCATCCTTCGACCAGGTCAATTTGTCTTTGAGGGAAGATATCCCATCAACTACAACAATGGGAGGTTTCCAACCGTGTTCAACATTCATCCAGACCCTCTTATTTAAGGACTTAAGGAACGCTTTCATGTGAACCTTCCAATGCAAATATTCTATGCCATCAAAAAATGGCGGACAATTTAAGGGTTGACTACGCTTCATAGCTAATGGGTCAAGGATCGAGTTCAGGCTCTGATACCAATTGAAAATACGCGATTAGCCTAAGTTCTGACCCTATGCGAAATTTAACGCAATAAACCAGACAAGTCCTGATTACTGCTACTATGGATAAATTAACAGGCAACCACAATATCCAACAATTAATTATGCTGCAAATATAAAAATAATAATAATAAATTAAAGCAGTAAATTAAATCAATCACACAAAATCAACACAATAATTTTGATGACGAAGTGGAAAACTCTTGCGAGTAAAAAACTACTCCGGGCATATGCTACCCCTGAATCCACTATATAGAGAAAAACTTACAGCGATGGTCAAGACCTATGATGGCAACTCCACCGACTCAAGTAACTCAATACTGCAAGAACTCAAGGCAACTCCTCAAGCCCGCGACCCACAGTTTTCTTCGGAACCTTTGAAGTCTCTGAGTAGATTGTATCACCTCTGACGCCGAAACTCCGACTACCAAACGTCCTCCTAAAGAACTCTGAAGGATTAGGAATTTTGGGTTAAGTTGTGTTGAAGGTTTATCAAAGAGAGATTCACACCTTTAACAAAGAAGACAAGAAGATGAAAAAAGTCTTCAAGGTGGAATCAAATAATGTTGAAAGCTTTGAGAGATTTTGGCTCAAGGGAAAAGTGTCAACCATTGGGGAAGGTGGCTCAAGGTTTGTTTATATAGGTAGGGCAAAGGAAAAGGGTTTCCTAGTGTTATTTTGGCTTAAAAACATGTCTAAGATAACCTACATACGCAAAGACATTCGAACGCACTTCAAACGCAACTCAAAATGCAAATTTTCTGCCTCGAAAATGTTTGAACGCATGTACGAACGCCATACGAACGCGGTCACGGACTGGTTTTTAGATGCAACTTAAAACGCTTGTAACGTTCTCGTCTCTTGGTCAAATCATGAGTTCTTTATATGTACGCGATCGTCTTCGAGTCTAATTTCCATTGCAACTAACCTCATGTCAATTGGAGCTCTAAATCTTCTGTAATATGAAAAAGAGTAAACATCATTCTGAAATCTCTATCTCATGTTGTCCAAATACTTGTCCAATTGCTCCGAGATATTCAAGACTCATTACAACTCAATTGAACTTGTTTTGTTACGGAAATTTCCAATAAACATGGAACTAACAATTATGTTTAAGTAGAATTAGGGTTAGCCACATATTTAAAGTGAGATTATTCATCATAACTAAAAAATCCTTCTTTTGATAAAAATCACTATTATCTTAAGACTTGAGTAACCCTCAACTTTATTGCCAATAAACATGGAACTAACAATTATGTTTAAGTAGAATTAGGGTTAGCCACCTATTTAAAGGGAGATTATTCATCATAATAAAAAATCCATCTTTTGATAAAAATCACTATTATCTTGAGACTTGAGTAACCCTCAACTTTTCTCATTGATTTTGGCTTATCAAAGGCTTGCTAACCCTTTGTGGTGCCCCCTTAGCACTCTAGGTTTTTGTTGCTTGCTCTTCAGAGGTTTAGAGTTTTGATTCCGTTCTACCTTGGCTTTCTTGGGAACGATTTCAATCTTTTGTGGGTTTGCTTGGCTTTGTTCCAGGCAGGTTTTCATCAGTTGGTATCAGAGCAAAGGTTCCAAGATCAGATTTTATCCTTTTATTTTCTCTGTGTTTCGTTCATTAAAAAAAATAAAAACAAAAAAAAGTCTCGTCTTTTGTTTCCATTCAGTTTTGCTTATTGTTTTTTGTCTTGTCTTGTTTCCATCAGTGTTTTCTTCTTGTGTTTTGTTATTGCCTTATTTCAATTCAGTCATTGTCTTAATTTTATGTCTTTGCACAATTTCCTTGTATTATGGAGTCATTAGAGTAAAAAAATAATATAAAAAAAAAAAATCAGTTTCATTGTCCAGAATTTTTTCAACTGCGCACCAAATTTTGAACAGCCATATCTTTTAATCCAGAAAGAGCTACAAGACCCATAATATATCAATTTACAAGTACTCAAAGAGAGAAATTTGATAGTGGTTGGCCGAACTCTGTCCGTTAATATTTCGAGTCTCAAAATCTCTTTCAAACATTAGTTACGAATTCTGTCGAGTTTCAATTTAGTTTGTGTTCTTGTTTTGCTTTTGGTGTTTTTTTTTTAGTCTGTTTCTTTGTGCTTATTTTCATATTCTTAGTGATTCTTTGAGTCTTCAATCATTATTGGTATCTTTCAAGTAAGGGGTTGATTTATATACATAATCCGATGGACAAAATGATATTTATCTTTCGCACGAGAAGCCTTATCAATAGTAAAGTTTGTAATATGATTATTAATAGAGGGAATCATACAAATTTAGCTAGCACTACTCTTGTGGAAAAATTGGGATTACCATTGATACCTCATGATAGACCTTATAAGTGGATGAGTGATTTTGGAGAGTTCGAGGTTGATAAGCAGGTTGTGGTTAGTTTTGCAATTAGGAAGTATGTTGACCAAGTAGTGTGTGACGTGGTTCCTATGTGTCATACACATGCTTTATTGGGTAAGCCTTGGTATAAATTCAATAAAGTAGTTTATGATATGGATAAGAATATGTATAAATTTAGGTATGGTGAAAAAATATCAAGCTTGCTCATTTAACCATACAATAGGTCTATAAGGAAGAGTTGTACATGCAGAGGAGTGAAGAAGAGTGGGCTAAAAGTAAGAGTGAGATTGCCGAGTTTAGAATGTTACTAGGAGAGCTCCCAGAATTTATAGAGAAAAAGACGTTAGCAAAATGTGACGTGAAGAAGGATATGAGCGTAGTCTTGAGTAATGAAATGAAACATGTTGACGTTTCTATGAATAAGAGTGAGATGGTTGATGATGTTGATGACAGTGATGATATTGATGTGAGCAATAACATTAATGATGTTGAATTGGTTGTTCATGATGCCAATGAGGTTCTTGAAGTTACTGTTAGGGGTGAATATCATATGGAGCAATCTGATTTTTGTTGTGAGGCCATGAGTTATGAGGTGCAAAAAGTTCATGTGGCCGAATATGTAGAGTGTGATCAGATTATGGATGAGTGTGTTGATTATTTGAGGAAGCGACATGGACATGTTGAGTTTGTGTTAAATGAGGTTTCAAATGTGAATCTAGATGGGAATCTCTTCGGGGTTGCAAGTGGAGTTAAGAATGAGAGTAGCAATGGAGAGATTGAGAGGGGAAAAATATTGGAAAACAGTCATTCATTGGCTTTATTGACTTTTTCTCACCATAACCATTCTTTTCCATGTGATTTTATTTTGTTCCAAGATTGTCATCACATTGATCTTGTCATTTTTATCTATGATCCGGGTTCGGATTCGAGGTCGAATCCTTTTCAAGAGAGGGAGAATGATGTGATCCATAATGAGCTCGGTTTGTTGGGCCAGGTTAACTTGAAGTTGTGGCTGATTGCATTGCTTGGTCAGATTGATGTATTTGGGTCATTTTGGTGGATTTGGAAGATTCATTGGGTTCTAGAGTTTGGTCCATGCATGAGACTTTATGTGAAGGCTTTATTATGTCTAAGGCAAGATTGGAATGGGTCTTGGACGTGCATGGGTTGGCTTGATTGATTTTGGGCTTAATTCCCGAATGGTGCATTAGTAGTGGCAGGATTTGCGCAGTGTTAGTATTTTGGCTGTAACTTTCTCATACGATATTCGATTTTGGTGATTCAAGTTGCACTGGAAAGAAGACTCATGGAGCTACAACTCTGTAGTTTATGTCAAACTCTAATTCGGAATCCTTCATGGTCCAATTGCGGATGCAATTTATCCCTACAGCTTTTGTGTTATATATATATTTTTTTAAGATTATGTAATGTTTAAGTGCTGAGCTGAACTTTAATTAAATTATAAAGCCCATGTACAAAAATTTGAAGGATTTTAAGTGTTATTGGGTTTTTTTGCTAATGTTTTATTATGTTTAAGTAGAATTAGGGTTAGCCATCCATTTAAAGGGGGATTATTAGACCTGGCCGCCGGTTCGGTTCCGGTTCGGAACCGAACCGAACCGGCCGGTTCACGGTTCCACAAGTGTGGAACCGGAACCGTAAACCGAACCGGAACCGAACCGGTCGGTTCCGGTTCGGTTTACGGTTCCCCTTCCGGTTTGTTTTTTTGTTTTTTTTTTTTTTAATAATAAATTTTAAAAAATAAAAAAAAATTCTATAATCGTAATGTTTTTTCATACTATCACATCATTTTTATAGAATCCTTTTTTTATAAAATTCTTTTAACATATAATCCTTTTTATAGCCAACTCTTGGCTATTGCTTTCTTTATATAAGCGATGTGGGATATTTGTTACTTGGCTATTGTGTCCCACATCGCTTATATAAAGAAGTCAATAACCAAGAGTTGGTTATAAAAAGGATGTGGACATTCATGTTTTAGTATTGCAATTTTAAACCTCATTAAGTCATTATTATTAATTAAAAAAATTGAGATTTACTTGTGGAACCTTACGGTTCCAAGAAAATAATTTTTTTTTTTTTTTTTACTTCCGGTTTCAACCGGAACCGTACGGTTCCGGTTGGAACCGTTGGAACCGCTGGAACCGTTCGGTTCCAGCGGTTCCAATCGGTTCGGTTCCGGTTCCGAACCGGAACCTTGGCCGGGTCTAGGGATTATTCATCATAAAAAAAAAAATCAATCTTTTAATAAAAATCACTATTATCTTGAGACTTGAGTAACCCTAAATTTTTCTCATTGATTTTGGCTTATCAAAGGCTTGTTAACCCTTTGTGGCGCCCCCTTAGCACTCTAGGTTTTTGTTGGTTGCTCTCCAGAGGTTTAGAGTTTTGATTCCTGATGAGTGGTATTTATATCACTATTTCCCACTCATTTAACTTAATATTTTGTATAGTTTCTTGAGTTTTGTGAATATTTTGATGTGTTTTGTGTTATTTTGTAGATAAAATAAAGTTTGGACAGCACTGGAGGCAATTTGGGGCAAAACCGGACAAAAATGCGTCAACAGGGTTATTTTGGTCTTCTGCGCGTCGCGACGCTGGAGCACTGCGCGCCGCGACGCCCAGCGTGTGCCGGTTCTGCTAAAATGCGCCATGGTCAACGGGTCAACAATTTGAAAAGTTTGACTTTGCTAAAATGCGCATTGCCACGTGTCATGCCACGTCATCAGACACGTCAGCAAGTCAACCGAGTCAACATGCCACGTCAGCCTCAGCCAATCAGAGCATGACACGTGTCGCCACGTGTCGCAATCCTATTGTGCCGACAAATGCAACACACGCCTACGCCACGTCAGCGCCACGTCATCGATGACGTCATCACAATAATTGAGAATTAGCCGCCTTGACACGTGTCAGTTGTACAGTCAGCCGCCTTGCCACGTGTCGCCGTCTCATTGTGCCACGTCGACATTTGAGCGTCGCGACGCGCAACGCCTTAGCGTCGCGACGCGCGCACAGTTCCCAAACAGTGAATTTTGTTTTGCTATAAATAGGCCGCGAATTTTCATTTTTCATATACCTTTCTCTCTCTTGATTTCTCTCTCTAGAGAGAGTTTCTCTCTCTAGAATTTTTATTTTTTTTTAGTTTTTTAATTTTTAGTTTTGTAATTTATTTTAATTACTTTTTGTAATAATAGTAATTTAATTTTTACTTTTTACTTTTTACAGTTTTTACTATTCACCATGTTAAAGTAACTTTTTCAGCTAGGGTGAAAGGTAATTCTTCTACTATTGCTATTTAGATTAATCTCCCTTAAAAATAATATATTAACTATTTAAAATATTGACTTAATAAGGTTACCGCTATATTGGTCGGTTGGTAATTTAATTTTAATCTGGTTTAAACCTGACTAATCACGGATACCGCCAGACTGGTCGGTTGGTAAATTTACTTTTGGTTCCGCCTTAATGGCTGGTTGGACTTAATTTGACTTAATCAGGATACCGCCAGACTGGTCGGTTGGTAAATTTAACACAAGTTTATATATTATTTTATGGGAGATATCTAAATTAGTAGTAGTAAAAGTAATTCCTTTTACCTTAGCATTTTATTTTATTGTAATTTATTTTTCAGCTTTTTACTTTATGTCTTTTACTTTTATGTATTTACTAGTCCTAGTTATGTGTTAGTTTTCTGAGGTTGTGATGACTTTTAATATCACCGGTTTATAAGGGATTATTTTATAGTTGGGTAATTTAAAGGTTTATTTATTAAGTCTTAAGCTTAATGCTTCTTGTTGTCTGATCACCAATAAGATTGATATGGTAAATCTAAAATGAACTAGACATAGGGATTTTAGGTTTCAGCCTTAGACTTAATAGCCCACGATCTTCCTTGAGGATAGATAACCCTTTAATAGATTTCCTTACAGGATAGGAATATACCTGTCGGGCGGGGGTAGCCATAATTGGAACTTAAACTTAATGAATCCAGATAATTTGGTTGACATAGACATATGGTTCAATTGGGTTAAACTGGGTATTTGTGTCTGACCATCGACAGAGGCTTACACATAATTTAGTGTTCCAGGTTAATAAATCAATATATTACCAACTTTAAGATAACCACTTCATCTTTAAAATGATATTAAAAGAAATCACAACCCTAGATCTTTGTGTCTTTTGTTATTTTCCTTAATATTTTCTTTTGTCTTTTTATTTATTTATTTATTTTGTAAAACCACTTTCAACCAATCAAACAATCATTCTCTTTTCCCTTTAATTAGATATTTGTAAATAAATAGATTCAACAATTAATAACAACAGTAGGAATTAAGTCCTCGTGGGATCGATATTTTTATACTACTTGAACGATACGTGCGCTTGCGTTATACGTGTGTGTTTACGCCGGTCAAGTTTTTGGCGCCGTTGCCGGGGACTTAATTTTCTTGAGTTGTTAATTTTGAAACTATCTAATTTACTTATATCTAATTTTCTTTCTTTTATTTTGTAATTTTTATTTCTTCTGTTTTCAGGTGACTTAAAAATGGAACATTACTGGGAGATTGAAAGATTACATGCTTTACAAGAAGATACACCCCACATCTGGGAGCAACAGTCCGGTTTTCTGAGGCCTGTTGTCGAGCCCAATGATTATCACTGGATGCCAGAACCAAACAATACTACATTTGCTCATCAGAACTCAATGTGGAGATGTGACATATGTAATGGTGACCACACAAGCGATTATTGCGAATACAACTACCATCCAGGGTGGCAGAACTATCAAGATCCTTCATGGTACGAAGAACCATCACATTTCACAGAACCACATTTTCCATCTTATCCACCATCTTCCTTCGATCCTTATCAACAACCAGAACCATCAGAGGAAGATCAATTGATTCACATGTTCAAGGAACAGACAGCTCAATTTGATGCACAATTTCAGAGTCAAACAGAATCCATACAGAGAATGACAGATCAAATCAGACAAATTACAGAAAACCAGAACTATATACCTCAAGAACCATTCTCAGATGACACTGATGAAGCCTTCGAGTACCAATCATTTCACAATGACACGTCAACAGATGAGGAGGCTGAGCAGTATCAACAACCAGATATATCAGTTCAGGAACTTGAACCGGCAAAGTCTCGATTTGATTTCTATTATTCAGATTCTGACGAGGATGAAGCTGAAATATTTGTACCAACTGCATCAAAAATTGAGGATGGAATTCTGTATCCTCAAAATGAAGATCTTGGAGAATGCTTTGCACAAATGTTTGATGAAGATTTACCTGAGCCAATCATTTCACCCAGATCAGAGGATGAAGACCTAAAATCTGACATTTCTTTTCATCCTCAGGTTGACAATTTTGAAACATGTATTTCACAGATGACAGATGAAGAGCTGAATGCAGAAATTTTCAAATACATCTATGAAGAAAAGGTGGAGCAAAAAGAAGAGCAAATGGAGGAGCAACTGTCAGAACTTAATAAAGATCCAGAGCATTCAGGAAAAACATCGCTGTTTTGGGGAGTACAAATCAAAGATATCACCCAGAAGTTTGACAGAATGGAACTTCCATTCCAAGTCAAACATCATACTAGACCTCCTGATTTTCTTTCTTTCTTTTCAGGTACTACTGGAGCAACAAAGATTAAAAAGGTGGAACGAGCACTAAATGAGACAAAATTCTTTTTGCCATTTTACCGTTGGAAGAGACCCTTCAAGAGCAACGCTCACGGGATTGTCCTTAATCGAACATCCAAAACGACACTGAAACCTCCTTAACAGATAAATTTCAGTCACGTCTGGCTGAAGACGAAAAATTCAGCGCTAGCAGGGAGGCAACCCATGCAATTTGTTGTAATTTATTTATTTATTTATTTATTTTTGTGTGAACTTTTTAATTTGTGTGTGAGTTTTGCAGGAAAAATAAAAACGGAATTTTTCAGGACATTGCAAGCCAGTGCAAGCGGGATTTTCAGAATAAAAACTTGACAAAATCACGAAGATACAAAGTTGATCCAGGAGACGGCCGAGTAAAAAGACACTTCTTAAGAGGCGTCCCTATGGAGTTATCTGTCACAAGACATGGTTTTGCCAAAAAAAAAAAAAAAAAAAAAAAAAATCCCGAGTCAAAACCCTAAAGGACCGAGTGTCGCGACGCTAGGCAAGTTTTGGAGTCGCGACGCTGACTCAAAAGACAGAACATAAACAGAGGCGCCGCAGATCTCATTTTCACTCCTTCTTCTTCCTCAAACACCACGAAACCAGAAACCTTCACCAAGCCTTCTCCAGCCAACACAACCGAGAGCCACCACCCACCAGCCGCACCTACAACCACCACCACCTCCAACCGTGAGCAAGCCGAAACCACCCAGATCTCACCATTTTCTCCCAAATCACCACCACCACCGAAACCGCAAGAATCTTCACCAACCAAGATCCAGCCACCAAAAGCCGAGAACCTCCACAGCAACCCAATCGCCGAACCAGATCTGCCGCAAACCTCACCCTTGCCGAGCCGTGAACCACCAAACCGTGACTGAACCCACTGCCAAGATCCATCAAGAACGAAGCCGAATCAACCCACCAACAGCCGCACCCACCACCGTGATCCACTGCCAAAACCAACCAAAGCCGAGATACCCACACCGTGAATCACCAAGACAGTCACCAAACCCACGATCAAAACCTTCCATAATCAGATCTGATTTTTGTGGATAATTTGTGTGGTTAATTTTGAAATTGAATGTTACAGGTTTTGAAATTTTGGCAGTAAAAGGGGGATAATCGAAAAATTGAATGAGTTTGTGGTTGATTTTGTTGAAATTGGAGGATTGTGAATTTGGAAGTTTAGCGGTGAATAACTGGCTGAATTCTGAGTTTAGAAATTGCCAGATCGATGGAATTTGGTAGAATTGGGGGCGAAGAAATTGAGTTTGATATTTGGTGTTTATTTGTGGCATTTGATAGACTTAGGTTGTATTGGATAATCAAAAATTCAGGGGAGACTCTGTCGGATTTTTCTGAAAAATACCAAAGTTGGGATTTGATTAGTGATAATTTTTTAAGGGAAAAGCACAAGCGGAGCATTTTAATACAGAAGGAATTGTGTTTGTCAATCAAAAAAGAGAAGAGAGCTAATTCATTTGTGATGGCTGAGTAAAGAATTAAGTCTTGAGACACATCCTAATGAATTTATACTATGCGAGTGGCGTATTGCATACACAATTCCGTTACCTTAATTATTGCTTTGATTCGCTTTTCTGTTGTAATTATCTTTATTTTCATAGACAGGATCCAGACTTTTTGACCTTTCACGATTTGTTTTGTTGTTTAGCTAACAAACGTCCTCTGGAAGATACTTCTGCTATTATTACTCACCCTTTTTCAGGTACTATAAATTCAGCCCGTCATTGCACTTTAGAAGGCATTCAGAATCAAGAAAGAAAAACATAGAAAAATGGAAGCCACTTCAAGAAGACGAGTTGAAAACATTTGTGTGTTTTGTGGTAGTACTGTTGGTACTAAACCACAATACATAGAAGCAGCACAGGAGTTGGGTCGAGTATTAGCCGCAAGGAATATGCACTTAATATATGGCGGAGGAAATCTCGGACTTATGGGGATCGTTTCAAAAGCCGTACAGGAAGGAGGCAGTCATGTTTTGGGAATCATACCAAAACCCTTGGCAGAGGCAAATCTTATTGGATCATCAAACGGCGAGGAACTAATCGTGCCAGGTATGTCTGAACGACTGGTAGAAATGATTAACCGTGCTGATGCTTTTATCGCTTTGCCAGGTGGCTTGGGTACGTTGGAGGAAATTTTTATTGTACTATCTTGGGCGAACCTGAACATACACCAGAAACCTCTTGGACTACTCAACGTTGATGGATTTTATGATTTTCTTTGTGTGTTTCTTGATGATGCCCGGAGAAATGGATTCATTTCAAAACCTATGAAAGAACTCCTCTTCACTGCCAGACTTGCTCCAGATCTAATTGACCAACTCATAGCCTATGAACCACAAATTGACCCTATCATTTCAAAGATAAATTGGTCTGGGGACGATCGTGGTAAGAGACGTCGGGTTAATCTGGATCTTAACCTTTAATTTCCTGTAGAATTTCAGTTAACCAGGTATTATCGTCTAAACTCTTCTTCTACTGTTTCAGACATTGGGGACAATGTCTCATTTAGGTTTGGGGGAGGGATTTAGTTGATTAGTACCTTGTTTTTAGTTGTATGTTGTTTTTATTTTTAGTTCAAAATTTTTCGAAAAATACAAAAAAATTGAAAATTTTCAAAAATTACAAAAATATTTTGCATTTTTGTGTTTTTATTTTGACTAAAAAGGTGAAATTGGTGAGAGGTAGCTGAGTAAGGAATTTCCGCTCCTGAGACGTATCTCAAACCTATTTCGAAACAAGTTAATTTTTGTTTATTTCATTTTGAATTATTTAATTTGTGAATTCTCTTTAACACTGACTAAAATGGATCTTCATATGTTCAGTTGACAGGTATTATGAACTTACATGGAAACATACGGACATGAGCTAAAATTGAAAAGTTTGTAATATTCCGTGCTATAGTGTAATTGGAGGAAGCATCTCTAAAAAGTGATGGAGTAAAAAAAAAAAAAAAAAAAAAAAAAAAAAAAAAACGTCCGAGATCCGAGTTATTAAGTCTGTAAGGGTATTTTAATACCTAGTGCCCTAAAACCAACTGGTTTGGGAGTCATTGGCCCAAAGCTCGCTACATGGATCGAAGATGCTGCAAAAAAAAAAAAAAAAATATATATATATATATATATCTGAAGTCTGAGTAATTAAGTTCGTAGGGGTGTCTTAACACCTGGTGCCCTAAAGCCAACTGGTTTGGGAGCCACCGACCCAAAGCTCGCTACATAGACGGAAGGTATTGTATAAAAATAAAAAATAGAGAAAAATCAAAGAAAAAATCAGAAAAATCAGAAAATTATTCCATTGCTACAAAGAAAAGGTGTGAAATCTGATAGAACTTTAGGACAAAAATATTACTCTCTTATCAACTGCACTTATGACTGTTGTGGGCAAAAATGAATGATTAATATTTTGTTGGCTGTGTATATGGAGAATGGTAAAAACAATCGGAGAATTTACTTATTCGGTAATTTAGAAAGAAACAAAACAACTAGTAACTTGGAGTAGAATTTTCACCTGATTAGTCACTATCTTTCTTTATTCTCTTTTCGCTTGTCTTTTTGCTTTTGTGTGCATTAGTTTTAATACCTTTTTACTTTTGTAAAATGTTTGTGGGTATCATTGCTGTAAACCCTCACGAGACTACACTCGTCCACTAGGGACACCTAGGGGTTTAAAGGCTTGTTGCATATGCTAAATGCAACCGTGATCCCTACGAAAGTGGCTTAGTTAAATTTTGTTATGTTATTTTATTTTGTATTTTGCTCGAGGACTAGCAAAATGTTAGGTTTGGGGGTGTGATGAGTGGTATTTATATCACTATTTCCCACTCATTTAACTTAATATTTTGTATAGTTTCTTGAGTTTTGTGAATATTTTGATGTGTTTTGTGTTATTTTGTAGATAAAATAAAGTTTGGACAGCACTGGAGGCAATTTGGGGCAAAACCGGACAAAAATGCGTCAACAGGGTTATTTTGGTCTTCTGCGCGTCGCGACGCTGGAGCACTGCGCGCCGCGACGCCCAGCGTGTGCCGGTTCTGCTAAAATGCGCCATGGTCAACGGGTCAACAATTTGAAAAGTTTGACTTTGCTAAAATGCGCATTGCCACGTGTCATGCCACGTCATCAGACACGTCAGCAAGTCAACCGAGTCAACATGCCACGTCAGCCTCAGCCAATCAGAGCATGACACGTGTCGCCACGTGTCGCAATCCTATTGTGCCGACAAATGCAACACACGCCTACGCCACGTCAGCGCCACGTCATCGATGACGTCATCACAATAATTGAGAATTAGCCGCCTTGACACGTGTCAGTTGTACAGTCAGCCGCCTTGTCACGTGTCGCCGTCTCATTGTGCCACGTCGACATTTGAGCGTCGCGACGCGCAACGCCTTAGCGTCGCGACGCGCGCACAGTTCCCAAACAGTGAATTTTGTTTTGCTATAAATAGGCCGCGAATTTTCATTTTTCATATACCTTTCTCTCTCTTGATTTCTCTCTCTAGAGAGAGTTTCTCTCTCTAGAATTTTTATTTTTTTTTAGTTTTTTAATTTTTAGTTTTGTAATTTATTTTAATTACTTTTTGTAATAATAGTAATTTAATTTTTACTTTTTACTTTTTACAGTTTTTACTATTCACCATGTTAAAGTAACTTTTTCAGCTAGGGTGAAAGGTAATTCTTCTACTATTGCTATTTAGATTAATCTCCCTTAAAAATAATATATTAACTATTTAAAATATTGACTTAATAAGGGTTACCGCTATATTGGTCGGTTGGTAATTTAATTTTAATCTGGTTTAAACCTGACTAATCACGGATACCGCCAGACTGGTCGGTTGGTAAATTTACTTTTGGTTCCGCCTTAATGGCTGGTTGGACTTAATTTGACTTAATCAGGATACCGCCAGACTGGTCGGTTGGTAAATTTAACACAAGTTTATATATTATTTTATGGGAGATATCTAAATTAGTAGTAGTAAAAGTAATTCCTTTTACCTTAGCATTTTATTTTATTGTAATTTATTTTTCAGCTTTTTACTTTATGTCTTTTACTTTTATGTATTTACTAGTCCTAGTTATGTGTTAGTTTTCTGAGGTTGTGATGACTTTTAATATCACCGGTTTATAAGGGATTATTTTATAGTTGGGTAATTTAAAGGTTTATTTATTAAGTCTTAAGCTTAATGCTTCTTGTTGTCTGATCACCAATAAGATTGATATGGTAAATCTAAAATGAACTAGACATAGGGATTTTAGGTTTCAGCCTTAGACTTAATAGCCCACGATCTTCCTTGAGGATAGATAACCCTTTAATAGATTTCCTTACAGGATAGGAATATACCTGTCGGGCGGGGGTAGCCATAATTGGAACTTAAACTTAATGAATCCAGATAATTTGGTTGACATAGACATATGGTTCAATTGGGTTAAACTGGGTATTTGTGTCTGACCATCGACAGAGGCTTACACATAATTTAGTGTTCCAGGTTAATAAATCAATATATTACCAACTTTAAGATAACCACTTCATCTTTAAAATGATATTAAAAGAAATCACAACCCTAGATCTTTGTGTCTTTTGTTATTTTCCTTAATATTTTCTTTTGTCTTTTTATTTATTTATTTATTTTGTAAAACCACTTTCAACCAATCAAACAATCATTCTCTTTTCCCTTTAATTAGATATTTGTAAATAAATAGATTCAACAATTAATAACAACAGTAGGAATTAAGTCCTCGTGGGATCGATATTTTTATACTACTTGAACGATACGTGCGCTTGCGTTATACGTGTGTGTTTACGCCGGTCAATTCCGTTCTGCCTTGGCTTTCTTGGGAATGATTTCAATCTTTTGTGGGTTTGCTTGACTTTGTTCCAGGCAGGTTTTCATCAAATCACATCACATAATGTTTTCTATCTTTGCTTCTTTTTCTTTCAAAGATGAAAGCAGCCATCCAGCACAGCACAGTTGCTTCTCCATCCATCTTATGCAAGGACCTTCATGGTCACAATTGTTTTCAACGTATAATTGGGGGTGAATGAGCGACGAGCTCTCAGACGGGACGTCCTTCAAAAGCATATTCTTGGTAGATTATCAACTTATTTCGCTAATATCAGAGTAATGTTTAATCCACTTCATTGCATATAATATTCATAGTAGTTGTCACTTACCACGGAGAGGAGACGAATCTTTCAAGCCAAGGAAGTTAAAGAAGATCCTTCATAGCATCTACATACGAGTCTGTACAGTGGGGTGGGGATTGGTAAGGATGATGGTCACTCAGACTCAAACCCCCCCGGAAAGGAATTTTGGATCAGTGCCAGCTGTGATCTCTCTTGGTCTGAGTAAGCGCCCGTGATTGTTGGGAGAGAGTTGAAAGCGTCCCATGCCCATTGTTCTGATTCTTGGACAGATTGGGTTCAAATCTACAGAATTGTCTTCATTTGTTGGCCATCTCTATATTCGGCACCACAAGAATAGCAGAACTCATGTCCGCACCTGGAAATCAAACACAGGACTACATTTGAGTTCCAAAACTTAGAATTGTTGTGGGGTTCTGGATCTTTCTAGTTGCATCTTTATCAAATGATTATAAATAAAGCTCAAATTTTAATGAACAGACAAGCTTCCTTTCCAGGCAATAGAATTCAAAAAAAGTAAAAAACTTCATTTTTTATTCTATGTTTGCTAATGTTGCCACCCTATCCATCCTGCTCAGTTCAACTACGGTTCTAAATTGTTGCTTCATAATAGCTCACCATATAATTTTTCCATTTACGAGACAAGCATTCTACAACTTGGAAGTAGCGCCAGTGCAGTTCCCAACTTTTTCCACCTCTAAACCTATTACCTATGTGAAATCCTCAATATCACACACGCCATCTTTTTAGACAAATACCAGTACATCAAATTTCTAAGCCTATATAAGAGGGCAGACCTTAAAAGTAAACAAAAAGGAAACTAATATCTAAATTTCAAATAAAATTGTAAAATAAAACTAGAAAAAACCTCATGGCATAAGAAACTGTTTGTCTTCAAAAGCTCTAATAACACTACCACCAGTGTCCTTTTTGCCGTCCTCGGCACATGACAATGGTCATCACCACCAACATCAATACCACTACAGTTGTAATAATTGCCATGTAATCACTAAATGCCTATTTGACATATAGCGGACTATCAACTTGACAAGACTCAAAGTTCTTGGGCTGGCAAGTTCCAAGATCTCAAAATCCTAGAGGCTAATTTATTCATTTGAGAGGATATAGGCATCCTGCTTTCCAAGCATGCTGCTTCAAACCAGAACATCATGCTTTTATATTGAATATAAAACGGAAACTAGAAAATCAGATGATTGAATCGTCAAAATCCTAGAGGCAATTTTATAACTTTGTGGCAAAATAAGCAACATAGCAACAGAGATTTACAGGTATTGGATGATCTCTCTACTTTATAATCCATCTACAACCTTGTTTTAAGAAATATTAACACCATTATCCATGAGGAAAGTGAAATATCTTACCAGCAGGTCATGTGGTAACAACCTTGAGTGAGATCAATCATCCTGCAGCACTGTTGGCAACGTCTCCACCTTTTGTTTTGTGCCAACCGATCCAAGGTTATGTCCTCTGCATCTCTTTCCTCCAAAGGGAGATTCTGGTACTCTCCACAGCTCATTGAAGAATGCAAAGGAACCACACATTCCATGCAGATAAATCTTTCACAAACTGGGCACTCAACACAGCTACTAGGGAATTGACTTGATGAACTTGCACTGGCAGACAAACAATCACGAGGATCGAGAAGGATAGAACAATTAGGAAATGGGCACTAGAATCTATTCGAGTGGAGGACGTTTGCTTCTGCAAGGGCTCTCTCCAATGATTCATATGAACTGAGTGGAAGAAAATATCTGCACTCAACAGCAGATATGTAATATTTGCATCTCAACTGAGGACATCTTATTGGAACCTGAGATGCCTGCACTTTCTCTCAACATAGGTTCTCATACAAAGCGAACAGAACTCGTGGGAACATTTCATAGTGAATTGGTGATCATCATCGGTGAAGGCTTGTCCTAACAGTAGATGGAACAGTTTTCCAGCGATTTATCCCCCTTTGGAGGAGAGGCGATCGACAACACCAATTGCTATTTGGGCTAATCCCAAAGGCTTCTCAGGCTCAATACTGGGAACAAGCTTTAAGACAAAAGCTTCAAGATTATCAGTAAGTTCCAAGATTCTCTGTCTCAGTGCAATCATAAGCGGAATGTCAAGTTTTCCCTCGTGGGTAATCTGTCAAAGATTGACATGTTAAACATATCAATACACTGAATTCAATAAGAGCTATTTCCAAATAATTCCTCAAAAGACCTAATTTTTCAGCATTACAAAACTGTTTGCCCAATTTTTATGCGTGAAGAAAGAAGAGCGTGTAAGGTTCAAACCTCCTGAGACAAAGTCCCAACAAGGGGTGTTTGATTGAGTGAATAAGCCTCCAAGGGGCACAAACACACAAGTTACAGTCCTAAGGTTACAATCTAAGAAATGGAAAATAAAAATATGTTCATTTGAGTCTTCATTTGATCGGGCTTTTATCTTGGTGTAGATAGGCTTTTATAGTGGCGATTGTCAACCGTTTTAGGCGGTTCCAGTATCTTCCTGCAGTTGCAGGATCGTGCCTGTAACCGCTGAGCTGCGTGTCTCAACTGCTTGGTTGTGGAGGGAAAACCGTCCAACTGCTACGATCGTGGAAGTAACCGCATTATAGGTTTTCGTCCTAACCGCTGGTCCGGTCGCCCTAAGCTCTTCGTCGCTCTTCGGTCCATCGGCCTTCTTTCCTTCGTTCTTTCTTTCGTCCCATGGCGATTTCGTCCTATGGTGGAGATTTTCGTCTGTCAACAATTGTCCCACAAATTCACCTTGATTGAATTGGAAGTGAAGATCGAGGTGAATTTTTTCAGTCTTCCATCTTGGTTCGTTCTTTCCTCGTTTCAAAGAAGACCACTACGCCAACCGAGGGTTGGTCTGACGGACATTCCCTTTCGCCCTCAGCTAGCCCGTTTTGATCGAAGAAGACAAAAGGGCGTATACATTGGAATGAGAGAAGCTTGTATGATCATCCATTTCCGCCTTCGACCGGCCCATCATTCAGCTAATCCCTCAGTCTATATAATCTATGGAGCGAATTTTCTATCGGAGAAGACGAAACGGCGTATATATTGTAGTGATCGAAACTTGTATGATCACCGTTTCCGCCTTCGACCGGCCCATCATTCGGCCAATCCCCAGTCTATAGAATCCGAGGTCCCAAGTAAGCAGCATGCTCCGCGTAGAGAAGCTTAGGCCAGCTGTTGTTAACGAGCGTAACTCATTCGCAACTCAGGAGGTGCAGTACCTTCCACACAGAGAACCCCGGACAATTTGTCGCTAACGGACGCAGCCCATCCACAACCTTACATTTCATTTCACACCTTACGCCGTATGGATGGCCGTTAGCGAGTCTTCTTACATTCCATTTCACACCTTACTAAAGAGAAGCTTCCACCTCTGGTGGCCTATGTTTCATGCAGAGCTTTTCCTTTTTCAAACTCTGCTCTGCCTCTTCCGATATTTTCCTTCTCATTTTCGGGACTCTGTTTGACTATGGAGAGTCTGGTTAGTAAGGTTGGCCTTTAAATAAGTGGTTATGAGACCTTGCAAAATTGCCTTTTCATTTTCCCCTTTTTATATACTCCCAAGCCATGGTACTGTTGTCACGTGAAAGATTTTTCCACGTGCTGTCTGATCGATTGGATTTCCCCATTTTATATACTCCCAAGCCATGGTACTGTTGTCACGTAAAGGGTTTTTCCATGTGCTGTTTGATCGATTGGAGGGGCTCCCTACCCAACGCCTGGTCCTCTGCCAAAGTAAGCCTGTGGCCTGATGGTCTTGTCATATCAGTCTTCACTACTTGTGTTAATAATGGAGAAAGCTTGGGCGACGCCTCTGGAAAGTGTAGTGTTGACACCTGTTCTTGGCCAATTCTGAAGACCGATGCTAAGATTTTGAGGCTCGACCGATCTGCTGGAAGCCGAAGTAGCGAGGTCGAGCGAAGTAAATTCGGGGTTAGACTTTTCGCCCTGTAGTTTGTCGGGCCGTCTTTTAGAGTTATACGCGAAGCCATCATATCTGCAATAAATGTGCGGCCCTTTCCTATACGTTTCATCATGAGGCCCATTTAAGAGCTATTTTTCACGTCACTTCCGTGTTTCCTTCCGTCGCACGTCACTTATGCAGCGAGTTGCATTCGAACACATGTCTAGGGAAACTTTCTATCCTTTTCCGTTTTCCCGCCGCTTTCACTCCTCGACGATTCATGTTGCGACACATGTCCCAGGTTAAACCCTTCGTCTGTTCATAAGGCTTCACCCCCTCTGTTTCTCGCTCTACCCTCAACTTTTTCTGCAAACTCGCTTTTACTACTTTCTTGATCTTTTGTCATCAATGGCTTCTTCTTCCTTTTTTCCCAAAACTAGCGACTCAACTTTCGTTGATTATAAATTGGCGTTGGAAGATTATTCTGTGGGCGTCTTTGGCCTTCACACTCTCAATGAGGATTTCGGCCAATGCGCTCTTGGCCCCATATTCATTGATGATAACGCTATCGCAACGGCCCCGTTGGCTCAGCAATTTCCCTCTTCTTCTAGCCTCCCGTTTTCTGAACCACTCAACATTTTTGTCCTTGCTCAGTCCAATCCGATTCGCACCTGGCCCAAGCCCGATACAGCCTTCGAAGCCTGGTATCAACGTATATTGTTACATGCGGATACCCGTACCTTTTTAGACAAACATCATCTTCTTCCTCTCATTGAGCTTTCCTTGTCCCTGCCAGCTTTTGATCGTAACTTGTTTCCCATTTCCTTACTCTTTTTGTCGTCCGAATATAATGTATTCATTTTTCCGGTCGGGCCCTTTACTATCACCCTTCGTGATGTTGGTGCTCTTACTAGTCTGACCCCTCTTGGAGCGACTATTTCGGCCTCCACAAACTTTTGTTTCCCCCCTCCTTCAATAGGCCCTTCCTCATTTTCGTCCTACTCTTCTTTTCTTCGCACATATTCGAAAACAGCTGGTACGGTTTCAATGCTAGAGCGTACAACCTTCCTTCATTACTGGCTGTGCAAGTATATCATTTGTGCACCCAACCAAAAATCTGTGGCGGGCTACCTCCCCATTTCTTCTGATCTCGCCCATGGCCGTCATTTAGACTTGGCCTCTTTTGTTCTTGCCGCCACGTATCGGGGGCTGGCCGTCCTCCAAAAGAAACTTCGGTCGGGGGTCATCACCCATTGCTTTTGGTCCCTTGTGGGTCGTCCAACTTTGGTTGAGAGCTTACTTTCCTATTTTTAGTACAATTTATTCGACTCACCCTTACTCTTGTGTCGGCCTTCTCTTTGCTCAGCTTAGGCCGTCTTCTATCCTTCCTTGTGCCACCTTTGATTATTTTTATACTCTTCCTCGGGTTCCCTCTTTTTTCCCTTTTACTGTGTCAAACAGTCCGTCTTTCGTCCATGACCTTCCTCTTTCGGAAGAGGACGAATCAGGTCTTCGCATATGGCGTAAGTTTTTATGCAGCCGCGACCTGGTTCATGACATCTTGACTGGGGCCAATGGTAAGGCTGGAGTGGAGGTGTACTCGCCCAACTTCATCGTCCGTCAATTTGACCTCATCCAAGGGTGGCCCCTTACTTTCTTTCATTCGTATTCTGCGTCGCTAGACCGTTTTAAGGTTTTTTCGGTCTCTGAAGTTGAGGATTCTGTGGCTGAAACATGATCTTTGATTTCTTCTTTTGTAATTGCTCCCTTTGCTCATTGTACGTCCGTTCATCCCTCTTTTGATCGTTTTTGGCCATCCATCCACGAATAAACCATTCGTCCTGTATTTCCATACCCACTGCATCCAAGTCAGCCAGGTTTTTCTCGAAATTGATGCGGGCCAAACCTTCATACTCCGTCATAGACCGACCCATCTCTGCTGCTTGAGAAGCAGGGTCATCATTTTATCCTCTTTCCTCATACAGCTTTCCTCAACAAGACGCTGAAGCTCTTGTAACTGCCGCTCCAGGTCTAGGAAAACCGACTCCTCAGTCATCATCTCTTCAGTAGTGTCCCTTAGGCCTGATGAAGGTCATCCAGAGAGCTACAGAGCGTTTCTTTCCTCAATACAGAAGAGCGAAGTCCAACCCTCTGGCTGTGCGTATTGCGATACCGAGAGAGAAGGGCTACTATGCCGTCTTGTATTTCTTGGAGAAAAAGCCGATCATCAACCGATATGGGCAAGGCAGTGAGGGCCAATATCCGGCTCAACTCGGATGATCTTTTGTCCAATTGAAGGACGTTCTCTGGCCGTGCGGCCTGACAAATTTCCAGTGCAGCAAAGGAAGCGTATTGGCCAAGGACCTCCTGAAGGACTTCTAAGTCTGCACTACTGCTGACCAAAGGCGAAGGAGGCCGAAAAGAAGCAGAGGAAAGTCATCCAAAATGATCCAAAATGTCCTCGACGGTTTGCAACAATGGGTCGGATGCCTGTACACAAAGAAGAAATTAGCGAATATAAGCCAGGGTCAAGACGAACTAGAAAAGAAGAAAAGACTTACCATCACAGAACCAGAACTAGAAGGCTGATCCACAAGTGCCTCGAATGCTTCAGTTGCGGGCTGTGCTAGCTCTTGATGAGATGAAGGCCCTAGGGATGATGGATGCTGGGGGACAAGAGTCGACGGCATTGCGGCCTGAGAAGAAGACGGCCGAGTAGGAGAACTCGCTGGCAAAATGGGAGACTCAGCCCGAGGGGGCAAAGGTTGCTCAGGAGCGGCCGGCACTTGGACTGTTTGAGCAGGAGCTGCGGAAGAAGCAATCGTGAGAGCCGAAGATGACGACTGCTTAGGATCAAGAAACTCCACTTGAGAAAAAGAAGGCAGAGGAGCTGAAGACGATGGCTGTGCTAAGGCCGAAGCCGGACGCGCAGAACTACTGGGGGACACCGCTTCTGGCATTGAAGGTTATGGCGCAATAGTCGACCGAACATCTGTAAGAGAATCGGAGTCGGATGAATCAGAAATATAAATGATTTCATCTTCTTCGTAAATGCGACGAAGTACGTCGTCTTTATACATAGACTGAGCCTCCTCTAATTACTCCAATTCGGTCAAACTATGAAGGCCGTCTACGTCCCTATAACTCCCTCTAAATCCTGAGGCAGACATCATGCGTACTAAAGGGAAGAGCTGCTTAAGGTAATGCCACAGAGCCCCAGTCGGCCAAATAGGCTCTTGCACTTCAGCCTCATCATCTGGATCTTGCACGATTGGTACAAAACCATCCAAAAGAAGCGCTCAAATAAAGGATGATCACCAGAAATTCCTCAACTCTTGGACGCGAACGGCCAGATTCAACAGATGGCTCCGTACCTTGGGGGTCGGCTCCAATTGCACCTTTCTCTCCTGGAAATTGCTCCATAACGGGACCTTCGGCCGTGTGTCATCCTCGTCAGAGGGAAATTGAACAACCGACATCCTTGCAGGTCCCGCTCCTCGCCTTCTGCCCACAGGAGCTTCGGCCTCCGGAATTCGCACCGTTTCAGGAACTGCGGAGGACGAATCAATCTTCAGAGCCTGCAACAAAAATACACAGTTTTGACCTCAAACCTGTATGAATGCAAAAGAAAGCAGGTCTCAAACCCATACCTTAGAGCGACAGATGAGCGGAACGTCCGAATCAGAGCTTCGGCAGGGAGAAGGCTGCTTCCTTTTAGCAAACTTCATTCTCTTGGGCTTAGACGCCTCAGCTGCTTTGTCGACCCCGATGGCTCAGAAGACTTGAGGGATAAAGGAATAGAAGAAACAACTCTCGCAGAAGGTAGATGGAGATGCTATCGGCAATTAAGGAGCTGCCTAGTGATTTTCGGTGGTCTTCGGGCCAAAAGTAATACTTTAGTAAGACGTTGTATCGTCCATCCCTTATACTCTTAGGACATCTTCATCCATGATTAATGAGAACTTATTATTGTTTCAGTGCATTTTGTACGTTTTCGTGCTCCCATATCGAAGGCACATATTTCTTTAAGTATTTTCGGTTTATCGCTCTTGCATGCACTCTTCCGTTTAAGTCTTGTAGATGATAGGCTCCATTTGGCAACAAGTTTTTTTTACCACGAATGGGCCTTCCCAATTGGGCGACCATTTGCCATACGCCGGGTCCTTAGAACCAAGTGGCAATACAGTCTTCCACACTAATTCACCATCCCTGAATGATTTAGCCATTACTCTGAGGTTGTATTCCTTGGTTATCCTTCTCTTTTGTGCTTCTAGACGATTTAGCGCATCACATCTGATGTTGTCCAATTCCAACAAGTTCTGGATCATTGCCTCGTCGTAGTCCTCCCGTGTCAGTTTTTCTTGCAGCATCACCCTGGTAGACTCAATATTGCCTCTTGACCATACACTAATTGGAACGGCGTCACCGAAATACTTGTTCACGGCGACGTTCTATAGGCCCATAAAGCTTGACTCAAATTTTCATCACATTGTCTGGCGTTGTCTGTCACCATCTTCCGAATCAATCTTTAAGGGTCTTGTTAGTCGATTCTTCTTGACCATTTGACTGAGGGTAATAGGGTGGTAGTGTTCATTAGTCTGACTCCGTATTCGCCCAAGAAGTCTTTTACCTTTTCACCGTTTAATGAAGTACCATGATCTACCGTTATTGTCTGTGGTATACCAAATCAGTGAATTATATATTCCTTTATGAACTTGATGATCTGCTCTTGGGAGATTTCTACAACTGGATGGCTTCCACCCATTTGGTGAAGAAGTCGATGGCAACGACGATGAAAGTATGCCTCTTACTCGATGCAGGGTAAATCTTCCCTATCAAGTCTATCGCCCATCCATAAACGGTCACGGTTTAATGACTGGGATCATCTCGGTTGTTGGAGCCCTCTGAATAAGCCGTGCTTCTGACAAGCAATGCATCATTTGGCATACGAGATGCACGATTCTCCCATCTTCGGCCAATAATAGCCGCTTCGTATAATCAACCATCTCATCTTTACCCCGGCTTGGTGAGCCCCACAAATGCCTTCATGCACTTCGGCCATGATAGTTTTGGATTCGGATGGCCCTACACATTTCAACAACAACCCATCTTGTCGTTTCTTATATAGCACATCTCCTAATACTATATAGTTCAAAGCTTTAAGTTTTAGCCTTTGATCATTCCCTGTTTCGAGCTGCTTTAGGAATGTCTTGATTTCGTTTCTCCAATCGTCCTTCATTTCGGCTTCGATGACCATGGCGTCCGTACCTTTAGCTCGCCTCATGAGGGCTGGCTCAACCTATTCGCTCATGTATACCCCACCTATGTTTGTCTGTTTATATCCGGAGGCTGCTTGGGCTAAGCTATTGGCCAATTCGTTCTTCGCCCTTGGAACGTATTCTAATTAAGCGTGATCAAATTGTTTTACCAATTCTTTGGCCACATCCAATAATGCCATGACTGATGCACTTTGACATTTGAAGCTCCTATTACTTATTGAATTACCAGCTGCGAATCTCATTTGATGGACGCATGAGTTACTCCCATATTGAGGAGCATCTCTAGCCCAAGTATCAAGGCTTCGTATTCGGCTGGTTATTAGTGCAATATTCGTTCAACTTGACTAGGAATCGGAAAGATTCTCCCAACGGGCTGACCGGGACTAATTTTATTCCAGCTCCCTTCATTGTGCTGGATCCATCGAAATACATCGTCCATGGTTTCAGACTACATTCGTCCAAATCCATTTCTATTTCCCTAATCGTGCTCAAACATGGATGGTCGGCCAAAAAATCGGCCAAGGCTTGATTTTTAACGGCCCTCTGGGGTTCATGCCGTATATCAAATTCTGAAAGTGATAGTGACCAAAACCCGACTCTTTGATGCAAGATGGGACGAGAAAACATGTACTTTATTATATTAATTCTTGTAATCAAATACACTATATTCGGCCTAAGGTAGGCTCGTAATTTAGTACATGTGAAGTACAAAGCCAAACATAATTTCCATGGGAGAATAGTTACATTCATAATTCAGCAATTTTCTGCTGATATAGTAAATGGCTCTCTCAATGTTCATGTCGTCATCTTGCGCGATCATCCCAGCTATGGACTGCTCTTCAGCCGCTATGTACAACTTTATTGGCTTTCCTGACACTGGAGGTACCATCACCGGCGGTTGTGACAAGTATTTTCTTCAGGCTGTCAAATGCTCATTGATGTTCCTCGGTCCAGACGAATTTTTCCTCGCCTTTTAGCTTCAATAAGGAGGAGAACACTTTTGTTTCCCTGCACAGTTGGAGATGAATCGCCTTAAGAAGTTAATTTGCCCTAAAAACCTCTGCAACTCTTTTTTATTTCGGGGTGGCATAGCTTCGGTGATCGCCTGAGACTTATTGGTGTCGATCTCAATTCCCCATTGGTGCACTAGAACCCTAGGAAATTTCCTGCGCACACCCCGAAAGCGCACTTGGCAGGGTTCATTCTTAGTTTGAACTTTCTCATTCGTTCGAAGGCCGTTGCTAAATGGCCAAAATGTTCATTCTTAGTCACAGATTTAGCCACTATATCGTCCTATAGACTTCTTTGAATTTGCCAATCATGTCATGAAAGATCAAGTTCATGGCCCGCTGATAAGTGGCACCAGTATTTTTCAGGCCGAATGGCATGACCGCCCACTCATAACACCCTAGAGAGCCTGGGCATCTAAAGGCCGTCTTGTGTACATCATCTTCGGCGATGTAAATCTGATTATAGCCCGCATACCCATCCATAAACGAGTATACTTGATACCCCACCGTGGAATCCACTAGGGAATCTACTATCGGTATTTGGTATTGATCTTTTGGTGTTGCTAGGTTTGAATTTCCGAAGTCTATACAGATCCTTATCTTTCCATTCTTTTTCTAACTGGGACAATATTTGACAACCATTCCACATATCTGGTCGTCCTAATGAATTTTGCCTCTAACAGTCGTTCAACTTCTTTCTTAATATCAGGCATGACATTAGGCGCAAACCTCCGGGGAGGCTGCCTATGAGGCCTATGGATTGGCATGATTGGCAGCCTATATTCCACCAATGTCCTATCTAAGCCAGACATCTCATTGTAGTCCCATGCAAAACAATATTTGTATTCTTGCAACAAACAAATTAACTTTTCACGTACCTGAGGCTCCAATTCCTTGCTGACGTAAGTTATGCGCCTATCGTGCTCATTCCCCAGATTTACCTTGTCCAAAGCATCTTGTCCTCTTGAGATGTTTGTCTTGCGTCGTCCATTCAAGGCGTACTCTTCTTCCTTTGATTCTCCTCTTTCCATCAAGCAGTCCACTCCACATAGTTCTTTTATTTTGTCCTCCGTCTGATGTGCCAGCAATTTGCCTCTTAAGGCCAAAATAGCGGCCTATGCTTCGTCCTCACTTCTTCGCTCCATTACATAGGCCAATAAATTGGCCTTGGAGGCCGCAAGAGCGGCTTGCTCCTTATTCTGGTTGTACTTCATTCGAACCGATGTGTGTTGGTTCTCCAAAGACCACTGTGGTTGGTCTCGTCTGTGCGAACAAATCATCCAGCAACCCAGTGGGGTAAGGCTCGTCATTCTGAGCCACAATGGTCGGGCTTTCCCCTTTATTCAAAACTCTGGTCGGCCCATAGTTCCCTTCGTACATGAAGTACTCGGCCGAGTTTGTCTCCGCAGCGAAAGGCTTATTGTCGGCATGCACTATCTCCACTTCGTCCCTTTGGTTCCAGAAAACCAGGCATTGATGACGGATGAAGGGATGCATCGGCTGTCGTGAATCCAGTCTCGTCCTAGGAGCATATTGTATGTGGTTGGCCCATCTATGACGAAAAATACTACTGTATTCGTAGTACTTCCCACTTGCAGGTCCAATGGAATAACTCATTTTGCTGTCATCGCCCCTCCATTAAAGTCGGTAAGCACCACTTCCGTAGGGAGGATGTCTTCTTCGGACTTTGCCAAACGTCCAACATCCTAACTGGTATTGCATTAATGGCCGCCCCGTTATCAATTAGCACTTTGGTGACAGGTATCCCATTAGCCTTTGCCTTCACATACAGCGGCCGTAGGTGCTTCGTCATTTGTGTTGGTGGCTTCGGGAAAACCACTCTCCCTGATAGACCTATTTCCATTGCTTGATCGCCCTCATCATTAACTTGAGGCGATTCCTCTTCCATGTTCCATCCGGAAGGTGGCAACGTGGCTGGTGCATCCTGGGATTGACAGTCAATCTCCATTTTTCTTTTTCGCTCTGGTGAGGGTCCGTTTTATCTTAGGCCTCCCATACAAAACGAGGAATGGATATCGTCCCAAATATTCTCCCAATGTCCCGATTGCAGGATTGTCGGCTTCATATAATTCTCTGAGAAGCCGATTCTGTGAAATTCCTCTTCTCATTGATTCGGTCTTGATGTCTATTTCTTCTTCTACATCGGTCATCTCCTCATCTTCAGCTTCCTGTCTGTGATTGAGAGCGCTGTAAATTTAGTTTTGTCACCCTCATAAACGTCCTCGCTTGTTTCGGCTTCCCCATTGTTATATCTCCTGAATTTCACAGGCAATAGGTAATGATTAGCCACAACAGGCGACATACTACTGCCGAACTGAATGACGATAGACGGCTCTTCATCATCGTCTGTTTCGTCCCGCTTTCATCTGTCGAATTTAGTGCGTTCATCGCAACTTGTCACCGTTTCTTCTTTGTTGTCACCCCCTTTTTTATTTACTTTCTGTTTTCTCTGTGGTGCGAGAGCTACGGCCGGTAGTGGCCTATGCTTCACCTTGTCGATGCATCAAACGGCCATAATTCCTTTGGTGTCGCCTCAACTGCATCCTTGTCATTTCGTCTACAGGGGGATAGTTCCTGCCTGGCCGCCGGCCCGAGTGTGGCTTTTGGTACGAATGCCAAACATTGGGCCGATTAATCTTCGGCCTGAACGTCCTTACATTTTTGGACGAAATTTGAATTCTCTCCATAGAACCTTGGGGCGAAGGTCCGGGGCTGCCATGATGATGACTTTCTCTTTGCAGGCCTTTCGTAAGTGTCTTCTAACTCTTTCATCCATTCTATGTCGTTCTTGCATCAAATACAAATTTTCTGCTGGTCTCCTTGTTCTGAAGGTGCCTTAATCATTTCCAGAGCGCTTGGACAATGACGATGTTGTCCTTCATCTAGCACTAATTTGACTTTCGGTAGATTCATCTTGGCAAGGTCTGGATTGATCATGTTCAACCCCACCGATTTTGGAAACGGGTCGTTATCCACTGCCATCTTTTTCTCGAACGTGATTCATCCAGATTCTATGGAACCTTGTAAGACATTACGAAAAACAAGGCAATTGCTAGTTGTATGAGACCATGCATTGTGCCACTTACAATATTTTTTACTACCGATTTGCTCGGCTGTTGGCAACGTGTGTCGGTCGCTCAAGCTAGTTTGCTTGTCCTTATATAACTGGTCAAATATAGCATCGACTTCAGTAATATCAAAGGAGAAGTTCCTGCTCTTTTTATCATTGTTTTCACTCGCTTGGGGTTCCGCCCACGTCTTGCAAACGTAAGGTTTCCCTTGAACCAACTCGGCCAAACATAAATCGGCCGACTCGATGTCTACTTCGCCCATTTCATTGTTGATATTCCTGTAATATGTCCATTTGCTCGAATTCTTCATTTGCTCCTCTTCTTGTAATAATCGCTCATAACGCACCACACTAGTGGTGAGTTGGGGAAGGTCTCAAAACTCGCGATCCCGAAACTTCTTTTTTAGATCAGATTTAAGCAACCTTGAGCGATCCTCACAAATTCTTTTTCGGGCAAAGGCACGTAACATCGGCATCGGGCTACCTTAAACCATTGTAAAAATGTCTCGGCCCACTCTCCTGGCAATTGTCTTAGGTTAGCCAAATCGGCTAAGGCCACTTCAGATTCAGCCTTGTAAAATTGCGCATGAAACAATTGCTCCATTTGCTGCCAACTTTCTACCGAATTGGCCGTCAGACTGACATACCAGGAGAAAGCTACCCCTGACAGTGAGCCGTGAAATAACCTTAGTTTGTGGAAATCATTGACTTCCCCACACTGAAGGGTAAATCGCCCTACGTGTTCCAGGTAGAAACTTCCCCAGACCCCGTAAAGAGGAAAAATATGGTATCTTGTAGTTGTACGGGCCAATTTGGTCCAAGGGTAATTTCGACATTTTGCTCCAGGACCACTACCAAATACACCCCCGAAGCTCTCTAATCAAACCCCAAAGACATGACGCAGGCCCAGGCCTAATGAACACCATCACCCGCAACCGAATGATCATCCAAAGGTCAGTCCACATAACGCCTTGGCTCATAAACACCATTCATAACCAGCCGTTCCAACCTACAACGGGTAAAAGAAGTAAATATCCCTCATGAAGTTGACCGTTACGAGTGATCAAGTGTGATTAAGGACATACCCCCAGGTGGGTATAAAGGAAAGGAGGCTTCATGAGGAAAGGGGGGGATCAAACTCTCATAGCTCAACCATATTCAACTTCTAGCTCTCATACCCATAGTTTTGGGACATCCTCAAGCTCGCCACTCCTTCCACTTACCGCCCCCACGGCAGTCTACGGAGTTCAAGGTAGCATCTAACCTTGACCTTCCATCTACTACTACCTTTGTTCAGTTACTGACTTGGGAGTCGGAGTGCCCCCGGCACCCACCCCCACACCGGTGGGCAGTACTCCCGTTCATTCTACCTTTGTTTTGCAGGATCGCTAGCGCCCCCAACTACAAATTCTCGATTGTGGACCTCGGGCGAAAACCAGCGTCTACAATTTGGCGCCCACCGTGGGGCCTTAGCGATTTATAAGCAAACAAATCTTACAGCTTACAAGGACTTGCAAACATTACCATAACTTCCAACCCGAGCCTCCAAATGGAGTTAGAGCAAATCTTATTTACTTCCTAATGACGCGAAGCTCCAGATCACCTCAACTGACTCATTTATTCCACTATTAATGAGAAATCTATTTACTTCAATCGACGTGAATAAACCATTACTCGGTCCATTATACACCCTTCCTACAGTCGACATAAGAATACCCTCATAATTCTTCATCATACCCATTCAACCAAGAAATATTCTCTACCATTCTCTCCGTTCGACATTGATGACATGACGAAATCCACTCCAGACGACGTAAGAAATTATATGAATGGATCGTTATCTTCTCTAGATGACAAAGATGAATTTCAATCTCCTTTATACGACATGAAAGCGATGCCATATTCTACAGTCGACAATAAGGGGATTATCATCTCCACTGGATAAATTAAAAGGACTGCCATCTCCTCCAGGCCACATGAAAGGCATACAGGACGCATGTTGATATCTCCACGTCGAAGTCGACAGGCACACCACGCAAGAAATAAGCTATGACCCACACGCCAAAGGCATACTGACACCACTTGAAGAAAGATTTCCACCTGAGGGCCTCTTGGGTCTCACGCCTGTCAGCTGGCCCATTCGTCCATGCCCTTGCTTTCCCAACTAGCCCATTCGATCACACATCCTATGAGAGATAACTTTATTTGTGTCAAAGATAAGCAAGCCACGTAACACATGCGTGCAACTAGTAACATGAATGGCCTCTAGCCAACTTGCATGATTCCAGCCGACGTGCATGCAGCCAACATGAATTACTTCCAGCCCACATACATCCATCCAGCCAATGTACGAGAATCCAGTAATGCAAATGTCCTCCAGCCGACGTACACGAATCCAATAAACGCATCTAAGTATAAGGTCTCGTAGACTCATTTTGACTTTCATTAAATCCAATAGAATGAAGACAATTATATCCTGAACCTTCATCTGATTCAGTCGACCGGGGACATCCCCCATAGACTCATGTCGAGTCAAAGTTGTAGACATGGATTACACATGTCATATGACTTGTATCTTCCTGGACTCATCAAGTCCAGTCGACCGGGGACATCCCCCATAGACTCATGTCGAGTCAAAGTTGTAGACATGGATTACACATGTCGTATGACTTATATCTTCCTGGACTCATCAAGTCCAGTCGACCGGGGACATCCCTCATAGACTCATGCCGAGTCAAGTTGTAGACATGGATTCCACATGTCGTATGACTTATATCTTCCTGGACTCATCAAATCCAGTCGACCGGGGACATCCCCCATGGACTCATGTCGAGTCAAGTTGTAGACATGGATTACACATGTCGTATGACTTATATCTTCATGGACTCATCAAGTCCAGTCGACCGGGGACATCCCACATGGACTCATGTCGAGTCATATTGTAGACACGGATTACACATGTCAAGTGAATTATATCCTGAATCTTCATCTAGATCAGTCGACCGGGGACATCCCCCATGGACTCATGTCGAGTCAAGTTGAAGACGTATATTACCCATGTCGTATGACATATATCCTGACCTTTATCTGGTTCAGCTAACTGGGTACTTCCCTAACGGCTCTTATAGAGTCAAGTTCATGATCTTGACCTTCATCTAGCTCATTTGACTGGACACATCCATGATGGATCATGTAGATTCAAGTTCATAACTTGACATTCGTTCGGTTCAATCAATAGGTAGCATCAACGCTCAGGTACACCTACATCGAATGGCTCGACACGCGCATCAAATACTCTCCAAGCCAAGAACTCATTGACTTAGAGAGTAGGGGACAAACTGTACGGGCCAAATTTGGTCCAAGGGTAATTTCGACATTTTGCTCCAGGACCACTACCAAATACACCCCCGAAGCTCTCTAATCAAACCCCAAAGACATGGCGCAGGCCCAGGCCTAATGAACACCATCACCCGCAACCGAATGATCATCCAAAGGTCAGTCCACATAACGCCTTGGCTCATAAACACCATTTATAACCAGCCGTTCCAACCTACAACGAGTAAAAGAAGTAAATATCCATCATGAAGTTGACCGTTACGAGTGATCAAGTGTGATTAAGGACATACCCCCAGGTGGGTATAAAGGAAAGGAGGCTTCATGAGGAAATGGGGGGATCAAACTCTCATAGCTCAACCATATTCAACTTCTAGCTCTCCTACCCATAGTTTTGGGACATCCTCAAGCTCGCCACTCCTTCCACTTACCGCCCCCACGGCAGTCTACGGAGTTCAAGGTAGCATCTAACCTTGACCTTCCATCTACTACTACCTTTGTTCAGTTACTGACTTGGGCGTCGGAGTTCCCCCGGCACCCACCACACCGGTGGGCAGTACTCCCGTTCATTCTACCTTTGTTTTACAGGATCGCTAGCGCCCCCAACTACAAATTCTCGATTGTGGACCTCGGGCGAAAACCAGCGTCTACAGTAGTTTCTAGGCGATGGATAGGCCACATCGACCCAATCAGGATACGGCTTCCGATATCTTGGCCGTATGCCTAGACCAAATTGGTTTTGAAGGATCTATGTCATTTGCTCCCTTAGCATATCATTTCCATTAAATGGCACAGCTATGGGCGGTGAGTGCGATCCTCTCAAAAGTGGGACATAATCATGATTCTTCCTCTGAGAAACCTGGATACACTGAGGCAACACCACTTCATTTTGTGCCATATTTTGCCCTTGGTGTATATTTGGCCCTAATTGTGGGCCATTGCCTCAAGGACTTATTCCTCCCCTGAGAACCGTAGGGATGTTGGTCCCCTGTGGAGGAACATTACTAGGACCAGCTTCCTGACTGCTTACCGCAGGGAGGAGCGTAGTCCACTGCAGCGCCGTCCCGCCGTTTACACATTTGGCCATTAATTCATTCACTGAGCTTAGATGTTTAGCCATGTTTTCATAATGCGAATTGGTAGTTGATACGAATTTATCTATGACATGCGCATTTTGAAGCCTAACCTGTTCGACAACATCCTATGTAAATTCACCGAACAACGCGCGCACCGCGTTAGGGCTGAGCTCTCTCATATATTCGTACCGACTAACATCTGCCAGACCCTAAAATTGACCCACTATGGTTGGAACATTGGGCTGGTTGGTTTGCTCCAGTCCTCATTCCTCCGCAGTTGAGCCAGTTTGAGCGTTTCTTTTCGGAGGCATCTCCACTCTTTACATCAATCATCCCACTGTGGTCGCCAAAAATTGTTTGTGCAATTTTTATGCGTGAAGAAAGAAGAGCGTATAAGGTTCAAACCTCCTGAGACAAAGTCCCAGCAAGGGGTGTTTGATTGAGTGAATAAGCCTCCAAGGGGCGCAAGCACACAATTTACAGTCCTAAAGTTACAATCTAAGAAATGAAAAATAAAAATATGCTCATTTGAGTCTTCATTTGATCGGGCTTTTCTCCTGGTGTAGATAGGCTTTTATAGTGGCGATTGTCAACCGTTTTAGGCGGTTCCAGTATCTTCCTGCAGTTGCAGGATCGTGCCTGTAACCGCTGAGCTGCGTGTCTCAACTGCTTGGTTATGGAAGGAAAACTGTCCAACTGCTACGATCGTGGAAGTAACCGCATTATAGGTTTTCGTCCTAACCGCTGGTCCGGTCGCCCTAAGCTCTTCGTCGCTATTCGGTCCATCGGCCTTCTTTCCTTCATTCTTTCTTTCGTCCCAGGGCGATTTCGTCATATGGTTGAGATTTTCGTCTGTCAACACAAAATGCACAAACAATGACAAGTTTACAGGCTACAAATGCAAGAAAGAAAGTAAGATTCTGGCCATGAATCCTATCCCTTTTTTTTGTTGAGAAATGGAGAATATTACACGGTTCACAAGTGGAAAATGAAGTTTATAGAAGTGGAAATAAGCTTATTTCACTGATGTGGTAAAATCATGAAACATAGTCAACTTAATTTCGACAATTTAAAAGGATTAAGCAAGACTTGGTACCATTAAGATACTTCTGCAATTATAACTCAAAAGTTATGCTGTTAAAGGCTCCGTCTTAGCATTGCTTGTGCGGTTGGACCACCAAAACGCCTTGTCTCGCCTACCATGCATAGCTCAAAAGACACAAATCTTTCTGAAATGAAGCAAACCTGATCAAACAATAACTCAGAATCCGTTAAAGCTAAATCATCCATTAGAGCTAAATAGTTGGCCACAGATACTTCCAAGTACAAATCAAGCTTCTGTTGGCGACTTGGTCGCATAATTGGATTTTGATGTTGCAACAAGAAAGAAGACGTCGACGCGCAAATACGAAGTAATACAAAAAGATGTCGAAGCATATGTGGTGAAGAGCGAGAATGTGAAGACTTGTGGAAAATTGAAGATTTTATTCTAAGTCTTAGCTTAGGACTCTATTTGTAATTGTGAATTGTATATTTTAGTGCCTAAGCTCATAAGATTGCATGCACAATCTCTTAAATGCATTAGGATCATGACAAAATGCCTTAAAACCTTCATTACTCTGCATTTTGGTATGAGACCGGCATACCGGTCAAGAAAAACCTTATGCATGCTTTTGGGAACCAGGGAGATCCATTCCGGTCACCATTCCGGTCCCCATTCTGGTCTAGCTCTTCATGGTGTATAGTTACTGAAACCAGGGAGATCCATACATGTCTCCATTCCGGTCTTCATTCCGGTCTAGCTCTTCATCTTGCACACATTCTAGAACCGGGCCAAACCATACTGGTCTTCATACCGGTTAGCATACCGGTCTAACGTATACTTTCCCAACGGTCATATAGCCGTTAGTATCCGTTGGAACCTCAGACCGACATACCGGTCCCATACCTGTGAGCATACTGGTCTCAGCAGAATGTTGGGACTGCTCTTTATTTTTCTATATAAATGAACCCCAACTCATTTGCCTTGGTTAGAGACATCATTTTACATCTTCATACATTCTCTAAGGCAAATACAAGAGTGTCATAAACCTTCTTTATCTCATACACTATAAAGCTCACACACTCACCTTCATACATTTAGTGAGCTTAGAACATTTGGATAATCAACTCACACAATCTTCTTTATCATTGTGAGTATCTAAGTGTGTTTTACACATTCTTTATCAAAACACTTGTGGTTGTGAAATCCCATTAGTTTGGGTAGTTGTAAAGGTTTGTGAGTGAGCCTACGAACAAAACACAAAATTGTAAAAGGTTCGGAGTGCGTCTTTGCGGAAAACTCTTGGTTGCGAGTGAACCACATAAACTCGATTTTAAGTGGAAATCTTCAAGCGAGGCTTGGGGGAGTGGACGTAGGCACGTTTGGCCGAACCACTATAAATCGCGGTGTCGTTTTCTCTATCCCTTAACTCTTTACATATTGCAAGTTATATTTATTACATGTTTATATATTAGAAACTTACTTGTAGGTTTTTTTATCACAATAGAGAAAATTGACCTTAAGCATTAATTGGTAAAAGAGCTTAAAATTGGAAAAGATTTTTATTTCCGCATTATTTAGCCGTAACCCAATTCACCCCCTCTTGGGTATAGAGTTTGGTTTATTCCTATTGCTTGTATGTAATTTCAGCTTCTTCTGCACCTGAATAACAGGAAGATCAATTGATCTCTCCCTGACCACACCGATACCAGAGAACCCAGAACTAGAAACCCCAGCCTCAGTTATTGACATGCCCTTGAAGAACATCTTCACTGCAAATTCATCAAGCTCCTCATTCACTTCTTCTTTCACCACCACATCCCCAGTCTCCTTCCACACTTCATCGTCTTCTAATTTCACTGATCTAACTATATTTACAAAAGATTCATCCTTAACAATCTCTTGCCCCTCCATTTTCTGACATAATTTTTTCCAATAAAATCAAGAAACACCTCCGCAACTCCTAAGGCTTTAAACGTTTGATATGTATCAAAATCTATACCAAAATTCCATCTCGCGCCATCTATATCTCCAAAATCAAAAAAAAAAAATGGTAACATAATTTCCAGAATCCAACAGCAGCATCAGAGACTGATCTTTCAGCTGCTAACTCAAAATCAGAGTCTACCAACTAGGGGTGTTCATAGGGTCGGGTCGACCCGCGACCCGACCCGACCCGTAGAGACCCGACCCGACCCGGTCGGGTTTCTCCATTTAAAATTTTAATTTCGGGTCTGACCCGACCCGACCCGAACTTTCGGATCGGGTCACGGGTTTAGTTCAGCAAACTCAGGTCTGACCCGACCCGACCCGATGTAATGATATTGTATTATAATTATATATTTTTAGTGGTACAAAAATTTCAACTCAAGCGCGTAGCACGAATGGCAGGTTACTGAGTTAAGATGAAGAAGGTTGAGGGGTCGAGTCCAACCTTTTCCCATTAATTAAATTAAATTTTTCAACAAAAATTCAGTTCCTTTGGAGAATCGAACCTGCGATCCTTTGAAATATTGTTCATGCTTTAACCATTTGTGCTACATGCATTGTTGAGTATCTTCTCTCAATAAAAAAATATATATATTATATTTACTATATATTATGTTGACCCGACCCAACCCGCAGTTTTTTTGACCCGACCCGCGCGGGTCACCTCCTCAAATTTCGGGTTTCGGGTCAGACGACCCGAATGACCCGACCCGATCGGGTCAAAAAAAATTCAGAAAAACCCGACCCGACCCGACCCGTGAACACCCCTACTACCAACTACCATCAGCTGATCACTAATCTCCCCAAAAAAAAAAAACTACTATAAAAAAATAACAATTTAAATATCATTTATTATGAAAATTTTGATTACAGTTTAAAATTTGTTCACTTATCCACCTGATGGACAAAGTAAATTTTTTTCTTTTATAAATTATCCATTTAATTTAGAGAGAATTATCCGTTTTCCATCTCATAAAAATGAAAAATTGAATATATTTGAAACTTCAGATGAAAAAACAACGATTTCAAAATTTTCATAGAAAACGATACTTACATTATTTACTAGGTATAAAAATGATAATTTCTTATGTGTGTGTCATAGGGATACAGGAACCACACCTATCCATCCCAAACTTGGTGGTTAAACTCTACTACGGTGACGATACTGTAAGGGTCAAACAATGGGTTTTCCAAAAATCTTTACAAGATGGTCCTTGCTGATTCACACGGGATTCCACGTGTCCCATGCTATTCGGGTTAGAGCGTAAGCTAATGATGCTTTCGAGCACACACATACATACATATAAAGTGACTTTCTAATAAGAGATCTATCATTTTATCAAGTAAAGAATTATAAATTAAAAAATAAAAATAATACAGATACTAATACACTAATGTTTATCTTTCAATGTATTGAAATTTTTATATTTTTTTATCATTTATTTTGTCATTAACTTAATAAGGTTACAAAGAGGGATCACTTTTATATTTTTTTATCATTTATTTTGTCATTAACTTAATAAAGGTTACAACGAGGGATCGCTCAACTTAATTATTAAGTTAAAGACTATATTAAATGACAAAAAACACATATTTTATTATGTTAAAAATAAAAACAACACTACATTAAAATATGTATTTTATCTGTCTGTTAATATGGTTTTTAACATGGGTGAGATTTGCATTGATGATGATATCAAGCCCATTTAGCCATAAGTGACATGCCACCAACTCCCAAAAGAACAGCAGCATAAGATTTCATCTGGAGCTTGATGCTTCCCTGCAACTTTGGACCCATAAAATCTGCTGACAGAAGATCAACCAATGCCATGTATATCAAAAGTCCAGCTGATGAAGCATTCAATAATCCAACGGTGATCAAAGAACTGGGACTATTCTCTTTGTATGTTTTTGATAAAGCAATCCCAAGTGCAATACCAAATGGAGTTGTTACTGAGAAGAAGAACACAAACACAAGTTTCTTCATCAACTTGTACTCCGCCTGCAGTTTTGTATTCAATTACCAAACTTTTGTTTTTAACTTTACAATTTTTAAAAATATAGTCAATAATACAAATTGGACTGATCATCTATCAGTTGGTAAAATATCTTCAATAGAAATAAGAGTTATGGATTCGAATTCCGCTTAGATGGGGCTGGAGGAAATCAGGTTTCTATAAGACTAAACTATAAAAAATAAAATAAAAAATTGGAATTATAATTTATTTGGTGTGATACCTGGAGAATGCAACCACCAAGGCCCATTCCTTCAAACATTTGATGGAAGCAAAGGGCAGCAATAAGACCTTTAATGGAGCAAGTATTGTTTGAGGCTCCAACTGAGAGCCCAATCACAACCGAATGTACAACGATTCCAAGTTCTAATACCTGCACTCAACGATTTTAATTAAAAAATTTAAGATGGTATCATCATCTTATTATTAGTCAAACAAATTAAGATATAATAAATAAAAATACTGTTGATGAAAAGTTGGTTTTGACCCTTATAATTAAACTAAATTATCATGTACCTAGTAGTACGGGCACGGCAGCAGGAATTTTAAATAGGAAATGTATCTAATTTCCAAACTAAAAAAAAATAGTGAAAGTTTTAAAATATTATATTATTTTTTAATTTATCATTTTTTTCATTCTATATTGTAAATTGTATATTTTCTATCTCAAATCATAAAAGTCTATCATTTTCACTTGAAACTTGTAAAAATATTTTCATTTTTTCCATTATAAAAAGTATAAATTAATACACTTTTTAAATTTCTAATGAAAATTGATAAAACAAAAATTTCTTAATAATTTCGGACTATCATTATTTTTAGGATGAAAATTGGATAATTTCCCTTTTAAATATCAACACCACAAACTTCATATGATATAAGAAGCATATTTTTTTTTTGTACTGGAAACTTGGAAAATACAGAAAATAACATCTAATAGACGCAAAACTGCATCCATGAAATGGATTCATGTTAGAAAAATTTAAATTTGACGTTATTCCACTCGGGTCCGGAAAGACCCGGAAGGACCGGGGTCCCAAAAGATCCGGGTCCACAATATATTTTTGCGGAATCGGGTCTTGATTTTAAAGACCCGTATGAATCCGAATCCAGACCCGAGTTCACGTAATTTCGGATCCGGTTAATTTAAAAAAAATAAAAAAAAATAAATAATTTAGAATATTTTATGAAGTTAATTGATAATTTTTACATGAATCTCATTAGTTTTAATTATATTTTAGTGAATTTCAATTTGTGATAATTTATGATTTTTCATGATGTTAATTGATAAATTGATAAATTTATTAATTTTATACGGATTTCGGATCCGAATCCGGGTATACCCAAACCCATACCGGGTATATCCGAATGCAGATCAGGATAATTTTTCCCAGATCGGTGAAAATCATTTCCGGACCCAGACCCAGATCCATTCGGACCCCGGAATTTGCCATCCCTACACACATACACACGCGCGCATGTATCTGAATGATATGTTCGACTAACCATGGCAATAACACGATAACGCATCAGTTGCTGGCCTGCACCTGCATCTTTAGGATCAAGACCAAGGCCGTGGGCATGGGCATGGGCATGGGCATGTGCATGTGCATGTCCAAAGCTGGCCACACCTCTCTCTCGGTCTTCATCTCTCTCGCTAGCTGCTTCAGGATTAATAACCCCATTAGCGTTACATTTCTTGCTATAAACACTGGTAGCCAAAGAATCCACCATTAGGGTTGCAATTGCAGACAACATAGCAACAAATCCCGTAAACGGAAACTTGTGCCACGGGTTCTCTTTCAAGCAACTGGACGTTAACATGTCAAATGAATCAGGCAACACGTGGGTGAACCCAGTGGCTAGAATTATTCCAGCAGCGAAAGCCTTGACGATAATGAAGAGATTTCGGTCAGGATGAAGAGCTGGGAACGAGCGTGTGAAAAGCGGTAAGCAAACACCAATCATGCTGGTGATTAAGATGGTGATAATGGCTATGATCTTCAGAGGCAACGCCTTGGCTTTGTCGATGCAAGAACCGGCGGTGTCTTCGCCGCATTCGGCGTTGGATTGTGAGAGAACTTGACGTGTCAATATGGATATGGTGATGAAGAAAATTGAGATGAGTTTCATGAGAAGTGAAGAAGAATTTGTCATCCACTTTAAAGAGTTGGTATTGAGTTTTTGTGGCTAGCTACCTTATATAGAAATCTTGGGCATGTGATTATGTAATAAGTTGGGAAAAAATGCAATGATGACATTGTTGAGTGTTGACAATTAGCATTATTATTTTAATTTGAAATTTTGATTTAAATCCAAACTTCAAAAAATATGTAATTGATTTAACTCAATCGAATAGTAGATGAGTAGTGATATATGTACAAATGGGTGATAAAATGATGATAAAATCAAACATTAAGTACACATACTTAAAAAAATATTTTTAATAGTAGAATACGTGTATTTTATGATTAATTTTTATCACTCATTTGTAAGTTTATTATTTTCATGATTGATATTTAAAATTAAAGTAGTATTTAATGGTAAATTCATCCACTATTACTATTAGATTGACTTAAATCAATGGTTAGATATTGGAGTTTAGATTTAAATAAAAAATGTAAGTTAAGATATCACAACATTAATTTTAATTACAAATTGCAATAATTGTTTGCTAATAAGCAATTAATTTTCATCTAAGAAATTATTTCTTTTTTGCATGGAGGTTAACTTTTAAAGTGTCCTAGGTACTACTTGCTATTGCAAAAACATCAACGTATCAATTGTGTATAGCTCAGTTTGGTATTGTGATTAAAAAATGTGGTGAACAAACGGTGGTTTATAAATAATGTTATCTAATTTTATTTTATGCAATATAATAATTGATATGTGTGCTTTTCTAATATTTTAGTGGTGGAAAAAAAGGTAAAAACTTTAGTTTTTCTAAAGCTCGGTTTTTTAATGAAATTACGATTAGTAATCACAATTTTTTTATCATTAACCAAATATTTATAAATTGTGTTTGACCAAAACACAGTTTTATCATCTTACCGCAGATCAAATCACAATACCAAACGAAGCCTATATATAGGGTAGGGATATTTCAATATAAATTTTTGAATGTAATGTGTTGTTTTATCTTGTAGTGTATTGGAGTTTGTATTTTTTTTATCTTTTAGTTTGATCCTATTTTTTTTTTCAAATGAGGTATCCTCGTTAAAATATGAAAAGAAAAAAAAAAGATTATCAAATTATAAATAATGTTTTATGTCTTTTAATTAATTGGAATCCGTGTTTTTTTGTTTAATCTTTTAATATGCATCCATATTTTAGAAAATGAGGATATCCGCACTAGAGAATGACTACGTATTAAATTAAGGATAACACTAAAAGAGAGAATATATATATATTTCAATGCAGTATTATTTGTTTTTAATATGTAGAATTATTTATCTTTTCTATCTTTTAGTGATGTGTTTAACATAATAAAAGAAGGAATCTGACGAAAAGTAAACATAAAGATAAAAAAGTAAAACCCCAAAGAAACGAAGTTTCTGAAAAATATTCTTAATTAATCAAAAACTTCATTGAAATAAAAAGATTATAGTCTTATTTACATGACAGAAATTGTAATAATACGACTTGAACAAGAAATCTAATTTACCAAAATTGAAATACTACCTAAAATAACTAAACATAAATAAATCTTATGAAATTAGAAACAAAAATAACCCCTAAAATTAAAAGTAGGGTTGCGTTAGTTAGAACGATGCGATAATCCATTCAAATGAAATTAGCACTAGAACCTTCGTTTGAACAAGCCGAATAATCGTTCGAACGACCCGAATGGTCGTTCAAACAAAGATATGTTTCTTCGTTACATTATAATCTCACATTGGAACCTTAACATATATTTCATTTATATTGCAGTATCTGAAAACTCTATTAATGGGATTTCTATTTATTGATCATAAAACAATAATGACAAACACTACAAGAAATAGGAACTTTAGCGTCCACAGATTTAGCATCGCTAAATATATTATTTAGCGTTGCCAAAATCAAACATCGCTAAAAGAAATTACATCTTATGTCAATAAGATAAGCGACGCCAAAATTATAACATTTAGCATCGCCAACGTACTTTCGACTCACAAATTAAGACATTTAGCGTCGCTATCTAATTATTGACAATAAATTTGAAGAATCATCAACATTTAGTGTCGAACATAGGTAGTGACATTTAGCGTCGCTAATGAAATTGGTGACGCTAAAAATCCTTCAAAGATCTCCAACTATCCACGACCCTCTTCTTCTTCTTTCTTATTTTTCTTCCTTCTTCATATCCTCAAAAACCCTCATCAAAAATGCCAATTTTCACCATTTTCAACTCCAATCCAATAATAAACTAATGAAGATATGTATTTTCTCTAATGTATCACTATTATTATAGTAATATGTTTATCCATTATTGAGGGTTTAGAATTTAATTAAGTAAATATTTAGTTTATGAATTGAATTATGGTGCATATAATCTCAGTTACTCTAATAATTTATTTACCCATTGTGTATTTTGAGTAAATCCCCTGAAATGATGGTTTAGAATTGATTAGTTAAATAATTAGATTATGTATTTAAATCATAGTGCATATAATTAATATGGGTTATTTGATTCTGGATAAGTATGCATATGGTTTGATTTTGGATAACTATTTAATTGTTAAGTGTATATTGTACATACATTAATTTTAAATAATTTACCATTTTGTAGATATTTTTTTGATATGGATAGAAGTTGGATGAGTATATTCAATAAATTGAGTATCGAATATCGTAAATGGGTGGAAGAATTTATGGAAACAGTGAAGCTGATACGGAAGGTTGTGTATGTTGTCCATGTAATACCTTTTTGAATAAGAGAAAGAAGCATTTGAGCGGAGTTATGGATTACTTATATATGCCGGGAATTTCAGCGACCTATCGAACATGAGTTTATCATGGAGAAAAATACAACTTGACTTCAAGTATATCCATTTATAAGCTAATATTGTTATCACGAGCATCGTCAAGAAAATGATGATGATGATATTGTTGGAGTTGGTGCTCAAGCACCAATTCGAATAATGTATTGTATAATATTTTATTATTTATTAATAATATAACTGTATTTTCATTTCAATTTTTATTAATGATAATTATTGTGTCATTGTTTCGACTTTAAAATAGTCTTGTATTAATATTGGACACTATTATACGATATGAAATTGTGATGATATTACTATTATAAACTATTTTTAAAATGTATATATATTTCTAATATTTGGTTTAGGAACACGGTCGAATTTCTATAACCTAGAAAACTAGCACTTATCGTATATTAGAATTAGAGTTCCAATGGTTTAACCCAATGTACCATGAGTAAATGTAGCTCGTATAGACATGTGAATATTCATTAGAGCGAATACTGAATGACTCACAAACAATTCCTAATAGTTGGTAATACACACCACTGTCAATAGGAATGTCATCGTGTTGAGTAGCATATATGATCATCTGACTATGAGATATCATTGGTTTTGTGTGTGATCTTCCACACTTAGATGACATGTATATCATAGCCCTTTCATGGTCGGACCGCTAGATATTCGTTGGGTGTAGACCGATACACTTGTTAATTTATGTTTATCAAGATATAATACGTCGATCTATATATGTACCTTAAGGTTTTGGTATCCATCGTTCACAGTCATGATTCGTAAAACTTCTGATAAAAACCTGTCTGGAACAAGCCAAGCAAACCCCTCCACATGTTCTAAGCCTCATGATTACGCCCAAAAAGTACTTGTGGTTATCGCAGTATAGTTTGGGTGTCGATTCCTCAAAGAGATGGTTACGAGGGAACTGAATCACTTAGTACGAACGTTAGTAATAACTTAATTAAAGACAATGATTGAATTGGAAATTTAAATTAAAGACAATGAAGAATACTTAAGAATTATCAGTAGAGAAAAGTAGCAAAGTGTCAGGAATCCCTCTTATATCAAGTCCCTTTTATTCAGTAGTTGATTCCTATTATTAATCAACTGAAGGTTTCACATCCCAAACCAACAATCAGAAGATATTTCAATTCAAAACACATTAAATTCTAATGTAATCGATGAATTGCTTTCTCTATGTTAACAATATACTATGTTATCATTATGACCTATCTAACGTTGACAATATACCCACAAGAAATACTGCAGCAGAAGATTAACTTATAAAACAACAATACCAGTCACAATTGAGTTCCCCAATCACACATAGAAAAAGCCTGACTATTCCTATATGAAAATTAGTAAAACACAATCTCTGTATTCATTATAATCAAAAGATAATAGAGAATAATAAGATATCAACTGTATAAAATATTAAAGATTGTTCAGGAATCAACAACATGAATATAAGAGTTAAATACAAGAGTTCATCTTTGGCTTTGCCTAGGAGATTAGTTCTCCATAGAAGAAAAAAAACATAGCTTGGAGAGATTGCAGAAGTATCATGTCTGGCCTAAAGCTTCCTCGTTCTTCTCTCTCAAATATGTGATTTGAGCTCTTTGTTGTGTATTTCTTCTCTTTTTTTAGGGCTTTGCACGAGCTTGGGTATATATAGGGAAGTGTCAGAGTCCTTATACGCATAAAACACGATTGGATTAAGCTTCTGGGTCTTTTTCGAGGTGCTGCGGTGCCAGAAAGTGGGCGTTATGGTGCCGACCTCTCGGGTGTCTACCATGAAGGGTTGCTGAGGAGGTGCCGCGACGCCAGAAAGTGAGCGTCGCGGCACCATTGCTTTTCTCTAGTTTCAGCAATTCTGTGATTCAGCTCTTCCCGCATGCTTCTGATGCATCCGTAAGGCCTCGAAACATGTACATTTGCTCCAAGATTCATGTTCCATTGCTTCTTAATAACAAGACATAAAATAAACTATAATTAGGATCAAATACTTGATAATCACGCCAAATGTACATTTTCATACACTTATCACAACCCCAAACCAGCTTATTGCTAGTCTCTAGCAATTCAAGCGCAAAAAGAAAATAAGAACTAAACTAAATTAAAAATAAATAAATAAATAAAAACTATCTAAGCCACTTTCATAGGGATCATGATTTCATTTAGCGTATGCAATAAGCCTTTAAACCCTTAGGTGGCCCTAGTGGACGAGTTATAGTCTCGTGAGGGCATAGAACGATGACACCCACTAACGTCATTCAAAATATATGCAAAAATAACAAAATGAAATAATCTCAATAGTTATGCATATTATTGTCCTCAAAGAATGCTTAGTAATGAAATCAAAGAACATTCAAAGTACTCAAAGCAACTCGAATCTAAGTTCTTGAATAAATCATCTAAGCCAGACTCACAGTGTGTGTGTGTGTAAAAGTTCATTCACAGCTAGACTCCTAGGTTAGCCAACTCAATGATTTCGTTTAAAAATTACGATCCTATGGGTTAAACCAACCTAGATATCTCAAATGTGCTATGTAATTGTCTTTCTTTGTTCAGTATGGTATGATACTTTTTTTCTTCTTTCAAAATCTTTTCTTTTTTTTCCCTTCAAAACACATACTTTTTAAGGTACCAGTTCTCCTCATGGTGGTCCTAACACTCGCCCATTGGTAGTTTCACGCTTATCAGTTATAGATGGTTTAATTTCTTTTTTTTTTTTAATTTTTTTTTCTATTTTTTTTAACATACCATACATCATAATATTAGCAAATCATGATAGATATCTAAGCAAACAGTCATTCATCGACATGCGATTTCTTCAACTAGTCACTTTTCCAACTACCTAGGTTTCACTGCTAAAAACCTATAGTTAAGTGCTTACGAGTCTAACCTAGATTAATTACTCAATGCATCGGATAAAAGTTCATTAAAGAACTTATTGTTCCTAAGATTTAATCCTAAAGCAAACAATACTCATCGTTAGACTTATGCTTTACTATTAAGGACTAAAACGAATTAATTTTTTTTATTTTTCTTTTAAAACAAGAACGTAAAAGATAACAGAACTAACACAAGAACAATCACATACAACATATGATAATATGACCACCCCCAAACTAAATCAAACACTGTCCTCAATATTAACAGTAATAGGATGTTAGAAAAGGAATGAGTTTACCTGATAAGAGAGAACGTGAACCAAGGTGAAACATGATGTTGTCATACAAACGAAACAGAAAACAAAACAAAATAAATAGAAGAAAAGAAATTAAATAAACTAAATAAATATGTACAAACAATGAGAATGGATAGATCAATCCTCATAAGTTGGATTAGCAAGAGGCGCATCCTCCGCTGCAGGGATCTTATTATCAAAGATCGATTTTAACCTTTGTCTATTAACTTTGAACACTCTACCATCCATGGGATTCTCCACTTCGACAACTCCATGTGGGAAAACTCGCTTAACAATGAAAGGGCCGGTCCATCGGGATCGCAACTTGCCTGCGTGAAGATGGAGTCTGGAGTCATAAAGATATACCTTTTGGTTTGGCTCAAAATTCTTCCTCATGATCTGTCTGTCATGGGCAGCTTTCATCTTTGCTTTATAGATTCATGAATTATCATAAGCATCATTCCTCAATTCTTCAAGTTCTATCAGCTAGAGCTTCCGCTGTGTACCTGCAGCACTCAAATCAAGGTTAAGATTTTTAATAACCCAATAGGCTCTATGTTCTAACTCAACAGGTAAATGACATTTTTTTACAATAAAAGTCTATAAGGTGACATCCAAGTGGGATTTATAAGTTGTGCAGTATGCCCAAAGTGCATCTGGAAGTCGTAAAGACCAATCCTTATGGTCGGGATTTATCGTTTTCTCCAATATTTATTTTATCTCCCTATTTGCTAGTTCTGCCTGTCCATTTGTCTGTGGGTGATAAGCAGTAGAATCTTATGCACTACACCGTACCTGCACATCAAAGCCTCAAATGATTGATTATAAAATGTGTCTCTTGATCACTAATAATGACACATGGTGTACTAAAACATGACAGTACATGTTCCTTTAAGAATTTAACCACAGTGGTGTTGTCATTAGCTCGACACGCCACTGCCTCAACCCATTTAGACACATAGTCTACTATAAGAAGAATGTAAAGGTATCCAAAAAAGGCGAGAAAGGTCCCATAAAATCAATACCCCAACAATCAAATATTTCAATGACAAGAATAGGGTTAAGAGGCATCATATGATGACGAGATAGTGCACCTAATTTTTGACACCTTTCACAGGACGACCGAAATCATTTGTATCTTTAAAATAATGTAGGCCGGTAGAAACCACATTGTAGGATTTGTGCAGTAGTTTTCTTTACTGAAAAATTGCCTCCACAGGCGTAGGAATGGCAAAATGTAAGGACACTTAAAACTTCATCCTCAAGAATACAGTGTCGCAATATTTGGTCAGGGCAGTATTTAAATAAATATGGATCATCCCAATAAAAATTACGTACCTCGACCAAGAACTTACGCTTATCTTGTGCAGTCCAAATGGAAGGAAACTCACCAAAAACTAAGTAGTTGACAATATGCACATACCACGGTACTTGTGTGACAACAAAGAGGTGTTCATCAGAAAAATCATCTCGAATAGGTGGGCCATCGACAGAGTCATTGAACTCTAGGCGAGATAAGTGATCTGCCACCATATTTTTCAACGCCCTTCTTATCCTTGATAATTAGATCAAATTCTTGTAACAGAAAAATCCACTTAATCAATCTTGCTTTAGCATCTTTCTTCGAAATGAGGTATTTAAGAGTTGCATGGTCACTAAAAACAGTGATAGGTGAGCTAATAAGGTATGCATGAAATTTATCTAAGGCAAAAACTACAGCTAGCTGTTCTTTTTCAGTTGTGGAATAGTTCATTTGAGCATTATTCAAGGTTTCTGTTAGCATAATAGACAACACAAGGCTTTCATTCTCTTTTTTGTCCTAAAACTGCTCGAACGACATAGTCACTAGCATCACACATAATCTCAAAGGGAAAATTCCAATCAGGTGGCTGTATAATTGGGGCAGAAGTGAGTTTGGTAACTAATATTTTGAAAGCATTGTCACATTCCTGTGTCCATTTAAACGAGGAATCTTTAACAAGAAGGTTACATAATGGTCTAGATATAGAAGAAAAATTATATATAAACCTCATATAGAAACTAGAATGCCCAAGAAAAGATCGAACATCTTTCACAGTCTTAGGGATGGGTAGCTTGGATATTAACTCAATTTTTGATTTATCTACTTTAATACCCTTGGAAGAAACAATGTGACTCAAAACAATACCTGAAGAGACCATGAAGTGACATTTTTCCTAATTTAAAACAAGACTTTTTTCTTGACATCGAGCTAACATTACATTTAGATTAAGAAAGCTTGCATCAAAAGAATTACCAAAGGCAGTTAAATCATCCATAAATACTTCCATGCATTTTTCAATCATATAACTAAAAATACTCAACATACATCTTTGAAATGTAGAAGGTGCATTACATAAACCAAATGGCATGTGACGAAAAACATAAGTACCAAACAACATGTGAATATGGTTTTATCATAATCTTCTAAAGATATTTCAATTTGATAGTATCTGGAATAACCATCTAAAAAGTAATAGAATGGGTGACCTGCTACCCTCTCAAGAATTTAGTCAATAAAAGAAAGTGGGAAATGGTCTTTCCAAGTGGTGACATTTATCTTCCTATAATCTATACACATGCGTCATCCAGTGACTACCTTAGTAGGAACAAGTTCTCCTGGCTCATTCTGTACGACAGTAACACCTGACTTCTTAGAGATAACCTGCGTAGGACTAACCCACTTACTATCAGTAATTAGGTATATAATATCTGCATCTAGCAATTTTATCACTTCATTTCTCACAACTTCTTTCATAGTGGAGTTAAGTCTACGTTGAGGGTCTCTGGGAGGGATAACTCCCTCTTCTAGGTGAATCTTATGGGAGCAAATCAATGGGCTAATACCTTTAATATCACTGATGGTCCAACCTAGTGAAGATTTATGCTCACTCAATATGCCAAGTAATTTTTCACTTTGTGATGCACTTAGTTCAGATGAAATAATAATAAGAAAGGTATCACTTGGTCCGAGAAACGCATGCCAAAGACCTTATGATAATGGCTTTAGTTCAACCTTTGGTGTTTAAGCTGTGGAAGGTTTGGTTTCTCTTTGTCTCATGGTAGAGCCTCAAACTGTGGCTGCCACACTCTTGTTTCATGATTCTGCAAAATAGAAAAGCCAATAGAGATATTAGGAATTATAGTGGATTCAAGAGTATCTAAAATTTCAGAATTAAGAATTTGGTGTTCAGCCTGGTTAGAGTCATGTTGTATGGAAGCTATCTCTGGCACGACTGTGTCTATCAGGTATGTGTGAGGACACTCATCATCATCTTGTGGTTGTTTCCCAATGTGAAAAATATTTACTTCCAATATCATATTCCCAAATGATAACTTCATTAGACCATTCCTACAATTAATAAGGGCATTAGTTGTAGCTAGACCCGGCCAAGATTCCAGTTCGGAATCGGAACCGAACTGGTTGGAATCGGACGGTTTCGGTTCCAATCGGTTCTAGTTCCGGTTCCATAACTGAACCGGAACCTGACCGGTTTGGTTAGGGTTCTTACCCTGACCGAACCGGTTGGAACCGCTGGAACCATTCGGTTCCAGCGCTTCCTCTTGGAACCATAGGGTTCCAAGACGAATCCTAATCCCCAATTGATGTTTAAATCTCAATTTTTTTTAATTTCAAAAAAGTAAAAAAAAAAAAAAAACCAAAGGGAACCGAAACCTTACGGTTCGGTTCCAGTTATGGTTTCAGTTCCACTTAAGTGTGGAACCGGAATCGAACCGAAATTATCTGGTTCGGTTTCGATTCCACACTTGTTGAACCGAAAACCGTACGGTTCGGTTTTGGTTTGGAACCGAAACCAAACCGTGGCCACCTCTAGCTGTAGCAAGAAAAGATCTACCTAAGATGAGTGAAATTTTTGACTCAGTTTTAACCACAGACTATGTATATAAAATCAGAAAATCAACAGGATAGTAGAATTTATTTATTTGACGTAGAACATCATCAACTACTCCCTGCGGTGTTCTGATAGTGCGATCAGCTAACTTTAAAACTATAGATGTAGGTTTAATCTCTCAATGTCCTAACTGCATATAGATAAAATATGACATAAGATTAACACTAGCACCTAAATCTAATAAAGCCTAACTGAACTCATATGTACCAATATGGCAAGCAATAGTGAGGCATCCCAGATCTTTGTATTTTAGTGGGGCCCTCTGGTCAATTATTACACTTGCTTGCTCTGTCAGGAATGCAGTCTTCTTCACATGATGCTTTTTCTTCATGGTTCATAGATCCTTCAAAAACTTGGCATATGTGGGGACCTGTTTGATCACATGTAACAAAAGAAGGTTAATGTTTACTTGCTTTAAATGTTCTAGGATCTCACCATTAGGGTCTGTAGCTCTCTCAGTAGGCCTAAGAGCTTAAGGGAAAGGTACTCGAACAGGGCTCTGCACCACTTTTTCTTCGTGAAGAATATCTGTATTACTACATGTGGTGTCACTTTTAGTGTTGGAAGTGTCCTGCACATTTATCTTTACCACTCCGAGTGGTTATGACATTAAGATCCTTTACATTAGATACATCATAGTCGGCCTCTGCCATGTGTTGTCCTCGCGGATTTGGTTGTACCTGAGATGTGAATTTTCCTGACTCATGCACACTTAACATGTTAGTTAATTTAGAGACTTGACTTTTTATCTCCTTATTTTCTTCAACCACCTGAACCACCCAAATTTAGAGACTCAAATCTTTGATTAGTTTTGTTATGGGCCTCTATAAATGCTTGCATAGTATCTTCTAAGGAGTTTCTGGAATTGGTTGGTGTGTGATATTGGGGGCACTGTAACTTCTAGGTTGTGATGTTTGAGTGGGCTGTTGAGACTCATGTTTCCAACTGAAATTTGGGTGGTTCCGCCAAAAAGGATTATAAGTATATGAATATGATGTATAAGGTTTCTTATACATCCCTAAGACATTGCATTTTTCCTCAAATGTTTCCCTCATCTTATCGTATAAAGGACACTTCTGGGCCGGAAGGTCAATCCTCTTACACATAAAACATACCCCTTTAGGTTATAACTGGGCTACTGCATGCATAGTTTTGCTATCTTTAGCTTTTAAAGCCCATATCTCTATAGTTAATAGCTCAACTTGTGCTTTAAGATTATCCTCTTCCTTAAAGTGGTGTATGCCTTCGCTAGAAGGATTGAAACTTATCCTATCAGTACTATCCAAGGCATTAGGTCCAGTCCAAATGTGAGATTTTTTGGCTAGGTCATTTAAGTACTTGAGTGCCTCGTTAGGGTCATTTCATATAAACTCACCATTGCACATCGTCTCAAAGAATTGGCGCTCCTTAGGGGTTAGACCGTCATAAAAGTAACTCACTATGTGCCAACTCTCATACCCATGGTGATGACAACTAGCTAACATCTCATTATGTCTCTCCTAAGTTTGATAAAGAGTTTCACTGTCTTTCTGGGAGAAAGTAGAGATTTGTCTTTTCAAAGCATTTGTCTTATGGCGTGGGAAGTATTTATTGTAAAATACAAATTTCATCTCACCCCATAATCCTGTTGAACGATGTCTCAAAGAATACAACCAGCTTTTAGCTTTATCCTTAAGGGCAAAAGGGAAGAACTTAAGTCTAATTGTGTCTGTAATCCAAAATCAGTCATGAAAGGTTGCTACAATCTCTTCAAACTCCCTAATAAGCACATAAGGGTTCTCATTCTCCAAACCATAAAAGGTCGGAAGATATTGTATCATTCTCGGTTTAAAATCTATATGTGGTGCATTAGGGGGAAACATTATGCATGATGGTGTAGTTGTATGAGTGGGGTGGAGGTACTCCTCAAGAGACCTAATGGGTGTCTTCTCGTAATCACTCATGTCATGTGTGCTAGATGTAAATGGTGTGGCGAAAAAGTTATCAAACAAAATTTCTGAATAGGACTTTTCCTCTTCAATTCTAACAAATCTACTAAACTGATCTCTAAGTTTAGGCATGCACTAAAACAAAAATAAAACAAGAAACATAATTAAAAGAATTTAAGCTAAAAAACAAAATCTAAACTAAAACTAAAACTGAAATAAAAAAATAAAAAGTAAAGATGGAACGAAGTTATCATTTTCCTGTTGACCAAGCAAATCTGCTCCTTTTGATCGTACACCGTCTCCCCGGCAACGACGCCAAAATTTAATTATGTCTAAAAAGTACTTGCGGTTATCGTAGTATAGTTGGGGTGTCGATTCCTCAAAGAGATGGTTACGAGGGATCTGAATCACTTAGTACGAACGTTAGTAATAACTTAATTAAAGAAAATGATTGAATTGATAATTTAAATTAAAGACAATGAAGAATACTTAAGAATTATCAGTAGAGAAAAGCAGCAAAGTGTCAGAAATCCCTCTTATACCAAGTCCATTTTATTCAGTAGTTGATTCCTATTATTAATCAACTGAAGGTTTCACATCCCAACCAACAATCAGAAGATATTTCAATTCAAAACACATTAAATTCTAAGGTAATCGATGAATTACTTTCTTTATGTTAACAACATACTCTGTTGTCATTATGACATATCTAACGTCGACAATATACCCACATGCATTACTACAATAGAAGATTAACTCATAAAACAATAATACCAGTCACAACTGAGTTCCCCAATCACACATAGAAAAAGCCTGACTATTCATACATGAAAATTAGTAAAACAGAATCTCTAGATTCATTATAATCAAAAGATAATATAGAATAACAAGATATCAACTGTATAAAAACATTAATGATTGTTTAGTAATCAACAACATAAATATAAGAGTTAAATACAAGGGTCCATCCCTAACTTTGCCCAGGAGATTAGTTCTCCATAGAAGAAAGAAACATAGCGTGGAGAGATTGCGGAAGCATCCTGTCTGGCCTGAAGCTTCCTCATTCTTCTCTCTCAAATATGTGATTTGAACTTTTTGTTGTGTATTTCTTCTCTTTTTTTAGGGTTTTGGCCGAGCTTGGGTATATATAGGGAAGTCCCGTAGTCCTTATGTGCATAAAACACGATTGAATTTAGCTTCTAGGTCTTTGTCGGGACACCGTGGTGCCAGAAAGGGGGCGCTAGGGCGCTCAACTTTCGGGTGTCTACTATGGAGGGATGCTGAAGAGGCACCATGGCGCCAATGTTTTTCTCTGGTTTCACTGATTATGCGATTCAACTCTTCCCGCGTGATTCTGATGCTTCCATAAGGTCCCGAAAACATGTACAATTGCTCTAAGATTCATGTTCCATTGCTTCCTAATAACAAGACAAAAAATAAACTATAATTAGGATCAAATTCTTGATTATTAACCCGAATTAGTGATGTTCAAAGTAAATTTTAATGCACTTATCACCCCAAGAACCGCGAATCTTGATTTTTGTAAGAACAAAATCCTTCCAAGATCAAGTCCAACCCTTAAAAAACCTTGCCCTTAAGAACCTTTCTTTATTTCTTTGGAGAATCTTGAACAGCGATACAACACCACAACGCTTGCTACATGTTGATAAACTTTTGTTCCGTAGAACCAAGGAAGAATCCACTCCCTCAAGATGACACAAATCATTTTATTTTGTAAAAAAATATCGTAATTAATTATGAATTACAATGAATAATGCCCCTTTAAATAGGTGGCTAACCCTAATTCTACCCAAATATAATTAAACGCTAGTAAAATAAACTCATTAAAAACATAAAATACTTTAAAATTTCGTACATGAGCTTTCTAATTTAATTAAAGTTCAGCCCAACACTTAAACATCACATAACCTTAAAAATATGAAACATAAAAGCTGTAGGGATAACTTGCTTTTGTATTTTGACCACGAAGAATTCTGAATTGGATTTTGATGTAAACTACAAAGTTGTATATTCATGAGTCCTCTTTCTAATGAAACTTGAATCACTAAAATCGGATATCGGATGAGAAAGTTACATCCACAATACGAAGACTATGCAAATCTCACCACTACTAATGCATCATTTGGAAATTAAGCTCGAAATCAATCAAGGCAGTCTATATACGTCCAAGACCCATTATATTCTTGACTTAGACATAATAATTCCTTCATATAAAGTCTCATGCATGGACCAAACTCCAGAACCCAAGGAATCTTCCAAATTCAGCAAAAATATCCAAATACACCAATCTGACCAAGTCATGTAATGAGCCATAACTTCAAGTTAACTTGGCCCAAAAAACAGAGCTCATTCTGGATCACATCATTCTCACTCTCTTGAAAAGGATTTGACCTTGAATCCATGCTCGGATTATAGAGAGTAATGATAAAATCAATTAGACGATTATTCTAGAACAAAGAAAAATCACATGGAAAATGTCAATGTTAGTACAATAATGCTTGTGTATTATTCCCTCTTGCCCATACTCCTCCGCAAAATCTATTTTTATTGCACTCACTGCCCCAATGAGATACCTAATTAAGTTCGCACTCTCAATCTCATTCACAATAAATTCTACATGTTTAACACTCATAAAATTCTCACACTTGCTTACCCAAGTGTTTCCAACTCACTACTCGCATTTTCATGCTCAAAACTCTTAACAAATTTGACTACACATGTAGTTTCATCAATATATTTAGACATGCATTGAGCTTCAAATTTATCATCACTAGCAACAGCTAAGTCATCTACTTCAGTAATAGAAATAACCTCAGCATCACACTCACTTTTCACTACTTGCTGACTCATTACCATGCCAATATTTTTTTTTTCATTCACAATATCAATAGCAAGTTTATTTTCTAAGCACTCGACATCTCTTTCTTTTTTCCGCTTTGCAACCTCACTTCTCCTCTTCATTATTAATTGATCTTTATAGGCTTGTAGTGGTGTTAAAAAAGAAAGAATCACTGACCTCTGCTCCGTGACATAATGTACCTACTTCTCTCAACATGATGCCGCACTTCCCTATCATACTTCCATGAACCACCCAATAATACATGAAAATCAAGCATAGGCACCACATCACATAATACCTCATCATGAAACCTCATAGTAGTAAATACAACCATGACTTGATACTCCACATTAACCTCATCACAATTAGGCAAACCTCGTAACATTTAAGGCCTAGGATGGTTTCACAATGACAACCTCAATTTCTCCACGAGACTGGTACTAACTAAATTAGCCCAATGTTCCCCATCAATAATCACATTATACACCTCATCTTTCACAAATACTATAGTACGAAAGATATTATCTCTTGGCTGCCCCATAATATCAACCAACTACGAGTGGCAATGAACCGGGCCGGGCCTGGAAAATTTTGGCTAGAGCTTGAGCCCGGGCTTTATCCGGCCCTTTTTTGAAAAAATAATTAAAATTAAAATTAAAATTAAGAACATACAAATACAAAATAAAGACCATTTGTTTCAAGATAATTCACAAATTCATTAAAATTTAGTCTATAAACAAACAATTCAAATGTTACAAAGTACAAATAATAAGTAAAAAATTAAAAAAATAGTCCAGGCCTCGGATTGGGGCCGAGCCCGAGCCGGGCTTCTAAAACTATAGCCCGGATCAGAATTTTTTGATCCCAGGCCGGGTCGGTCCTTGTCGAGTCGGGCTGGACCGGACTTTTCTTCCATCCTTATAACTAACACACATGGTATCTTGACAAACAAACTTAAAAAGGAAGAAAATACTAAAAAAATGATAAAGACAAGAAAAGACTTAAAAAAAGACTAAAAAACTAAAAAGATCACAGGAGATTGAAAAAAAAATCAGATTCAAAACTCAATGACAAATTCAACCAAAAATTTCCTTTTCGATTAAGGAACACTAAGGCAATCCCTAGCACAACTTAACACACAAGGTAATTGATCAAACTTTTCTTATTTCTCTTGCACAAATTTGAATTTATTTTTTTTTTCCTAATGACTCACTAAATCGTAATTATGCATGCAAATTAAATAAACAAATTGATTTAGAACTAATTAGAAACCAGAAACTGAACTAACTCAAATCCCGTAACTAATATTTGGACCCAAAATCAGGATCCGATATGAGAACAGACAGCTTTCAACTATGCATTATTGACTAGATCTCATCAGGAACATGCAAATTGATATATTATGGGTATCATAACTCTTTGTAAATCAAAAGTTACAACCTTTTTAAATTCAGTACGCGGCTGAAAAATTCTGACCGAACTGATCCGAAAATTACATATAATTTCGACCCTAATTGACTCAAAACTCTAAGAATTGATTCATATATGCTATTACCATGAAAGAACATTATAATAACATCCAAGATGCAACTATAAATATGAAAAACATAAAGAAAATAAAAAAATATTGAAATTAGAAGAGACAAAAAAAAAAAATATATAAAAATATAAAGACTTCATAAACCAATAAAGATAGAGAAAATCTTGACCTTAGAACCCTGAGCTCCTGATGCCAAATGATAAGAACTTGCATGGAACAAGCCAAGAAAACCCCTCCACGTGTTCTAAGCCCCAAGAATCGCGAATCTTGATTTTTTGTAAGAACAAAATCCTTCTAATATCAAGTCCAACCCTTAAGGAACCTTGCCCTTAAGAACATTTCTTTATTTCTTTGGAGAATCTTGAACAGCGATACAGTGCCACAACGCTTGCCACACGTTGATAAGATTTTGTTCCGTAGAACCAAGGAAGAATCTACTCCATCAAGATGACACAAATCACTTTGTTTTGTAAGAAAATATGTTCTTAATTAATTATGAATTACAATGAATAATGCCATTTTAAATAGGTGGCTAACCCTAATTCTACCCAAATATAATTAAACCCTAGTAAAATAAACCCAATAAAAACATAAAATACTTTAAAATTTCATGCATGGGATTTCTAATTTAATTAAAGTTCAGCCCAACACTTAAACATCACATAACCTTAAAAATATGAAACATAAAAGTTGTAGGGATAATTTTCTTCTATATATTGACCACGAAGAAGTCTGAATTGGACTTTTATGAAAACTACAAAGTTGTATACCCATGAGTCCCCTTTCCAATGCAACTTGAATCACTAAAATCGGACATCAGATGATAAAGTTACGTCCAAAATACAAAGACTGTGCAAATCCCGCCTCTACTAATGCACCATTCAGAAATTAAGCCCGAAATCAATCAAGGCAGCCGATATATGTCCAAGAACCATTCCATTCTTGCCTTAGACATAATAAAGCCTTCATATAAAGTCTCATGCATGGACCAAATTCCATAACCCAATGAATCTTCCAAATCCACCAAAAAGACCCAAATACACCAATCTGACCAAGCCATGCAATCATCCACAACTTAAAGTTAACTTGGCCCAACAAACAGAGCTCATTCTAGATCACTTCAACTTCGATCGAAGCTAGTCAACTAAGGTTGATCGTATTTTATTATAAATAGTGTTCTAATTAGTTATTAGGAATCATGGACATGTTGACAATTGGAGTTATGCATCTTGGAAACTTGATGGTCTAATCTATGTTTCCTAAGTATAACTTGGATAGCCTATGACAGATGGATTATTAAACATATGAAGCGATCTCGGTTTGTATACTTATACTCCTAAGTATAAGAGTGTCGAAGTAATAAAATAACTCGATAAGTCCGGGGTAGATCCACATAAAATAGATTTAGTAAAATAAAATAATAATTTGAGTGAAAATAAAAGAAGTGAATTGGTTTGAAGAGATTGAAAATTTTAAATTAAACTGCAATAACAAAATAAAATATTGGGGCTATAAGATCCACTTTTAATATTTCAAATTTAGAAATCATATTTTTTATAATATATAAATTATCATTATTACCCAATTATTTTATTTTAGGAATTAATTATGCCAAAACATATAAACTAGTCATAGAGGCGGGTGATAACTTTTGTCTATAACAAGTCCAGTCAATGACTCAATTATGCCAAATAAATAAAACCAGCCATATAGGCGATAACAAAGTTTTTAAATAGTTAATCCAAATTTAAATTAAATATTAATAATTAGATTATAATTTATATATTATAATATAAATAAGATTAATTTATATTTTTGTATTAAAACCTTCACCCTTTACCCCAGCAAAATTAAATTAACTACTCATGATTTGAATGAAAACACACATAATTTTATTACTGAAATAAAAAGAAATTATAACAAAAATAAAACACAGAAGAGTTGAAACCCTTCACAAAATTTTATCATAATTCTATTTATAGAGGTGCTCGCACCTCTTGCAAAAGTAATTGATTTTGATTCCACCAAACATGCACTTTTTCGGTGGAAATATGTTTGGTGGCAATCCGCCGAAAGTGGATTGCCATAAAAAAATATATATATATTTTTTTGCGATTTGACTTTAATAATTACATATAATACACTTTGAATCTTTCATTAATTTCGATCATGAAAACTTCAGAATTAGAAAATCTTATCAACAATAAAGTTGTAGATATTTGAGTCTTCTTTCATCTGGAACTAGAATTGCCTCAATCCGATATCGGAGTAAACAGTTATGGCCAAAATACGAATATTGCGCAGAGTTGGAATTTCCGAAGTTGTACACTGACACGCTTAAAAATTGGTTCTTTACTCCCAATTATAAGAGTATCGAAGTAATAAAATAACTTGGTAAGACCGGGATTAATCTACAGGGAATAGATTTAATAGGATAAAATAATAATTTGAGTGAAAAATAAAACGGTTGGATTGTTTGAAGTGATTGGAAAATTTTAATTTCAACTGCAACAATAAAATAAAATATTGGGGTAAGGGGATCCACTTTTAATATTTCAAATTTAGAAATCTCACTTTTTATAATATATAAATTGTCATTATTACCCAATTAATTATGTCAAAATATATAAAACCAGCCATGAAGGCGGTGATAATTTTTGTCTATAACAAGTCCAGTTAGGTACTCAATTATGCCAAATAAATTAAACCAGCCACGTAGGCGGTAACAAATTTTGTCAATAATTAATCCAGTTAAATATTAATCATTAGATTACAATTTATATATTATAATATAAGTGAGATTAATCTAAATTTTCATATTAAAATCTTTTCCCTTTACCACAAAAAAAAAAAATTAGCTACTCATATTTTAATAAAAACACACATAATTTATTACTGAAATAAAAGAAATTACAAGAAAGTTTTAAAAAAATAAAACACTCAAAAGTTAGAACTCTACAAATTTTCAAAGAAAACTATGGAATCTGGGCTAAAGAAAATGAGGTGCATAGCACCTCTATTTATAGAGGTGCTCAGCACCTTACGAATGCAATTGCATTTGCAATTGTATTTTCTACCAAACATTCTCCATGTTTGGTGGCGTATTTGGTGGCATGTTTGGTGGCAATCCATTTCGGTGGATTGTCATCAAACTTATTTAACTTCTTCGTCAATTTCGGTCTTGACAATCTCAGAATTAGAAAATCTTGTAAACTTTAAGGTTGTAGATCTTTGAGTCTTATTTCATCTGGAACTAAAATCACTTCAATCCGATATCAGAGTAAAATGTTATGTCCAAAATATAAAACTTACGCATGGTTGGAATTTCCGAATTTGTACACTGTTAGAACGCCTTTTTAAATTTCTGGCCTCCAAAATTCAAATATTAAGTCCATTTTTCTATATATGCATTCAAATTATTATTTCACCTACATAAAAGATAAAATTCACAATAAAAATATATAAAACATAAATGTAATTAATATGCTAAATTAAGGGGATTAATGAAACTACAAGTGTAAAATGATTGATTTTTATTTTAATAAATGTGCACTTTTAAGTGTTCATCACTCCCCCCAACCAGCTTATTACTAGTCCATAGTAATTTAAGTGAAATATTTTAAAAAGATAAATTTTTATCCAAAATAATTTTTGTTTTCTTTATTTCTAAATGATCACACAAGTAAATTCTCCTGTACTTTTTACCCTTCTTCCATACACACATAAAATAAGGTATTAATCAATTCATTATGCCCACAATGTCCACAGGTCTCGTTGAAAATAGAGTAATATTTTTGTCCTAAAATTATATTAGAGTTCACACTTTTTGGCAATGAAAGTTTATTTATAAATACAAAAATATTTTTTTTTAATAATACATCTTCAATCCTTGTAACGAGCTTTGAGCCAGTGACTCTCAAACCAGTTGGCTTTAGGGCATTAGGTGTTAAGACGTCCCTACGGACTTAATTGGTCGGCTCTCAGATATTAAAAGTAAAAAGTGTCTGATTTCCTTAATGTTTGTTAGTTCCATTTTTATTGGCAATGTCCATAACAAAACAAGTTCAATTGAGTTGTAATAAGTCTTGAAAAACTTGGAGCAATTGGACTGGTATTTGGCAAAGCTGGAGTAATTTTATTAGTGATTCATTCGCTGAAGCGTTCGAACGTGTGACGTTAGTGGCACGTTCATTATACTTGCTTGAAGTATTGTTACAGCCATTTTTGTTTTTTTTTTTGCCTCATTGTGTGCATGTATGTGCTTTAAGGTTCTGCATACATATTTTCTTTGCATATCTATGAGTGCTTACATCCCCGTATGATTTTTTGCTAACTTAGTAGAGCTATTAGTGAGGGGGAGTAAGTCATGTTTGCATATACTCTTGCATGTGTTGTTTATCCTGGTACCTTCACCATTTGTCATTTCGTGACAAAAAAATTGGAGAGTAGTATATGAGAGAGTAGTAGTTTATGGGAGTCGTAGTATATCCATTTGATATCTCTGTTTTAAAGGGGAGTAAGATATCTACTATTTATGTATACATGCATGAGTTTTATTGTTGTTTTATCTGTTATTTGATAATTCTTGTGTTTTTCACGATATATTCTTGTTTGTGGATGTTTCAGGTAAGTAGGTTATTTGCTGAGGTGGCACTGATTTAAAGACTACTTTTCTAGGTATTAGATCAAGTCTAATTGTAATAAGTCATTGTCTTGATGGTTGGCAGTTGTTTATTTTTCTTTTTGGGACTTATACTGTAGTTTTTATATTAGGTAGTATTTTGTCACGGAATGCCAAATGGGGAGATTGTTAGTTCCATTTTATTGGCAATAGCCGTAACAAAACAAGTTCAATTGAGTTGTAATAAGACTTGAAGAACTTGGAGCAATTGGACTGATATTTGGCAAAGCTGAAGCAATTTCGTTAGTGTTGTGATAAATGTGGTTTATACCCACTTATTATGGCATCCTTAACCTATTATTTTGTTATGTTTCGAGTCATTTAATGTCATTTATAGTTTATTTTATGTCTTTTTTGTAGGAAGCATTATAACATCAAGAATGGAGCAAATACGCGTGTTTGCTGGACCTATTGGGAGCATTGGACTCAAGAACAGGCAAAATCAGCATCAGATGCGCACTGAATTTAAAAAAGATATAACTTTTGATCTAGAAAGAGTTACGAAACCCATAATATATTGATTTGCATGAACTCAGTGAGATCTAGACAATTGTGCGCACTGGTGCCGCAGCGCCCAAGTTCGCGGTGCCGTGGCAAAAAAACTAGTCCCATACAATTTCCTGCGAGTTGGGCGCCGCGGCGCCCCGGAGCGACAAAATATCACAACAAGTTTTTGGCGCCGTTGTCGGGGATTGTTTGTTTAACTCACATTAATACTACTACCAAGTAATCTTAGTTTTAATTTAGATTTTTATCTTTTATTTTAGTCTATATTTATTTTATTTTATTTTGTTTTTATTGTATTTTATTTTGTTTTGTTTTGTTTTATTTTATTTTCTTTTCTTTTTCTTTTGGTGCTTCAGTGAATGCAAAAATTCACAAGTCTCGACTCGCTCCAGTTTGATCCTGAAATAGAAAGAACAACGATGAGACTAAGGAAAGAAAGAAAAATTGAAAAAGAAGCAATGGCAGCTGAAAACAGAGAAATCAACCTACGTCAGGTGGCAATCAGAGATCACTTCAAGCCGGTCATTGATGATACTTATTCTGGGATTGCCCATCAACCAATCAACGCCAATAATTTTGAGTTAAAACCTGCATTGATCAACATGGTACAAATGAATCAGTTTGAGGGTTCAGCTGTAGAGGATCCCAACTTGCACTTAAGGATGTTCCTAGAGATCACATATACTATAAATATAAATGGCGTGAGTAAATAGGCTATCAGACTACGCTTATTCTCATTCTCTTTACATGATAAAGCATGTGATTAGCTTCAATCAATACCGACGAGGAGTATCATGACATAGCAGGATATGGCCATAAAATTTCTTGAGAGGTTCTTTCCATCAGCTAAATCAGCTCAACTGAGGGCAGAAATCAGTATATTTAAGTAGCTTGAGACTGAGACTCTATATGAAGCATGTGAGCGCTTTAAGGATCTACTACGAAGATGCCCACAACACGATTATGCAGATTGGGTCCATATTCAGTTGTTCTATAATGGGCTGAATGGTTCGAATATGACTGTGGTTGATGCAGCAACTAGAGGAGCTCTATTCAAGAAATCAGCTGAAGACGCCTATAATTTGTTAGAAGAAATGGCCATTAACCATTTTCAATGGCCAAGTGAACGCGCTACGGCGACCAAAGTGGCTGGAATATATGAAGTGGACCCTCTTGTGGCACTAACAGCTCAGATTTCCACCTTATCTATTCAAGTAGCAACCCTGACAAATCCACGAGTACAACCATCTATTGAATCAGCAGCGGCTACAAATATGCTGGTATTGGAAGGAAACCCGAACTTTGAGCAAGTCCAATATGTGAACAATCGGAACTTCAACAGCTATAGAGGTAATCCTGTGCCTAACCGTTATCATCCAAACCTGTCATATGCTAACACAAAGAATACCTTTCAACCTTCATATGGTTTTGACTATCAAAGAGCTGAGCATAAATCTTCCTTAGAAGATTTCAGGAGCACGTTTGTTGCTAATACTTCAGCGAGGTTTGAGAAAAATGAAGCAAGGCTGAATAATATTGAGACACACATAGCAAAATATCGGGGCAACAATGAAGTCCTTAGAAACACAGATTGGGCAGATTACTTCCACCATGACCAAGCAACAGTAAGGGGTATTTGGATAAACCGCCACAACCACCAAGCTATCTTTTTCATGTCAAAGCAATCAGTGGATACAAAAGAATAAGCTACCATGACCACCATTTGGGTGGTTGCGTCTGGCTGAAGACGTTAAACTTAGCGCTAACGGGGAGGCAACCCTTGCATTTATTTTATTATTATTTTTTTAATTTTTAATTTTTATTTTCATCGTGTGCTATTGTTTATTTATTCGTTTTGCATGCCATTTATGCAGGTAGCACGAGACACAAAGCCCGCGCAACCAAATTCTGACCAGCATGAGCCTGATCAACTCCATGCACGGTAGTGTTGTTCCTTAATCTGATTTCTTTATATTTATCTTTCATTGAGGACAATGCAAGTTTTAAGTTTGGGGGTGTGTGCATGTATTCCTGCCATTTATTTATTTATTCTTAAAAAAATTATTTCTGTTTAATATCCTTGATAGTAAAGCATAAGTCTAGTGATGAATTGTGATTGCTTTTGATGAAATTTTAGAAACGATAAGTCCCAATTGATTTTTATCTGATGCTTTGCGTATGTGTTCTAGGTTAGACTCGTAAGCACTTAACAATAGGTTTTTGGCAGTAAGAACTTAAGTAGTTGGCAAAGTGACTAGTTGAAGAAATTGTTTGCCGATGAATGACTGTTTACTTAGATATCTATCTCAATATGCTAATATTATGATGTATGGTATGATAAGAAAAAAGAAACCACCTATAACCGATAAACGTGAAGCTACTCATGGGCGAGTGTTAGGACCACCATGAGGAGAAATGTTACCTTAAAGGGTATATGTGTTAAAAAAAGAGAGCATAAAATAAAGAAAATAAAATTGTACCATACTAAGCAAAGAAAGGAAAATTCAGAGTACTAATGAGATATCTAGGTTGGTTTGACCCATCGGATCTTAATTTTTGAGACGAAATCATCGAGTTAGCTTACTTATAAGTGGAGCTGTAAATGAACCTGTACACACACACACTGTGAGTCTGACTTAGATAAGTTATTCAAGAACTTGGATTTAAGTCGCAGTTGAGTACTTTAAAGGTTCTCTGATTTCATTGATAAACATTCTTTGAGGACATCAATATGCATAACTATCAAGATTATTTTAATTATCTTCAAATTTGTGCATGATTGTGTGTGAATGACGTTTGTGGGTATCATCGCTGTAAGCCCTCACGAGACTATAACTCGTCCACTAGGGCCGCCTATGGGTTTAAAGGCTCGTTGCATACGCTAAATGCAATCGTGATCCCTATGAAAGTGGCTTAGTTAATTTAGTTATTTTTATTTGCTTATTTGTATTTAGTTTTTATTTTATCTTTTGCTCGGGACTATCAAAATCTTAAGTTTGGGGGTATTTGATAAGTGTGGTTTATACCCACTTATTCCGGCATCTTTAGCCTATTATTTTGTTGTGTTTCGAGTCATTTAATGTCATTTATAGTTTATTTTATGTCTTATTTGTAGGAAGCATTAGAACATCAAGAATGGAGCAAATACACGTGTTTGCTGGACCTATTGGGAGCATCGGACTCAAGAACAGGCAAAATCAGCATCAGCTGCGCACTGAATTTAAAAAGGCTATAACTTTTGATCTAGAAAAAGTTACGAGACCCATAATATATTGATTTGCATGTACTCAGTGAGATCTAGACAATTGTGTGCACTGGCGTCGCGGAAAAAAAACCAGTACAATATAATTTCCTAGGAGTTGGGCGCTGCGGCGCCCAAAGACCAGTGCCGCAGCGCCCCAGAGCGACAAAATATCACAACATACTGCGTTCATTGAAGCCTTCGAACGTGTGACAGTAGTGGCACATTCGTTGTTGGGTTCAAACGAAATATTCCAGAGAGCAAACGTTCGTGGTGCGTTCGAGTAAGCATTCGAACGAACCTTTCCAGAAAGCACGCGTCCATGGCGCGTTCGAGTGGCGTTCGAATGCTGGTGCGGAACAGAGTTATTTTGGATGCGTTTTTAACCTAATTTGATATTGGGAAGCCTTTTTTCATATAGCCACCTTCCCCTGTATTGAAAACATAATACTTTGAGTCAATAACTCACATAGCTTTTCAACCTTCCTATTAGTCACCTTGAAAACTCTTTTGAATCTCCTCTCTTTGTTTCCCTAGTGATTGAGATCTTTGTTAAACCATCAACACAAATCAAAACCCAACTTCCTAACCCTTCAGAGTTCTCTAGGAGGAAGATTGACAGTCAGAGTTTCAGTATTCAGAGCTGCAGAGTTGATTCACTCAGAGACTTCAGATGTTATGTAGAAAAACATGGTGTTCAGGCTTGATGAGTTCCTTGATTTCTTGCAGTCTAGAGGTATTAGAGTCGGTGAAGTTACTGTTACCATCGTTGTAAGTTTTTCTCTATATAGTGGATTTGGGCTAGTAGTCGAGAACCCGGAGTGGTTTTTTACTCGCATGAGTTTTCCACTTCGTCACCAAAATTATTGTGTTGATTTTGTGTGATTGATTTATTTCCTGCATTGTTTTAATATTCTACATTAATATTTTATTGATGTTTGAATTAAGGGTGATTGTTAGGAAATCCATAGTAGCAATAGTTAGGACTTGTCTTGATCATTGTGATAAATTCTGCATAAGGTCAGAACCTATGATAATTACAAACTTTCAATTAGTATCAGTGGTTGAACTCGATTATTGACCCGTTTAACTATGGAAAGAAGTCAAACCCTTAAATGTCTCTTATTCATTGATGAGACATAATATTTACATTGGAAGGTTCGCGTGAGAGCGTTCCTTAAATCCTTAGATGAGAGGGTCTGGATGATTGTAGAATACATGTGGAAACCTCATGTGGTTATAGTTGATGAGGTCTCTTCCTTTAAAGACAAACTGACCTGGACCAATGATGATTTTGATGCTAGCAATGGGAACAACAAGGCAATTAATGCCATTCATGGTGATGTTTGCTCTACAGAATTTTGGAGAATTTCCATGTGTGAAATAGCCAAGGATACTTGGGACATCCTGCAGACTGTGCATGAGGGCACACTATCTGTTAAAAATAAAAGACTTCATGATCTTATTACTATGTTTTAGGTTGCCCAGATGAAAGATGATGAGACCTTTGATGAGTCTACACTGAGATTAACGATGTCGTTAACTCAAGCTTTAACCTAGGCGAGACTATTCATACGAATAAGATAGTAAGAGAAATCTTTATATCATTGACTGATAAGTTCCTACTGAAGATTACCGCCATCAAAGAAAGCAATGACCTTAATCAGCTTAAACTAGATGACATTGTAGGAAAGCTGCATTTTTATGAGAAGAAGCTTACTGGCTATAGAAAGCCCAATGATGAAGACCACAAAGTAAGTTCCTCATGATCCGTCTAGCGATAATGATGATACCCTCACGGATCATGATTTGGCAATGTTTGCAAAGAAGTTTAAGAAATTTCTTAAGCTGAAGAAGAATGATCGTAACAATAATAATGATATGGAAGATGAGCCTAGAGAGAGTATGCATAATATGAGGGAGTCTAGAGAGGATAAAGATAGCAAACCCCGAGGTATCCAATGTCATGAATGTGAAGGTTATGGGAATATTCGATCTGAGTATCTCACATACCTTAAGGTTAAAGGTAAGAAAGTCATGCCAACATTCCTTAGTGATTCAGAATGTGGCTATACTTCTAATGAGTCTCTTAAGTATAAGAGCAATTTTATGGCCTTTGCTGCTAGCGTGTCTGGTGAAAGATAAGATAATATTTGTGATACTGATTCTGAATTCTCTCATGATGAGTTTATAGATGAAGATAGTCTTCGAGTAGCTTATGCTGAACTGTTTAATGAAGGAGAATATAGAGGTCAATAAGAGGCTGAAGGAAGTAGAGCTAGAAAAGAATGAAGCTCAAGCTAAGTTTGAACATAACCTTGTGATGATTGATGACCTCGAAGAGAGGAATAAATGTCTAGTTGATAGAATCAAAACCTTAGAAACTGAACTTATGCTAAAACCCAGTTGTCTGTATTTTCTAGTGGGAATAAAAAACTAGATCACATGTTATAGATTATCTTTGAGCCTAATTACGATAAGGCATCATCGTCTAGAACTGTGTCTGTCCCTCCTAAACATGACTTGGGCAAGAAGCCTATTGAGTGCAGTCATGTGATTTCTCATGATGTTCCCCATCATGTGACCCGACCTCGATCTAGAGGTGTTGTCAGTAAACCTCACTCTCATCCGAGGTTTATGCCTATTTTCCATCACTGTGGCAAGGCATGACACATTAGGCCTAAGTTCTTTATGCTGCACAAACATAAGAAAAGGCCTAAAAGTGTGTCACCTAGATTTGATTCCTCAAATCTAGTGTCTCAAGTTTCTGCACTAGCTAAACAGACGCAAATTATTAGTGAGAAACTTGATGTGTTGACTGAGAATACTCAAGTGAAAGAGATTTCTAGAAAGGTTTGGGTGAGGAAGTAGGATGACTTCTCATCTACTTCTGAGTGCCTTGATCATAAAATCCATGATGAGAGTGTATTTCGGTGTAACTCTTCTTAAAAGTTGCATTTGTCTTCCCATTGTATTTGTGTGTGTGTGTGTTTTATATTTTTGCACGTTTATTTTCTTTTCACTGCATACGGGTGCGTTTGTCTCGGTTTTATTATATGTCTCTTAGTATATAGGATAGAAACCCGGACATAAATTTCATAGCCAATTCCGAATGGACTGTAGTATGATCTATACTTTGGATACAACTTCATGTACCATTGGATTTTGACAAGCCATGTTGTGTCTTTATATAATTTTTTTTGTGCGTGCTAAAACGAAAAAAATAGAAAATGAAAAAGACCAAAAATATTTTTTTCCTGGCTTGTTAGAGCATGAAAAGCATGTTGCATGTGATCATGGTCTTTAGGATATATGTTTATGCATATGTAATATGCTTTTATTTTTGTTTGATGCTCTATGTGCATGAGTGTGTGTGATAAAAACCTTTAGTATATTGTGTGCTTGCACTTCATATACACGTTATTATTATTATCAAGGCTTGGTCGCATGTATGAGTTTTTAGACGGCAATCTAATATCTACTATACTTTGCTCATTAAATAATGTGACATTTGACTAGGTGACCTTGTGTTATCCTTTTTTGTAAGAATAAAAAAAAATTACATGAGTCTCAAGTGCAAAAGAGCCAATGGGCCAAAATTCAAAAGATAAGGGCAAAAATTATTTACTCGAAAGAGTTTTTATTTATGAGCTCATGATATTTAGGGGGAGAATAATATAGCATGCAATCAATGTTGCTTAATTTTCAGGTCCTAGTGGTGCTGGGTTTGAACACCTATTTTGTGGACTTGGTGTGTTAAGAGATGAGATTTCATTGGTTGTGTCTCACTCATAAAATAAGCTTTTAAGCATTGATTCATTGTGCACTTATTTCTCACGCAAGTACTTGCTATGCTTTTATGTTTATGTCATATGCATGCGTCTAGTATTTAGAAAAATTTAAAGTGTTGTATATTATCTCATGTCATAAACAGCTAATTACTGACTGGATATCATTATACTTGCTTGAAGTGTTGTTACAATCATTTTTGTTTTATTTTTTTACCTCATTATGTGCATGTATGTGCTTCAAGGTTCTTCATTCATATTTTCTTGGCATATCTATGAGTATTTACTTCTCATATGATTTTGTGCTAACTTAGTAGAGCTGTTAGTGAAGGGGAGTAAGTCTTGTTTGCATATACTCTTGCATATATTGTTTATCCTGGTACCTTCACCCTTTGTCATTTTGTGATAAAAATAGGGAGAGCAATATATGGAGGATGAGTAGTTTATGAGAGTCGTAGTATATCCATTTGATATCTTCGTTTTAAGGGGGAGTAAGATTAAAGGGGAGTAAGATTAAGAGGGAGTATGATATCTACTATTTATGTATACATGCATGAGTTTTATTGCCGATTTATATGTTATTTGATAATTCATGTGCTTTTAACGATATATTCTTGTTTGTGGATGTTTCAGGTAAGCAGGTTATTTTCTGAGATGGCACTTACTTCAATACTACTTTGCTAGGTATTAGATCGAGTCTAATTATAATAAGTCACTGTCTTGCTGGTTGGCAGTTGCCTATTTTTCTTTTTGGGTCTTTTACTGTAGTCTTTGTATTAGGTAGTGTTTTATCACAGAATGCCAAAGGGGAAGATTGTTAGTTATATTTTTATTGGCAATTTCTGTAACAAAACAAGTTCAATTGAATTGTAATAAGTCTTAAAGAACTTGGAGTAATTGGACTGGTATTTGACAAAGCTGGAATAATTTCTTTAGTGTTGCGTTCGTTGAAGCGTTCGAACATGTAACGTTAGTGGCACGTTCTCTGTTGGGTTCGAATGAAATATTCCAGAGAGTAAACGTTCGTGGTGCGTTTGAATAAGCGTTCGAACGAAATATTCCAGATAACAAACGTTCGTGGTGCGTTCGAGTAAGTGTTCGAACGAACCTTTCCAGAGAGCACGCGTCCGCGGTGCATTCGAGTATTTTGGACACATTTTTAACCTAATTTGGTATTAGGAAGCCTCTTTTTTTACCCTACCTATATAAAGAACACATAGCCACCTTCCATTGTGTTGAAAACATAAAACGTTGAGCCAATAACTCACATAGCTTTTTAACCTTCCTGTTCGTCACCTTAAAGATTCTTTTGAATCTCATGTCTTCGTTTCCCTGGTGATTGAGATCTTTGTTAAACCATCAACATAAATCAAAACCCAACTTCATACTTCAGAGTTTTCTAGGAGGAAGATTGGAAGTCGGTGTTCTGGCATTCAGAGCTGCAGAGTTGATTCACTCAGAGACTTCAAAGGTTCTGTAGAAAACCATGGTGTGCGGGCTTGAGGAGTTCCTTGAGTTCTTGCAGTCTAGAGGTATTAGAGTCGGTTGAGTTTCTGCCATAGGTCTTTTACCATCGCTGTAAGTTTTTCTTTATATAGTGTATTTGGGCTGGTAGCCGAGATACCCGTAGTGGTTTTTTACTCGCACGAGTTTTCCACTTCGTCACCAAAATTATTGTATTGATTTTGTAAGGTGATTTATTTGCTGCATCATTTTAATATTATGCATTAATGTTTTATTGTTGTTAGAATTAAGGGTGCTTATTTGGAAATCCATAGTAGCAATAGTTAGGACTTGTCTTGATTATTGTGATAAATTCCACATATGGTCAGAACCTAGGATAATTATGAACTTTCACTTAAGCTTTCTCTTAAACCTATGTAACGAGCTTTGGGCCAGTGACTCACAGACCAGTTGGCCTTAGTGCACTAAGTGTTAAAACACCCATGTAGACTTAATTGCTCGAGTTAGAGAGGCTACGAAATCAAACTTATTCACCTTTTTTTTACAAACATTAGCTCTACCGTTTTACGCGAACAATCACTGCTTACTGGGGCAAGATGTCTGGTTACTAAGTAAAAGCATGGTTAGTTTTTTTTTTAATAAAAATACAAATTTCATTGCCTTTAGGTGCTACCTCCAATAAATTAGATAACTGAATATTATAAAATTTCCACTTACAACCCATGATCATATGTTACCGTGTATGTTGATAATACCTGTCAAATGAGCATATGAAGATCAAAATTAATCAATATTATGGAGAAGTCACGAATATAAATGATTTAAAAAGAATGGAACGAAAATAACTTATTACGAATTATTTTGAGACGTGTCTCAGGAGCAAAAACTCATTACACAACCACCTCTGAACAACAATTCCACTTGGTTAATTAAAAATTTATTGTTAGTTTGTGTGTAGTTTTTTTTTAAAAAAACAAAAAAGAAAATCAACACGAAATATTTTTTTTATACACAAAATAACAACATAGCAAAAACAACATAAAAGAAAACTTTTTTTTTGAAAAACACAGTAACGAAACATAAAAACAAAACTATATAGTCAATTATCCCCTCCCCCAATCAATTTGAGACATTGTCCCCAATGTCCGAAAAAAGAAGAAGTAGAGTTTATAAGAAATCACCTGATTAGTGTGGAATTGATAATTGAATCTATGACAATTTAAAAGAAAAGAAAAAAATTACAGATTAAGATTCAAGTCCACTCTATGTTTTTTGCCACGATCGTTACCAGACCAGTTCAACTTGGAGAGAATGAGGTCAATTTTTGATTCAAAAGTTAAAAAATTGGTCAATTAAATCATCAACTTTTCTTGCAGTTAGGAATATATCTTTTACCGATTTTGAAACAAAATCATTTCTTTTGGCATCCTCAAGAAATACAAAAATAAAATCGAAAAAATCCATCAACTTTAAGTAGTCCAATGGGTTTTTGGTGAATGTTCAAGTTCGCCCATGACGCAACTGTGAATATTTCTTACAATGTGCCAAGCCTACCTAGTAAAGCAATAAAAGCGTCAGCATGATTGATCATTTCAGTAAGTCTTTCAGACATACCTGAGACAATGCATCTTCTTCATTTGATTTTCCAATGAGGTTTTCCTCTGTCAAAGGTTTTGGAATGATCCCCAAACTTGACTGTCACCTTCTTGTACGACCTTTGAAACACATCTCATCAGTCCAAGATTGTCACCGCCATATACTAAGTGTATGTTTCTTTCCGCCATAACTCTACCCAATTCTTTTTTACAGCCTCAACAAATTCTGGTTTAGTTCCAGAGGTAGTTCCACAAAACACACAAATATTAATGACTCGCCTTCTTGAAGTTGTTTCCACTTTTATTCTCTCTCTTATCTAGATGGGTTGAAGAGAGAAATGACAAGTTGTATTTATGGATCCTGAAAAAGGGGTGATTAATAAAAGCACTAATACCTACAAAATGACAATTGTCAGATGAACAGTAAAATATATCTTGTAAGTCAAAAGGTTTAGAGACTGTCGACAAAAGTAAAGGAAATCAAAACAGTAAATTAAAGTAAATCAAAACAATAGTTTAAAGTAAAGGAAATCAAAGCAACAAATTGAAAAATATGTATTGGTAGTTGTGATTGTGGCTCACATCTTCCTCTGGTTTTACGTCAAGTAACGGTTTGAACGCCCTCTATGGGTCGGGGATATGCTTCCCATTAAATTTTCTTATAAATTGGAAAACATGGTCTTTTAAAGTCAAATTTCTGAGACTGTATCGTTGTCTTTCTTTTTGAAATTGTGTATGCAAATTGTGAATTACTCGATGAACATGTCCACTAGAATGCATCTCAAGAATCAGTGATATATCATCTAAAGACTTCTTACTCAAGCCATCTCTAATGAATTGAATTTTATCTTCGCGATTGTCAAACACCATTCCTAAAGAACAACAACGAGTGTTGCATGTCTAGCGTGCACATTTATAACAAATACCTAATTGTTTAGCTCTTCGTTTCTTAGCATATGTGATTTTCCCTAACTGAGGTAAGAAATGAAAGAGTCGGATGACTCACATGTCAAGCGAACCCTTGCTTCAATTACCCAATGAATATCACTAAGAATACCATGGATCATAAGAAGCCTCATTCTTTCAGTGCGTGCTTTGTAAATTTTTATCATAGCATTTTTAGTGAGAGAAGAAAAATGATTGTGGAGTTTTGCGAGAGTTTCTTCCATGTCTAGATGGCTCCAGTCTGGAGGTATTTTTCCTTCTCGGTCGTTTATGAGAGAGGAAGAAATTTTAACAGGGTAAGTTTATTCATCTCCAAGAAATGTATTCTTCAATCCTTCTGGCAAAGTCTTCAATTCCAGATTGAGTACTTCCTCATGTTTTTCTTCTTCCATTGTTCCTAGTTCCTCAAAATTTTGCTTCTTTCCATCATCTTCTAATACCTGTGTAGAATCAAGTAAAAAATTATTAGGAATATCCGAATCTGATTATGTATTTGATTCAAGAAAATTAGTAGTATAAATTTCATTAGGATCAGATAAACTCTCCTGAATATATTCTTCCATAATTGGTTCAATTAGTTTCATGCTCTCGCCTTCACTGTCATCATCGTATGGTTGTTTGCACATGTTAAAAATATTAAGGATAAATTCATGATTCCATTCCTGTAATTAATTAAAGCATTAGCTGTTGCTAAAAATGGACAACCAAGTATTTCATGAATTTACTTATAACTGTTAGCTACATGTTGTATTTCCAAGACAATAAAATCCACAAGATATATGAATTTATCGACTTGTATTAATACGTCTTCCACAATTTCTTTCGGTACATTGACTGATCTATCGGTAAGTAAAAGAGTAGTTGGGGTTGGGTTTAACACACTAATATTAAGTTGTTGGTAAACCAAAAATGGAAGCAAATTGACACTAACTCCAAGATCAAGCAATGCATGTTCAATTTTTTGACTTCCAATAATACAAGAAATAGTTGGACAGCCAGGGTCCTTGTATTTTAGTGCATTATTGGTTGGGAGAATGAAACTTACATATTCAATTAGAAAAACTTTCTTTCTTACCTAATGTTTCCTTTTAACGCCGCATAAGTCTTTCAGAAATTTAGCATTAGATGGTATATGTTGGATGACATCTAACAAATGAATATTGACCTTTACCTATTTGAATATTTCATATATATCTGGGGAATGGGTCAATTTCTTTGTTTTTAATGCCTCTGGAAATGAAGATGCATGAGAGAAATTATTATCATCAATGATGGGTAATGGTTTATCAACATCTTCCTTACCATCTGAATCTGATTTATTTTCAGCTTCGCTAGGTTCAAAAATAGGTCTATTGATAACCTTACCACTACGAAGAGTAATAACCGATTTGACATGGTCTATATGTTGACTACCAAAACTACCCTCATGCGGGTTTTGATGACTTTTGGGGTTTGGATGTGGTTGTGCATGAAACTTTCCTTTCTCATTAATGGTTAAAGCAGATGTAATTTTGGAGAAAGTATCTTTCAGATCAATCAATGTTTGTACATTTTGATTAATGATAGCTTTTTGTTTCTCAATGAATGCATGCAAGGTATCCTAAAAGGTTTTCCTAGGTGGTGGGACATATGGTGTATAATTCTGGGAATTTCAGAAATTCTGGTGTACCTGAGGAGGTTGTTGCGATGGTTGTGCTTGATTATCATTCCTCCAATTGAAGTTTGGATTATTTCTCCAACCTGACTTGTAGGTTTGGGAGTATGAGTTTGGATTTGGTATATTGAAAGTGTTTATGGAACTGACTTGGTCGTGGAGATATTCTTACAGGGCTAGTAATATTGGGCAAACTTGTGTGACATGTTCATTTGAATTACAATTTGACATGTGACTTATTGAAATGACTTGACATGATCACTCTTCATCATTTCTAATGCCTCAACTTTTTTAGCTAGAGATTGTATGGGCCAATTTGGTCCAAGGGTAGTTTCGTCATTTTGCTTCAGGCCCAATACTGGACGCACCCTGAAGCCTCCTAATCAAACCCCAAGACATAATGTCAGCCCAGGCCCGATGAGCACCAACACCCGTAACCGAAGGACCATCCAGAGGCCCGCCCACGCGACGTCTAAGTTCATAAACTCAACAGTTGCCAGCCTACAACGGGCAAAACATAATAAAACCCCCCTCATGAAGTCAACCGTTATCGACGCCCAACGGACAAGCAATCAAAGAGCAGTAAATGCACACAAAGGCGTGTATATAAGAGAAGAGGGTCCAGAAGAAAGGGGGATTCAACTTCTAGCACTCTTACTCACAGCTTTGGGTCATTCTCAAGCTCACCACACCTCCGACTGACCGCCCTCACGGCACCCTACAAAGTTCAAGGTAGTATCCAACCTTTGACTTCCCACCTTCTAACTCCTTGGTACCTTCACTGACTTGAGCGTCGGAGTGGTCCCGGCACCCACCACACCGGTGGGCAGTAATGTGGGCTAGTTTTCGGTTCATGTACATGTTTGGGCTGTTGTGGTTTCCGAAGTGGGATGTGTCTGGTCCGTGAGTTGGCTTCAAAGAAGTATTTTGCTTATGCTTGTGGACAGGCATTAAGGTGTAGGCTTGTGTTTTGAGCCGAATCTAAAAGGCTTTGTTTTTGAACTGAGGTCCACTCGATAAAGCTCCATGCTCAACAAGACAAAGTCGCATAGGACCCAACTTGATATAAGATGACCGAGGACCATTTGACACCACAAGATGTTCCAGTCTTGGAAGACCATCACATTTGTAACTGCTTGCGTGTTGAATGGATCGATCCCACGTGAAAGAGAGAGAAGCGCGAAAAAAGAAGCTATCATCTACTCACAGCTGAATCTCATTTTTGTAGCATGAAATCAAAGCTAAGCCAGACTATTTGCAACACCACATCAATAATAAAATTTTTATAAATCCAATTCAACAGAAGCACACTGCCCGGTCACTGGAAAGATGATCTAAATGACATTGCATGAACGCTGAGAAGACATTGAAGGATAGTCATCCTCTCGAGACGACACTGATGGAATTTCATCTCCAAATCACATGAAAGGTTAGTCATCATCTTTATGTTATGTTGATTTAATATTACCAACTCTAAACTACATAGGGAATCTTTTACCATGCCTAGAATGAAAAGTCATTAGAACCTCCATCAGATTCAATCGACCAACCTTCATCAGGTTAGGTAGACTGAAAATTTTGGACCTCCGTGAGGTCCATTTGACCATCGACCCTTACTAACCTTTGTTAGGTCTTGTAGAGAAAATATTGTAGTATGAGGAATGAAACCCTCTTTGACCTTTCTTAGGACTAGTAGAGACAGAAATGATAACCTTGGACTTTTGTCAAGTCCATTTTTCAATTCCATTCGACGGTAGTCTCGTAGAAGAGTGATGGCCTTGGTGACTTTCATCAAAGTTCATTCCATTGTAGCATGATGGACCTTCTTCAGGTCTAGTATAGTAAGTGATGACCTCATCGGACTTCCTACAGTCCATACGACAATGTCGTTTGAAATAACTCATGAACCTTCATCTGGTTCAGTCAACCGGGGACATCCCCCATAGACTCATATCGAGTCAAGTTGTAGACATGGATTACACATGTCGAATGACTATTATCTTCCTGGCCTCTTTAAGTCCAGTCGACCGGGGACATCCCCCATAGACTCATATCGAGTCAAGTTGTAGACATGGATTACACATGTCGAATGACTATTATCTTCCTCGCCTCTTCAAGTCCAGTCGACCGGGGACATCCCCCATAGACTCATATCGAGTCAAGTTGTAGACATGGATTACACATGTCGAATGACTATTATCTTCATGGCCTCTTCAAGTCCAATCGACCGGGGACATCCCTCATAGACTCATATCGAGTCAAGTTGTAGACATGGATTACACATGTCGAATGACTATTATCTTCCTGGCCTCATCAAGTCCAGTCGGCCGGGGACATCCCCCATAGACTCATATCGAGTCAAATTGTAGACATGGATTACACATGTCGAATGACTATTATCTTCCTGGCCTCATCAAGTCCAGTCGACTGGGGACATCCCCTGTAGACTCATTTCGAGTCAACTTGTAGACATGGAAGGCACATGTCGTATGACTAATACCTGAACCTTCATCTGGTTCAGTTGACTGGGGACATCCCTCATGGACTCATGTCGAGTCAAATGAAGACATGGACTTCCTACAGTCCATACGATAATGTCGTGTGAAATAATACATGAACCTTCATCTGGTTCAGTTGACTGGGGACATCCCCCATGGACTCATGTCGAGTCAAGTTGTAGACATAGACTTCCTACAGTCCATACGACAATTTCATGTGAAACAACTCCAGAACCTTCATTTGGTTCAGTCGACCGGGGACATCCGTCATGGACTCATGTCGAGTCAAATGAAGACATGGACTTCCTACAGTCCATACGACAATATCGTGTGAAATAACTCATGAACATTCATCTGGTTCAGTCGACCGGGGAGATCCCCCATGGACTCATGTCGAGTCAAGTTGTAGACATATATTACACATGTCGTATGGCATATATTCTGACCTTCATCTGGTCCAATCGATTGGGTACTTCCCCAATGGCTCTTGTAGAGTCAAGTTGATAACTTGACATTCGTTTGGTCAACAGGCAGCATCAACGCTCGAGTACACCTACATAATATGGCCTCGTCCCAGGCGACACATAAGTCAAGTACTCTCCAAGCAAGGACTCTTGACTTAAAGAGTAGGGGACAAACTGTATGGGCCAAATTTGGTCCAAGGGTAGTTTCGTCATTTTGCTTCAGGCCCAATACTGGACGCACCCCTGAAGCCTCCTAATCAAACCCCAAAGACATAATGTCGGCCCAGGCCCGATGAGCACCAACACCCGTAACCGAAGGACCATCCAGAGGCCCGCCCACGCGACGTCTAAGTTCATAAACTCAACAGTTGCCAGCCTACAACGGGCAAAACATAATAAAACCCCCCTCATGAAGTCAACCGTTATCGACGCCCAACGGACAAGCAATCAAAGAGCAGTAAATGCACACAAAGGCGTGTATATAGAGAAGAGGGTCCAGAAGAAAGAGGGATTCAACTTCTAGCACTCTTACTCACAGCTTTGGGTCATTCTCAAGCTCACCACACCTCCGACTGACCGCCCTCACGGCACCCTACAAAGTTCAAGGTAGTATCCAACCTTTGACTTCCCACCTTCTAACTCCTTGGTACCTTCACTGACTTGAGCGTTGGAGTGCCCCCAGCACCCACCACACCGGTGGGCAGTATTCCCGCTCACTCTACATCTTTGTTTTGCAGGATCGCCAGTGCCCCATCCTCACAAAATCTCAATTGTAGACCTGGAGCGAAAATCAGCGTCTACAGAGATGCATACATAGCAGAAAGGTCATGATCTTCCATAAGGTTAAACATACCTCTACTAGATGGTTGTGGTTTTACAAGCGACTCATAAGTGCCAACTGTGTCCAATTGTTGTGCATTCTCTGCTATGTGTTCTAGGTAATCTAGTGCATCTTCAGGATTTTTATCCCTAAACTCATCATTACACATCATTTCCACTACTTGTCTATCCTGGGGTGTTAACCCCTCGTAGAAGTAGGCAACCAGTCTCCATGTTTCAAACCCGTGATTTGGACAAACATTCAACATCTCTTTAAACCTCTCCCAATATTGGTAAAGTGTTTCCTCCGACTCTTGTGTGAATGTTGTGATTCTCCTATTAAAGGAGTTTGCCCTATGAGGGGGAAATAATTTTTTCAGAAACTGTTCTTGCAAATCATCCCATGTTCTGATGGATCTTGACTTAAGGTTTTGCAGCCAAATTTTAGCTTTATCCTTTAAAGAAAAGGGAAAAAACTTTAATCGAATTATATTAATGCTGCAATTTTGGTCTGTGCAAGTGTTACATACCTCTTCAAATTCCCTTAAGTGCTGATAAGGATTTTCTGATTCTATACCGTGGAATGTGGGTAAAAGTTGGATGACACCTGACTTAAAATTGAAACGTACTGCATCAAGGGGAAAATAATGCAAGATGGTGATCATGTCATAGCAGGATTCATAAATTGTCTGAGTGTCCTAGGATGATTAAGATCACCATGGTGAGACTCGTTTTCTTCCTGATCAACTGGGTTTTCAACTCGGACATGTGGATTTTCATTTTGGTTATCGACCATTTTGACAGACGATGAAGATGATGGAGACTCTCTATTTAATCTACCGTTAAATGATAGAGACCAGTGTTTCATGCAACTTAAATGCACACTATATGCTAAAAAAATACAAATACAATACTTACAAAAAAAAAAACAAGTGGAAAAAAAAGAAATACAAAAATAAAAATAAAAATAAAGAAAAAAAGGGAAAAAAAAACTTGACACGCTTAAAAAATGATTCTTTACTTCCAAGTATAAGAGTGTCGAAGTAATAAAATAACCCGGTAAGACTGGGGTCGATCCACATGGAATAGATTTAATAAGATAAAATAATAATATGAGTGAAAAATAAAAAGGTTGGATTGTTTGAAGTGATTGAAAATTTTAATTTAAACTGCAACAATAAAACAAAATATTGGGGTTAGGGGATCCACTTTTAATATTTCAAATTTAGAAATCTCACTTCTTATAATATATAAATTATCATTATTACCCAATTAATTTATTTCAAGAATTAATTATGCCAAAACATATAAAACAAGCCATGAATATGGTGATAACTTTTGTCTATAATAAGTCCAGTTAGGTATTAAATTATGTCAAATAAATAAAACAAGCCATGTAGGCGGTAACAAAGTTTGTCAATAATTAATCCAAAATTAAATTAAATATTAATCATTAGATTACAATTTTTTTTTTATAATATAAGTGAGATTAATCTAAATTTTCATATTAAAATATTCTCCTTTTACCCCAGCAAAAAAAATAAATTAGCTACTCATATTTTAATAAAAATATACATAATTTCATTACTGAAATAAAAGAAATTACAAGAAAATTTTTTAAAAAATAAAACACACAAGAGGTAGAACTCCACAAATTTTCAGAGAAAACTATGGAATCCGGCCTGAAGAAAATGAGGTGTAGAGCACCTCTATTTATTGAAGTGTAGAGCACCTTTATTTATAGAGGTGATCAGCACCTTACGAATGCAATTGTATTCTCCACCAAATATTCTCCATCAAACTTATTTAATTTTTTTTTAATTTTTTTGATTTGACAATGACTTTTATATATAGTATATTTTGGATTCTTTGTCAATTTCGGTCTTGTAAATCTCAGAATTATAAAATCTTGTGAACTTCAAAATTGTAGTTCTTTGAGTCTTCTTTCATCTGGAACTGGAATCGTATCAATCCGATATCGGAGTAAAGAGTTATAGCCAAAATATGAAAATTGCACATGGTTAGAATTTCTGAATTTGTACACTGTTAGAACGCCCTATTAAATTTTCGGCCTCCAAAATCCAAATGTCAAGTCCATTTTTCTATATAAGCATCCAAAGTATTATTTCACCTACATAAAAGATAAAAATCACAATAAAAATATATAAAACATAAATTTATTTAATATGCTAAATTAAGGAAATTAATGAAACTACAAGTCTAAAATGTTTGATTTTTCTTTTAATAAATGTGCACTTTTAAATGTTCATCACACATTGTTAGAACGCCCTATTAAATTTTCGACCTCCAAAATCCAAATGTCAAGTGTATTTTTCTAGATATGTATCCAAAGTATTATTTCATTTACATAAAAGATAAAATTCACAATAAACATAAATATAATTATTATTTAATAAATGTGCTAAATTAAGAGGATTAATGAAACTATAAATGTAAAATGATTAATTTTTCTTTTAATAAATATGCACTTTTTAGTGTTCATCATTCTTCGTAATTCGGAGGTGGTTGAATTGCGTACATATGAGTAGGGGTCATATGACGAACGTATCTGAACTTAGAAGGTCTCAAAATATGAAGTGTACTCGTTGAACACTTGGGTAGCCATTCGTATTAGATAATCAATAATATTTGATATTAGATTGTCGATTAAAATAATTAAGTGTTATGAAATAACATTAATTATTAGACCAAATGAGAGTAATTAAATTAATCAAATTTATTTAATTGTTAAATAAACATTCACATGAGGCAATATTATAATTTCATAAATATCTTTATAAATGAGGGATATTTTGATAATTACATAATATGCATTAAAATATGTGCATGCAACTTGATTTAATTTGTTTAGTCAAGTTGTATTTGTAATAATTAGATTATACACCAAATAAAGTAATTTGGGCAAATTAGATTATGCCAATACAAAAGACAAGTTGCTTGGCACATTCTTTAATATAAATACTTGAGATATTCTTAAGATATTTAATGTTAGACATTTTAACCTAGATCTTGTTGGTGAAGCTTTTGAAGTTCTTTGTAACTAAGGCGAAGATTTTGAAATTCTCTACAATATTCAACCAAGAAGAGAATTTGAAGATTATATCTCAAATTCAAGCTTGATAGGTAAAGTTTTGATGATCTCTTCCATGATATGTCTTCCTTTAATGATTTAATATCATGAATGAAGCATATGGTAATGTATTATGTGTTTGATGCATAATAGGATAGCTTGAGGTTGAAATAAGGTTAACGATTTATTTGTGGATGCTTTAGAACCATAGAGACACAATATTCATGTGATTGGGTCAAGTTTTGTTCATGTTGGATATGAAATACAAAATTAGAATTTTAAACTCTAAATAAAAGTTTAAAACTATGACTACCATTCTAGAACCATTTGACCATCTTTAAGTGACATAAATTATTCAATGGTTACTTTTATATGAGATTCATGTTCAATTTGTATTTTAGATTCAAATATATGCATATATGTATTTTGAATAAGTTTATATTTTGTAAAAATATTTGATATTATTAAAAATATGTTCTTATTGTTTAAAGATACATTTGATATTTGTTGATGCTGGCTTTGATGTTAAAAATTAGATTTTGGGTGTTTGGAGAAAATTAGAAGTGATGTAGGTTAGAAAATATGAAGTGTTGGGCAAGCTCCTTGGGTCTGAATTCGATGAATCACGTGCACTAGGTTCCATTTAAGATGAAGGGTGAGCGAAGACGCGTTCGCACGTGCACCGACACTCAGTTTTGCTAATACTGACTTTGTAGTGAATCGAAATTTTTTCAATGAACTTGAAATTAAATATAGTATTTAATTTTAATGAAATATATGACCTAGGGTCATATAATCATGAGTTTTAAAATTTTAAAATTTATCCATACCGAGGACCCGTCGATTGAATATATTTCCATTGTACAGGGCTCCGATCTGACCCTAGGGAACTAGTTCGCCCCAACAAATATGATTGATGTTTTGCATGACTTGCAGAGTTTGACATTTTGTGGAGAAATATCATATCTGGACGAGAACAATAGACATAAAGTGTTTAGTTAGTTACTTAAAGAAGCTAAAAAGATATTGTTTGATGGTGATGGGCTGATGGCATGTCGACTTTGAACTTTGTTGTCAAGCTACTCCACATTAAGGTAAGTAATGAAATGATAGATAAAATCATTGATATGATGTTAGAGTTGCTTGGACAGATATTACCAGTCGGCATAAAATTGCCAAAATCATATTATGAGGGGAATAAAATATTACATGATTTTGGATTGGGGTATGAATCGATACACGCCTGTAAGTATGATCGTGTATTATTTCGAGCCGAGTATGAATTCCTTGAGAATTGTCCAATCTATGGAGAAAATCGGTATAAAACCCGTGGTACTGGTCAGAAGGTGCCTTAGAAGGTGTTGCAAAATTTTCCATTGACACGTAGACTATAAAAATTATTTATGTCACATCACACTATATCTAACATGAGATGACATCATAGTAAGAGAGTTGGTGATGAGGGCGTGTTTAGACACCTTGCTGATACTACTGAGTGGAAAGACTTTGATGATATGTACTCGCATTTCGCTGAGAACCCTCGTAATGTCAGGTTATGCCTCAGATATGATGGTTTTAATCCTTTTGGAAACATGTATAATTTTTACAGCATATGGCCTGTTGTAATTGTACCTTATAACTTACCACCATATAAGTGTATGAAAGACCAATTTATGTTCATGTTCTTACTTATACCGGATCCACGTTCCCCCGGTAAAGATATTGATATTTACTTAAGGCTGTTGATTGAATAGTTACATACATTGTGGAATATCGGTGTAACTACATATGATGCAGTTAATGAACAATATTTTCAAATACAATCGACGTTACTGTGGACTATTAATACCTTTCCAGCATATGGTTCTCTATCTGTGTGGAGTACTAAAGGTTATATGGCATGTCCAGTGTGTGCATATGATACATCTTCACAACGTTTGCATAAAAATATTGGATATACAGGCCATATAAGATTTTTAGACCTTAGTCATCCCTGGAGGAGACGTAAATTGTTTAACGATCTTCCAGATCCTAAAAGCATACCCAATATGGGTGTTCACGGGTCGGGTCAGGTTTTTCATAATTTTTTATGACCCGATCGGGTCGGGTCATTCGAGTCTTCCGACCCGAAACCCAAAATTTGATAAGATGACCTGTGCGGGTCGAGTCGCAATGGATCAGGTCAAAAAACTGCTGGTCGGGTCGGGTCGACATAATATGCCATGAATATAATATATATATATATATATATTATGATATAAGTTTGAAAGGATTAGTGTGTAGCTGAAATGGTTAAGTCTTGGATTGATTTGTAAGTGATCATGAGCTCGAATCTCAGTATCATCATACATTTTGTTTTTTGTTTTCATGATTTTGGAAAAAGAAAGAAAAAAATACAATTGCTGGGATTCGAACTCATGACCAGGTACAAACTAAATAAATACTTTACTGCTCCAGCTATAGGTTTTTCTAGTCAAAATTATATCAATAAAACTATATGTATAATTTATATCGGGTCGGGTCAGACCCGATTTTTCTGACCCAAGCCAGTGACCCGATCTAAAATTTCGGGTCGGGTTCAAATTGACCCGAAATTAATTTTAAAAATTTCTAAACCCGACCCGGTCGGGTCGGGTCTCGGGTTGACCTGACCCTATGAACACCCCTAATACCCAATAGTTTATCTGGATTTGACATAATTTGCCAACATTAGAGACTCGCAAATACCACACTCGGGAAGCATCCTAATAATAAAGATACTCATCTCAGACATCGACCTGAAAAGTTGAATTGGATGGGAATGAGCATTTTCTTCAAGCTAGAGTACTAAGAGAGTTTGAGTCTATGACATAATTTAGATGTGATACATATTAAGAAAAACATATACGAAAATTTGGTTGGCACCTTGTTGAATATTCCAGGGAAGACAAAAGACACTGAAAATATGCGTTTGAACCCACAAGATATGAAAATTAGTAAAGATCTACACTTACAATCCACTCCTAGAGGCTATGTCAAACCATCTATTTGTTACGTCTTTACTTTAGCTGAAAGGAAGTCATTCATTGAGTGGTTGAAAACAGTAAAATTTCTTAATGAGTATGCGTCAAATATAGAAAGATGTGTTAGAGATGACACAATAATTGGGTTAAAGAGTCATGATTATCACGTGCTTCTGGAAAATCTTCTTCCTGTAGGCATTCGTCTGTTCCTTCCACCATAAGTATTCAACATAGTTCTAGACTTGTGTGGTTTCTTCAAACAATTATGTCAGATGACTTTAATTATGTTGGTGATTGATGAACTTGAGCAAGCAATCGTCCTCATTCTTTGTCAGTTGGAACAAATACTTCCACATGTATTTTTTGATGTAATGGTTCACCTGAAGTCCATTTACTCGTAGAAGCATAGAAATGAAGTCTTGTCCACTTCAAATGGATGTATCCCATAGAAAGATAAGCTTTTGTGTATAAATATTAATTCATGTCACACACACACATTATCATATTAATTTTGTTGCTAAATATTTTAGGGCATTGGGGCGGTACAAGTAATATGCATGAAATAAGGCGCGACCAGAAGGGTCAATTGCTGAGGCCTATTTTTTAAACGAAGCCCAAATATTATGTTCGATATACTTGAAGAATATTGAAACAACCTTTAATCGTTGGACTAAAAACTACAACGGGGGAGAAAATGAATCACAAGATGTCTTTGTTTTCCATCAAAATTACAGACCCCTCGGGAAGATGACTGTTAAAATACTTATAATCAAGGAACAACAACATGCTCATTGGTTTTTTTTTGAATAATTGCGATGAGTTGCAATCTATCTACAGTACGTATCTAAACTTAATTTAAAAATTTTAATAATTTATAAGGAGTGTTGAATAATTTTATCATTTTTTATATAGACATCATCAAACCGTTCTTGATAGCAGCAGCAACAACAACCAAAATATCAATGAGAGATAAGGAAGGACATCCCTTTAGTGGTTTAAGGAAATTATTAGTTTTTTCTCATACCTAAACTTTTATAGTGTATAGTATATCTTCATTTCCCTAATCAATGATTTCACGTGTATTTCAGATAAACAATCAGATAGAAAATGGCGATCTCGACCCCTCTAGTGTTATAGCGTCACTAGCTTATGGTTATAGAAGACAATCATGAGTATTCTGGTTGTATGGTTAATGGTGTGCGCTTTGTCACAAATTAAAGAGATATTTCGTGCCCAACGCACAACTGTGAGATTACAGTTCCAGGAGACCATGGTGACGATACTATTGAATTTCAGTATTTTCTATTAATTTTTAACTAACACATAATCTTAAAATGTATGAACACATGGTGGAGATCCAAATATAAAACCTCACGCGGGGCTTATAGTCTTTGGCTAATGAGAAGCTTTCGTGTCAAGTATACTAGAACACGACCTCTTACATTGTCAGGCTTGGCACTCATCGGAAGGCGGCGGCAGCTACTTCTCGATCATCTGACTCCTTATAGGTCACTATCTTGAAGGAGCAGTTTAAGTTGACTCAAGACCGGCTAGAGCAGCTAGAGAAGGAGGAGAATGAGCACGATTGACAAATGACGAGCTTGCAAGCACTTGTTGGAGAGATCGCTCACTCAAGGCAGCGTTGCAGGATCGATCTCCATAGTTTCTCCAGGCCCGATAGCTGTAGCACCGGCCTCGACCGATCTTCCTGCATGATTTTTTTCAATTTAATGTAATAAAGCTTTTGTATGTAATATAAAATATTTATTTTATATATAATAATGATAATAATTTTAATTGAATTTTTCAATTTTTTTTTAAATTTAAAAAATAAAATATTATTAAAATATATATGTAATTACCGATAATTATTTTATTTTTAATATTTATAAATAGATTTTGGCGACGCTAAATGTCTGTATTTAGCGTCGATAGCACAATGTCGATGCTAATAGTTATTCACATTTAGTTATGTCAATATAATGACGCTAAAAGTCCACGATTTTTAGCGACGCCAATATGGAGACGTTAAAAGTCCACTTTATGTGTCGCTGTATATCAGTTTCAGTGATGACATCCGGCGACGCATAGTTTAATATTTAACGTCGTTGAATCTTTATCGACGTTAAAAATTTTCGACGACCAGCATCTACTATCTTTTTTTTTTCTTTGTCATCTTTCGACGTGAAATATTTTAACGTCGATTTTATCTTCTTATATCGTCAAATCTTGACGATGCTAAAAACCCGTATTTTTGTAGTTAACTAAGAGCCTAGAAGAATATTTTGTGATTCAACAGAACACATCCGACATTGCAATCGAAATGCGGGAGCCCGCAATAAAAACGGGGTGTGTGTATATTTTTTTATTTATAAAGGCGATATTCATCCTGTTGTTTGACTTCTAGTTTTTGACTTTCTCCATTTTAATTAATCAGCCAAAGAAACTCGATGCTTAAAGTATAATTAACGGAATAATTAATAGATAAGAATACTTTTCATCTTGTTGTCTAAATGGCGGCCTATTAAATTATATTTTGAATCGTTATGCATTATCAAGAGGTACATTGTACTACAATTAGGTACGGACATGGTTGAAAAATGACAATCATGGGGGGATAATTTTTACAAGTTATTTTTTTTAATGAATTTGTGAAATGTCACTATCTAATACATTATAGGGAAATAACATACAACTGTCCTATAAATTATTATAATCACATTTTAATCTATATAATTTTAAAAATATAAGTTTTACTCCCTAAGTTTTAAAAAAAATACAAACTTTAATTCCTGCAGTTATATATATATTTTTTTATTAATTATGTTATTTTTTATCTAATTTTGAAACAAGTTTTTATTATCTTTGTACAATTATTGGTATTCAAGTCATTTAACACTAATAAAAAAATGACTCAAAATTTACGAAAAATATTTAACTACAGTGACTAAAGTTTATATTTTCAAAACTGCAAAAATTAGAGTGTCATTATGTCAATTTATATAGTAATTATGTGTCATTTTTTCTATATTATATAGACTAATTATCTGTAAAAACTTATTGGTTGGATAAGTTTCGGAGGGCACATTTCATTAATTACATTGAATTTATATTTAAATCTAACTAATAGTATCTTTACTATTGCTCTATTAAGGTAAAATATCTATAAAATAATATTATTGAGACTGAAAAATAATTATTTTGACGAGGTTATTTATTTATATATAAATGAATAATTTGATTATGTTTGTTTAAAAAAATATTTACGGGGCATGTGATTATTTTTGTTTCAAAGAAAATTACAATGACGACATTGTGGAGTGTTGACAATTAACACTGATATTTTTAGTTACAAGTTGCAATAATTTTTTATTTATGAGCAATTAATTATGATCTAATTATTAGACCGTTTTAATTCGTTATGATACTAAATAAGTTCATTCTGAGTGCAGTTAGATACATTTATGATGCATGCCACGAGGAATTTATAATGCAATTTTTTTTAGTGTGTGTTGTTAGTGTCATAGTTTTCAATGATGAATTTTGATGATGCAATGTATAAGATTTCGACACACATTAGGGGTGGCATAAAAGCCCGAATCCCGGGCCGAGCCTTAAAATGAAAGCCCGGCTCGGGCCGAGCTTTCCAATTTTGGCCAGGGCCCGGCCCGGGGTGGAAAAAGCCCGGGTCGGGCCTTAAAATGAAAGCGCGGCTTGGGCTCGGGCCCGGACCGGGCTTTCCAATTTTGGCCCGGGCCAAAATAAAAAAAAAAACAAAAAAAAAACATATATATATATATATATATATATATATATATATATATATATATTACTATGTTTGTATCATTTTTATTTATTTTTAGCATTTAAATTGTTAATTTATCAATGAAACTTGTGATTTATTTATAAATTGTCTTTGTATATAGTGTAAATGTATTTTATATTTTTAATTTTTTTTAAAAATTCGGGCCCAAAAAAAAAGCCCGGGCGGGGCTTTTTTTTGTTAGCCGGGCTCGGGCCGGCCCGTTGCCACCCTTAACGCACATTAATGAGCTTATAAAAAGATGTCAAAGTAATTAGTGATGAAGAGCAAATGGATGTGAAAATTAACGTCTTTTGAAGAATATCTTATATGGTCTTATAGCTTAAGGCTCTATTTGTAAGTGAGTTGATAATTTAAATATTTTAAGCTCATAAGACTCATGCACATTTATTTAGATGCATTATGGTCATGTGTAAAATGATTTTAACCTTCAAATCCTGTATTTTGACACTGAGACCGGCATACCGATCCCCACACCGGCATACTGGTGCCCCTGCTCTGTTCTGAGCAGTTTTGCATCACCTCTGCAACCGAGCTACTCCATACCGGTCAGTATAGAGTTTGCACAATTACTGGAACCGGACTAGAACATACCAACATTCATACTAGTCAAACTTCTTATTTTACATGCTCTCGAGAACCGGCATGATCCATATCGATTTTTATACCGGTCAATAATCTAATCGTGTTTGCGCTTACCGATGTCAAACGATAATATTTTATAGTCGTTATCATGACAGACCGACATACCGATCTCAGCGCAAACAAGAGGGACTGCTTTCATTTTCTTTATAAGTTGAGTCAATATTTCGTTTTTTCAACTCTTGAACTCCTTCATACAATTTCTTTAAGGTAAAAATAAAGAGAGAAACAAACATTCTTATTCCTTTACTCTCTTCATTTTAAAGCTCACTACATACATCTTTATATCATTTAGAGAGCTTAGAATATTTGGGTTAGCAACTCACATTCTTAATCTTTATTATCTTTTGTGAGTGCCCTAGTGGTATTGTAAATTTTCATATTCAAATACTTGAGGTTGTGGAAATTCCTTTGTGAGTGAGTATACTCAAAATGATGTTCATTGTAAAAGTTAAAGAGTGAGCCTATGTGATAAAATTATTTGTGTAAATATTTGGAGTGAACCTATGGTACAAAACTCTTGGATGCGAGTGAGCTACAGAAAATTCGGTGTAAGTTATGGTTCAAATTAGTGGAAAGCATCAAGCATGGCTTAAAATAGTGGACGTACGTATTGTTGACCGAACCACTATAAATCTGATGTCAATTTCTCTAACCATATCTCTTTAATTTATTACAAGCTTTTATATTACATTTCCATATTATTTAACATAGTTTATCTTTGAGGAAATAAATTGTTGGGTTTATTAATTGTAGAAATTATTCAATAAGCTTAATTGGTAAAACTACTAGCTTAGTAGCATAAAATCGTAAAGATTTCAATTCCGTAATATTTAGGTCATTACCCAATTCATTCCACTCATGGATATAGAGATTGTTTGTTGAGTGTGCTTGTAGGTAATTGCAATTGGTATCAGAGCAAGTTATTTTCAACAAAAGACCTAACCGTCCGAGAATCGATCATGGCTTTTACAAGCTACACAACAAATCTAGCCGAGGGTTTTTCAACAAATAGACATTCTTTCTACATCGAAATCGATTATAACTATTGGAAGATGAGGATGTTGAACTACCTTCTTGCCATTGATGTATAATCCTTCAAAATGATCACAAGAGGTACTAGAATGCCTATGAAGAAGGATAGTAATGGTGTGAAGTTTCCTAAGCCGCAATTTGAATGGACCGATGAGAATTTCATGGAAGCATCCATAAATGCTAAGGTTCTCAACCGTCTACTTTGTGCAATTAGTCAGGGTCAAATCAACAAACTTTCAGAATTTGAAAATACATATGAATTGGTCAAAGATCAACCGATTCATGTGCGAGTTAGATAGCTTCAAAATGGAAGCCGGTGAAGATGTGGAGCAAATGATTTATAGGTTCACAATGATTATGAATCAACTTAGCGCTTTATGGAAAAACATTGACTCAAGTGATCAAGTGAAGAAAATTCTTAGGTCACTCCCTAAAGAATATAGAATTTACACTTCCTCCATCAAGGAATCAAATAATATCGACAATTTAAAATTGGATGACTTAGTGGGAAAATTGTTGGAGTATAAGATGGAGCTCAAGAAGGACCTAAGGGAAGAAGAAGAAAAGAATAAAAAGAGAATAACCCTTAAGTCATTTGTAAGAAAATGGGAGAGTGTCAGCTCAAGTAAAGAAGAAGATGATAGTGAAGAAGAGTTTATACATTTAAAAAAGAAGTTCAAAAAGTTTTTCAAATCCGAAAAGTCTAAAGAAAAATCTCAGATGGATGAGAAGAAATAAGAAAATTGGCCAAAAAAAGCATAATATGGATAAGATCATTTGCTATGAATGTAAAAAATCGGGTTAAGTAGTTGTTGATTGCCCATTGAGAAGATTCAAATGAAAATTCAAGAAGAAAGCAATGAATGCAACTTATAGTGATATCGACTCTAGCTCATCCAAGGAGGAAAATGATGAGGGAACAAGAAATCTCGTTTTTACGACTATTGATGATCTAGATGAAAACAATGAAGAAAAGATACATAATTCCTTTAAATATGATAATTTCTTAATACATTTAATGAATTGTATGAATTGCATGACTTTCTTAGAAAGAAACATAAATTGATAAAAAAAAATGAGCATTCGTCATTGTTACATGATCATGTATCAATTGTTTAGAAAAATGAAATGCATGAATAAGAAATCACATTCTTAAAAGATGAGAAGCTAAAACTTGAAAAGAGCATATTTAGCATGTCATCTAGCTCTAGTACATGTGGTTGCAAATCTATTATGAATGAAAATATTGCATTGAATAAAAAGATTGTGGATTTGCATGACATAGTTACAAAGTTTACTTTGGGTGAGAAAAAATATAATATACTATTAAATCCCAAAGATGTGCATTCAATAGAAAATGTTTATGATATAGGCCTTACATCAAAAGAAAATTTTTGAAAAATTATTTTGTAAAGGCATCCACTTCTCATACTCACGTCACTTTTGATGAAAATGCCACATGTTATGCATGCAATAAAAAAAGACATAAAATATTTAATTGCATGAACAAAAATGTGAATGTGAATGCATGAGTTCTCCAAGGAACCAAAATTGGCCTCTATGGACCCAAGAAAGTTTGGGTATCAAAATGTGCTTAAATAATTTTGTAGGGAAAGCTTTGAGAATGATCATCAATGAGAAAATACAAAATGATCCTAAAGACACAACACAAATGAGGAAAAAGCTCAAAAAGAAGAAGATCAAACTCTATCTCAAAAATGAATAAGTTTTAAGATTGGTGGATTTGTCACTTGATGACAACGGTAATAGGTAAAATCTGTATTTACGAAAATATTGATATCGTTTCCTTCACCTTACTTAAATATGCTAATTTCAATTGATATGAAATTGGATTTGTTTGTAGAGCATACTAGTAATTAGGCATTTGAGCTAAAATTGTATGAATTTTTGCATAAATTGCCTCAATTTTTCTTAATTACTTTAAATTAATCATATTGTTAATCTCATTTAATATCAATTGGTATCATATAAGACTTATTGGCATTTATGATATGTGTGATCCGTTCGAATTAATAATATTGATATGTTTTGCCATTGTTCATTCTTGGTTAAAAATGAAATGCATTGATATTGGAATAACTTTGATGATTTTGATGATTGTCTATGCATGTATTTTATATTATATGGAAAAATGGGAGAAATGTATGAAAATGCTAAGTGTGTATGTTTATAAATTTTATGATTATGTTTTGTGCTTAATTTTTACTTCTTCATCCTTTTTGAAAATGTCAAAGGGGGAGAAATCATAGAATGAGATAAAACTTGTGTTACCCTTACCCTTATATTAAGGGGGAGCAAATTTGTGTACTAATGTATTTGTCTAAGTTTTATAGAGTTATATTGAAGACAATCACATGTTGAGGAAGAACTAATATTGAGGGGGAGCCATAATTGTCACTCAACAAATTCGGAACTCTCAAAGCTCACAAGTTTTAAAGGTTGTCATCATCAAAAAGAGGGAGACTGTTAGTGTCATAGCACTCAATGATGGATTTTTATGATGCAGCATGGAAGACTTCGACGCACATTAGCGAGCTTATAAAAAGATGTCGAAACAATTGGTGATGAAGAGCAAATGGATGTGAAAACTAGCGTCTTTTGAAGAATATCTTATATGATCTTATAGCTTAGGGCTCGCTTTGTAAGTGAGTTGATAATTTAAGTACTCTAGGCTCATAAGACTCATGCACATTCATTTAGATGCATTAGAGTCATGTGCAAAATGATTTTAACCTTCTAATCCTGCATTTTTACACTGAGACCGGCATACTGATCCCTTACACCAGCATACTGGTGCGTCTGTTCTGTTCTGAGCAGTTTCACATCGCCTCTGGAACCGAACTACTCTATATCGGTTCCTCATACTAGTCAGTGTGGAGTTTGTACAATCACTGGAACCAGACTAGAGCATACCGGCATTCATACCAGTCAACCTCTTATTTTACATGCTCTCGGGAACCGATATGATCCATACCAGTTTTCGTACCGATCAGTAATCCGGTCGTGTTTGCATTTACCGTTGTCAAACGGTAATAATTTATAATCGTTATCATGGCAGACCGACATTCCAGCCTCAGCGCAAACAAGATGGACTGCTTTCATTTTCTCTATAAATTGAGTCCCTATTTCATTTTTGCATCTCTCGAACTCCTTCATACATTTTATTTAAGGCAAAAATAAAAAGAGAAACAAACCTTCTTATTTATTTACTCTCTTCATTACTAAAGCTCACTACATACATCTTTATATCATTTAGAGAGCTTAGAATATTTGGGTTAGCAACTTACATTCTTAATCTTCATTATCTTTTGTGAGTACTCTAGTGGTATTGTAAATTTTTATATTCAAACATTTGTAGTTGTGGAAATCCTTTTGTGGGTGTGTATACTCAAAAGGGTGTCTATTGTAAAGGTTAAAGAGTGAGGAGTGATAAAACTCTTTGTGTAAATGTTTGGAGTTAACCCAAGGAACCAAACTCTTGGTTGAGAATGAGCCACAAAAAACTTGGTGTAAGTTGTGTTTCAACTTAGTGGAAAGTATGGCTGAGCACTAGTTCCGGTTCTACCCGGAACCGGACCGGTTTTTTGGGTTTGGAATCTGAACCGGTTGTAACCGGTCCGGTTCCGGTTCCAAAATAGTCGGAACCAGAATCAAATTTTGGAACCGGATCCAGAACCTGTTTTGGGAACCGAATTTCGGAACCGGAACCATAACCTGTTTTGGGAACCGAATTTCAGAACCAAAATCAGAACCTGTTTTGGGAACCGAATTTAGAACCAAATTAACACACAATTTAAACTCAATTTCATAACCCAATTTAAACTCTATTCCATAACCAATTTTAAAACCCAATTTAAATCCAATTTCATAACCCAATTAAAACCTAATTTAAACCTAGGCACTTCCTATAAAAATATTATGTATTGAGTCAAAAATATGCAGTTTTATTTATTGTTTTATTTTTATATGGACATTTGCCAATAATATTATGTAATATTTAAGTGTGAGAAATAATTGTATTTTCAAAGTTTGACAGTAAAAAATAAAATAAGGTAAATCAGAACCGGACCGGAACCAAATTAGAACCGATTAATAGGTTACCCTATTTAATTGGGTAGGTTTCGGTTCCACGCGGAACCGAATTAGAATCGATTAATAGGGTACCATATTTAATTGGGTAGGTTCTGGTTCCACGCGGAACCGACTAATAGGGTACCCTATTTAATTGGATAGGTTCTGGTTCCACTTAGTTAGGAACCGATTTTTTCCGAGTAGGTTCCGGTTCCATGCATAATCGAAACCGAAATCGATTTTGCTCACCCCTAGTGGAAAGCTTCAAGCGTGGCTTGAATGAGTGTATATGGGCATTGTTAGCCGAACCATTGTAAATCTGGTGTCAATTTCTGTAACTCTATCTGTTTGATTTATTGCAAGCTTTATATTACATTTCTATATTATTTAGCATAGCTTATCTTTGAGAAAAAAAATTATTAAGTTTATTAATTGTAGAAATTGATCAATAAGTTTAATTGGTAAATCTACTAGTTTAGTAGTATAAAATCAAAAAGATTTCAATTCCGTAATATTTAGGTCATTACTCAATTCAATCCCCCTTCTTGAGTATAGAAATTATTTGTTGAGTGTGCTTGTAGGTAATTTCATGTGTATCAAGATTTCGTGGTTAGCTAAGCGCTTAATGATGATTTATTTAATAAAGATCTCACATTAGTTTTAATTATCTAAATATAAATTCAGCTAAACACTGTATCTTAATTTTAAATGTGTAATGTTTGTGCCTTCAGTTTTATATACATATACAAGCAGCTATCACTTCTGTATTTTTGTAAATTTGTTATGTGATATTCAGGAAAAATAAAATTAAAAAGAGAAAATAGTTAATGAAGATAAAGATTGATCATAGATAACATTATGTCTATTTTATTTGATTTGTGAAAAAATACAGAAAATAAAAACTTAAATTGGGTGAAGGTTAAGCTTATTAAATTGACAGATTGGCTTATAAGAAATAATTAATTGAAGTATCAAGAATAAATTTTTTAGTTCATACATCAATTCATGACAACAACAAAAGGTAAAATAAATAAATAATATATACACACATATTATTAAAGTTAACGGAATAATTAATAGATAAGAATAACCAGTCTTGTTAAATAAGGATTTCATCAATTTAATAAATTAAAGACTTAGTTAGAAGACAGAGAAAACACAAATCTTATTTATTACAATGGAGGCCGAGTTTTATTAAGTTAAAACTTTCCGAAAAACACTAAGAAGATTATCCCAAAAATTATATTAAGCTCATGTTAATAAATGTCATAAAGATATTCATTAAGGATTCATTTTAGGAAAATTTGCGCATTATTTTATGGAAAATGTAAAAAATTGTCAAAATATTATTTACTTTTTATTTTTTCTTATGAAAACTTTCCTAAAATGGATCAATAAAGAGTGCTCTTATATCACTGGTTAGTATTTCCTTTATAATAAACAATTTTTACATGACCCACTTCATTAATTATGATGAAATTATCTTTCTCCCCTTTATAGTTTGGCAAAAATTCAGTCAAAACTGATGATTTGTAGAATCTATTAAATTTCTCCCAATATTTAGCTGAATTTTTGTCAAATTTCGAGTGAAATAATAATAATTTCCCTTAATTATATTAATTTTTATATTTTTATCTAACCGATTGTACATTTACAAATAAGTGTACATGTATATGAAAAGTTTATACAAAATTTAGTATTCTTGCAACTACTCTAATATATGTGCTGCGCAAAAGTCAAAATTTGCAACATGTTCTGTACAACTACAATGTCACCTAATTATCGTTGACAAATCGTTAGTTAATTTCGATAAGCATGAAACCTTAATTTTAAAGCATTATCAAAAGATTGTAATTAATCTCAATGGATGTAGGCCATTAAATTTAATCCACGTTTGGTGACAAATTTATTTATATTAATGATTAATGATTAATGATTAATGATTAATGATTAATGATTTACAATCAAAATGATTCGCTAGATATTAAAAACACACACACAGGCATGATTCTTGAAGCATATTCTCTTGTGCTTTTGTACTCATTTGTTTGATGATGAAGAAAAAGAGAAGTAATTTAATATTTAAAGTGGGTAATGGAGTAAAATTGAGATCCAATCAAGGTCGGACACGTGTGTTTTTACACATGAATGTCTCCTTATGACCAGAGTTGCTCACAATTCTCTCCTAAATGTCGCCCCTCTCGAAAAGGAAGCAGTCTTCTTCTCCCACCAGATTCAATAAAAGGAAGTAATACATTCAGCCTTATAGGAAGCAGTCTAATATGTAGAAACCATATCCATCCAACAATTAGCTCATCTCATGTCATCTCCCCTTTATGTTTTTATCTAAAATGGAATGTCAGGTTATTTGTCTAAAGCTTCACTGACATATTGTCGCCCTTATAACTCTAATAAGAGGACGCTCGATCGAGACCAACAATACCTGAGCGCTATGAAACATCACTCTTATAGGAGATACCTGAAATCTCTAAAATCCCATCTACCGGAGGATGGAAGACCTAACGGAGGCACTTATATGCGAGTAGGAGCAGTCGCTCTCACTTAATCCAGAATTTTATTAAAATATTTTCTATAAATTAATTAAAAAAATCTAATTTGTTAATGAGATAATTTTGATTTATCTCTATTAAAATGAAGAGTATATATCTCTATTAAATCAAAATTCTTACATGCCATTAAGACCACCTATCTAGTTGGACCAAAGACGCCTTAGGGCACTCAACTATGAAAGTTTAATTTAAAGTCAATAGAAGAACTTCTCTCTATAATGGAACCATCACAAACTCTTTCTCTCTCTAATAAAAATACATGCAAACTATCTCTCTCCATCTCTAAAGAATTTGCATGCAAAGAATTCTTACTAATGGGCCATTTTCACCATAAAAAGAGTTCATTTCTCCTAAAATCTTATTAAGACTGACTTGGTCGTTGGAGTATCGTGGTCGGATACCCCTCTGGTCTCCTAGCCTATCATTATTCAAAGGACCTCCATGATAAAATCCCATTCTAGGAGGGCGTGTTCCCTAAGGAAAGCTATTCATACATTGTTGCAGTCTGATTTCTTTAGGATAGACTACCAACCATGATCAAGCTACAGCAAAACTGAATTTATAGAAATATTTAATTTCTTGTGATTTGATCTAATTAATCGCAAGTTAACGTTATATGATCCTAAAAGTCGATTGAGAACATTGTTTTTCAAATCGAATTGGACCGACCTATTCAACCAATCGAATTGAGAACCGATTATGAATCTGGTCCGATCAAACATAAAAAATTTGATATACAAAAAAACCGGTCAAAATCGAAAAATCGGACTAGACAGGTTCAATTTTTTTAATTTATAAAATCAAAAATCAAAAATTAATATTTTTATAATTTTTAATTAAATAAAATTATTTATGACGTCAGACGGTTCTGTCAATTTTTATGGAACTGTCCAATCAGTGGAACCAGTGATCCATTAAACCTTTTAGATCACCGGTTCGATTATGAAAATATTGATTAAGAATCATACTATAAGAGAGATTTTAAACCCATCTTCTATGGAAATTACTGTAGGAGAATGATTTCCTTGATTATTATTCATGACCAATCAGTCAATATATACAAAGGTTATATGCCTAACAATATGCGTAATCAAAGGCTAAATATAAGGAAATTAATTAAGCTAATTATACATTGCTTAATATACAAGGCTAAACTAATATAAACATAGTCTATCACACCCCCGCAGTCGAAGCGTGAGGTTGTCGTACGCTTAGACTGTCCTGGGAATCATCAAAAATTACGCGTGGAAGCCCTTTTATAAAGATGTCGGCAATCTGGTAACAGGACGAGACATGGAGAACACAGACTTCACCACATGCAACTTTTTCACGTACGAAATGCATGTCCATCTCAATATGTTTAGTGCGTTGATGCTGAACTAGATTATCTGATAAGTATATCACACTAACATTGTCACAATAAACCAATGTGGCTTTCCAGATGGGACAACGTAACTCCAAAAGTAGGTTTCGAAGCCAACACGACTCGGAAACTACATTAGCCACACCTCTGTATTCGGCCTCGGCACTGGACTTAGATAAAGTTGGTTGACGTTTGGAGGACCAAGAGATTAAGTTGTCGCCAAGGAAAACACAATATCCGGAGGTGGAACGACGAGTGTCCGGACACCCACCCCAATCTGCATCTGTATAGGAGACAAGAGAGGCAATGGTAGACTTATACAGATGGAGGCCAAAATCAATAGTACTTTGAATGTAGCGCACAATGCGCTTGAGAGCATTCATATGCTCGACTTTTGGGTCGTGCATGTACAAGCACAGCTGTTGAACCGCATGTGAGATGTCTGGTCTAGTGAATGTAAGATACTGCAAAGCACCTGCAAGCTGACGATAATGTGTAGGATTCTCATAGGATGCCCCAGCCGTGGCTTAAAGCTTGGCTTTTGTGTCAACCGGGGTGTGACTGGGCTTGCAGAAGGTCATGCCGGCACGCTCAATAATGTCCACTGTATAATTTTTATGTGAAAGAAACATGCCACCGGAGGTGCGGGTAACAACAATACCCAAAAAATAGCTCAAAAGACCCAAATCCTTCATGGCAAATTCGACACTAAGTAGAGACATGATAGACTTCCTTAGAGCATCTGAGGAAGATGTGAGAATGATATAATCAGTATAGAGCAGAATGTAAGCAATGTGAGAACCACGACAATAAATAAAGAGAGAGTGATCAGATCGACTGTGAGAGAAGCCAATGGTGGAAATATAGTCTGCAAAATGCTGGTACCATGCACGAGGGGCATGCTTAAGCCCATATATTGACTTCTTCAACAGACAAACATGATTGGGATGATTCGGATATTTGAATCCCATGGGTTGATGCATATAAATGGTCTCATTAATATTACCATGAAGAAATGCATTCTTGACATCCAATTGATGAATGTGCCAAGAATATGAAATTGCAATGCTCAATACAGTCCTGATCGTAGCCGGTTTGACAACCGGGCTAAATGTCTCGTCACAGTCCACTCCGACCTGTTGAGACCTGCCATCACCTACAAGACGGGCTTTGTGCCTCTCAAAAGAACCGTCAGATTTCTTTTTATGTCGAAAAATCCACATAGAACGAATAAGGTTCACATCAATGGGACGAGGCACCAACTTCCACGTCTTATTTTTAATTAGAGCATCATATTCATCAACCATGGCAGCTTTCCAATTTTGGTCATGTAGAGCACTAATGGGATTTCGCGGAATGGACGAAATAAAAGGAGTAGTGGAATTGCTCAAATTAAATGGCCGTTTGGGCTTGTGTATCCCATGTTGGATTCTAGTAGCCATGCGATTGGGCTGCTGTCTAGGAGTTGCAGTGGCTGGGATTGGGCCAGGAGAGGTTGGGCTAGCATGTAGGGATGAAGTGGGCGCGGTAAGGGGCGCTGGGTGGGGCTGCACTGACTGGGCCGTGGGGTATTGGGTCGGCGCAGGCTGAGCAGTGGCTGTAGCAGGGGGGATCGGCTGGGAAGGAGTAGGGGTGGTTTGGGTCGCCTGCTCAGCTTGGGGATTGGGCTCAAATGTAGGAGTGGGCTGACTTGATGGAGTCAAAAAATGCATGAGGTATGAAGAAAACCAATATTCTAAAGAATCATAATCATTTGAGGATGGAGTATGTAAATTTGAGAATGGAAAATTATTTTCATCAAAAATCACATGCCTTGAGATAATGATTTTCTTGCTCGATAAATCATAACACTTGTACCCCCTATGATTGGATGGATACCCCAAGAAAACACAAGGTGTGGAGCGAGCTTGCAACTTATGAATAGTTGTAGAAATGAAGAGGGGATATCACAAACACCCAAAAACCCGGAGGTGAGAATAAGATGGGGTTCTTTGAAAAAGAATTTGAGTTGGGGATTGGTAGTTTAGGACCTTGGAAGGAAGGACATTTAGGAGATAAGTTGCCATTTGGAGAGCATGATGCCAAAATGAAGGAGGCATGAATGCGTGAGCAAAGAGAGTGCGCACTATGTTGTTAATGGACTTTATTTTTCTTTCCGCCTTACCATTTTGAGGAGAGGTATGAGGGCAAGAAAATCGAAAATTCAAACCATTAGCTTTGCAAAAAGATTGAAAGGGTCCATTATCATTTTCCCGTTCATTATCACATTGAATGTTTTTGATATCTCTTTCGAATTGAGTTCGAATTAATGCCTTAAAAGAGAGGAAGATGAAATAAACTTGTAACTTGTTTGAGATTGGAAAAGTCCACAAAAAATTACTATAATCATCTAGGAAAAAGATATAAAAACGGTGCCCGTTAAAACTCAAAACGAGAGATGTCCATAAATGACTGTGAATAATATCAAATGGCATAGTAGTAAAAGACATAGAATCATGAAATGGCAACTTAATATGTTTCCCCAAAGGACAAGAAGTACAAAAAGAAGTACGGGCCTTATTACATTTGATCAAATCACTACTACGAAGAGAACTAAGGATAGCATGTCCCGGATGCCCGAGGTGAGAATGCCATAAATCGGGTGAAAGTGGATGGTGATGTGGTCCTTTGTGTGGCGGTGATAGGATATAATTCCCCGATGCTCTCACATCTCATGAGGCGGCTCCCCGTCTGTAAATCCTTCACAGAAAACCCAAGTGGATCAAACTCAACAGAAATATTATTATTGTTAGTGAATTTGCGAACGGAAATGAGGTTTTTGATGAGTTTTTGAGTATGTAAGACATTTTTGAGTTTTAAGGGGGGATTAGGCGGGGTGAGGGAGGTATGACCATAGCCACGAATTGGAATAGTGTTACCATTACCAACAATACCAGTATTTTTGCTCAAATTAAAATAAGACGTGAGAGTACCTGTATTGGCAGTCATGTGAGATGTTGCTCCAGTGTCCATGTAGGAGAATGATTTCCTTGATTATTATTCATGACCAAACAGTCAATATATAATTATATACAAAGGTTATATGCCTAACAATATGCGTAATCAAAGGCTAAATATAAGGAAACTAATTAAGCTAATTATACATTGCTTAATATACAAGGCTATACTAATATAAACATATTCTATCAATTACATTTAAGGACAAATTAAATTTAATTAAACTATCTATATTTTCTTCTCTATTCAAATTCTTTAATTCAAACAAACCTTTTATAGTTTTATTTTTCCCGCAAACTCTGCATTCGTCAACAAAATTTTTATTTGGTTGGGGTTGTCTGAGTTGTTTTCAAAAAATTTTCCTTAATCGGTCATCCAAATTCGAATAATTTTAGGTAGAAATACAAATTTTTTATTAAAAAAAAAAAAAAAAAATCAACAAACAGTTCAATTGATTTGCACAAACTTGTAAAGCACCCACTACTACTAGTATCAATCTGATGGCCATTGTAGGCCCATTTTCATCTAATGCTTTTGAGCCTATATTGAAAGGATCATGCATCTTTCGTCTTTGCTTTCTCAAATGGCCCAAATGAAACTAATAACTATGTGATATATGAAATTATATGAAATCATTTATTTATTTTACTATTTTAAGTTGCGTTATAAGATATTATTGGATTGTTACATATGTGACTTGATACCAACATTTTATAATTGATTTTCCCCCAAAAGACTAATAATTTGTTTTGAATTCTTATTTAATTAATTTGCCATATTTGGTTGGACTTAGTGCATGTTACTGGCCTAGTCCATATGGCCAATAAACTACAATGGGCTTATAGAACTAGTCTAGATATCAATATTGCCTTGTCCGACCTTCATGCAGAGGCTAGAGGGCTTCTCAAAATGTCAAAGTGGAAGTTCTTTTTAAAACTGGAGAGGACTGATCGATCGAATTGGAAATCGATCAAAAAATTGATGGAATTGAGAATTGATCGTACAAGTAGTCTAAAAAAACTTAATTCACAAAACCGATCAAAATTAGTGAACCAACCTATTTTGTTTATTGTTTTTTTTTTAAAAAAAATTAATAGAGTGAGCAAAGTCCATATCAATTTTTGATTCCGAGTTATTTTGTTTTGATGTTAGAAATTATTAGAATTAATTACTGTATTTTTTAAATGTATTATGAAATTTTTATATATTTTCAATAATTTTTAATTAATTCAAATTATTTATGAACAGTTCAACCGGTTGCACTAATAACCCATTAAAATTTTTAGGGTTAAATCACCGAACCTAACCTATTTTTAAAACATTGCAAATATCTTGAAGTTCAACATACTCCATTTCATTATCTTCAAGTTCATCTTCCCACAGAGAAATATAAATAAATAAAGTCAAGTTTGCTACATGTCATGGTTACCCACTAGACACCAAATTGAGTGGAATCACAATCTTTCAACTCATGAAAAAACTATAACCATTGACTACTTATCCAAGTGCGTAGTTGTATTATTTTGGGTAATAGGGCTTTTCAAAAAACAAAAAAATATTAAACAAGACACAATTAGACTCGCCCGGCGGTTCGGTTCCGGTTCGGAATCGAACCGAACCGGCCGGTTTCCAGTTCTACAAATGTGGAACCGGAACCGAACCGGTTAATTCCGGTTCGGTTCCGGTTCCACACTGAAGTGGAACCGGAACCTTGAACCAAACCGGAACCGACCGGTTCGGTTCCGGTTCCGGTTCAGTTTGAACTTTTTTTTTTAATTTCGAAAATAAATTAAAATAAATGAGATTAATTTAATAAATAAATAAAATTATTACATTGAAGAGCTTGAGCTTAAATTTTTAAAAATTTAAGTTGCCTACGTATCCTCCAAGGGTGAGAGGAATCAAAACTCATGTAGTTTCATTACAATTTTAAGATATTTCCCCTTTGTAAATTTACAATTTTAGAATTATCAATCTTAAGGGGTTATTTAGGGGGTGAATCCGGTAACGCAGCGGAAGCGGTGAAAATCCGATTTTCAGATTT